>VXAA01000751.1:330756-352816 GCA_013399115.1 Anseranas semipalmata
GGGCAGCGGCCGAGCCGCGGTGCCGCGCGCAGTGGGTTCGGGCAGGTGCGCGCGGCCCGTCCCGGCGGGAAGGGCGCGTCCGTGGCGCGGCTCCGGGTCGGAGCCGTGAGCTGCTGGGACACCTGCGCGGCCGCGTTGCCAGCTCACGAGCAGAGAAAGCCGGCGTCTCACCGCCTGAACGTTGCAAGGCGGTTTTCGTTTTTAACCCTTTTTTTCTTTTTTTTAGCCATCGCTTTAAGCGTACTGATGTTTTTAATGGAGAATTACCAGGCGTTCAGCGTGTGGTTCGCGTTTCTGGAAACTAAGATGCACGTGATTTGGGGAAATAGTGACTTTTCCTTGATAGGGGACAAAAAATGAAAAAGGAGTAGGAGTTTTAACTGATAAGTTTAGCTTGCAAGTGAAATACAGCCATTATAAAGGTACTTTTTTTCCTTCCCAGATTGCCTGTCTGCTGAAGGAGTGTGCTTACACTTTCCCCAGACAATGCAGTATTGTCTCACAAGGAGAACTCGGGCAACGTTGCAAAGCTTTCCGTTCAACTCGTGCTGCTGACGTGTTTAGGACCTGAAATACCCCAAGAGTTCTTCGCAGGCTCAGTATCAGGCTCTTTAATAGGCCCATCGTTTTCTCTTCTTCAGGTAATTGCCAGTTGTGGTAGCTGAAGCTGTAGTAATGGCTTCAAACAGTAGCAAGCCCTATTCAAAGTGTCCTGCTTATACTTGCAAGTGAGTGCTGGGCTGCAAAATCCAGGCAAAAATTATTCTGTAGGGAATGAGTTTTAACGGAGTTCTACAGCAACGACATTCTCTTTCACTTAAGTGGTGCCAGTTTGTATATATATAAACATGCATGCATGCATACATACATGCTCACACATACTCAGAGCAGGAAGAGAAAGCAATTTGGAAGGACTGGGTGGTCATGTGTAAGACTGCCTAATATTTTCCATTAGAAATCCCTCTTTCCAGTTTAAAATTTGCTAGCCTGAAAGTATCTGGTTGGAACTTTCCATGGGCTGTGTCTGCCACAAATGGATTGCATGTTGAACTTCGGCTAAAATCATTGAGCTGATTACACACACTACTCTGGGACAGTGACTTCAAGTTTAGATATGGTAGTTGTCCTGGAACCAAGGAAGTGCCTTTCACTGTCCTTGTGAGACTACTCAGCAGGGACCAGCTGAAAGAATCCTGTGGAAAAAAAATGCACATAATTGATATGGAGACTCGGGAGTTCAGCATATAACTTCTCTGAAGGCTGTAAGCATTCTTCAGCCCCTCGCCATTCCTCCTTGTGACGAGGCTCCATCTATTCCAGCCCCTGAAGGAGCAGAGTGGGGCTCCAAGTGCAAGAACTAAGTGTGTGCCTGCCTCTCTACAGTCAATACTCAGCCATCCGGGCCTTGTGTGGTGTGAAGGGTAGACAGAAACAGCTGCACTGGGAAACAGCTGGAAGGAGAAACGGGTAGGTAGAGAAAACCAGGAGGGAAAGTACCAGAAGTAGGAAGGTGGCAGTTCCAACATGGATTTGCACAAGAAGCCTGGTGAAGGGAGCTGGAGCAAAGTTGGCTAACAATGCGAAGGAAGAGAAACAGAGGGAGCTGTGGTTTGGAGGATGGAATTGGTGAGTGCAGTGTATCTGCAAAGATGGGGGTGGGGCAGAAGTTTGAGAGGAAAGGCAAGATGGTATTTGGATGGAACCACTGGGGAGAGAGACAGAAGCTGAGAGTGACAACAGGGGAGGGAAAGAATTGGATTTATTAGAAAAAATATTACTACTGAAAACTTCTATTCCTGAATTTCAGTGTTCCTTTTATTGTTTAGCTAGTAACTTCACAACAGATAAGCCAAATACTGTCAGCTCTGCAACTCACAGTCATGGAAGGCTGGTACAACCCCAAAAGGAGAACACAGAACCTGAGCTGTCACCAGGAGAGCTTGGTTTGATGTCTCTACAATACAGTCTTTGGTGTATGTCCTTCTGGAGAGCTTTACTATCTTGGTTACGGAGTAGAACAGATGTGTGGAGCCAGCAGCACAGTGCCAGTCATGTTGTGCAGAGTCTGTACCCCTGGAAAGGGAAGCCCTGCTGTGAGAGTCATTTGAACTGGCACAGCATGGAGCCAAGGGACATCCAACAGGGCTAAATCCAAGTGAGAACGCACTCCTGGACCCAAACTGTGTCAGCAAAGGTACATTTATGATACAATTGTGCTTAGACTAGAAAGCTCTCCTACACCTAAAGAAGCTCGGATGGATGCTGAAGTATCTTTGCACCACTGCCATATTTGTATTATAAACTAATTTGCCTGTCACCCCCCTCTCTACTGGCAGGACCACCTCCCAGACATGGAAGTAGCCATGACCAGTCAGACCAAAAGGTTATTTAGGTCTCATGTCTCTGACAGTGACAAATGTGGATGCTTAGACAAGGTATACAAGAAACATGCCAAACACGGAGCAATCCTCTCACATTGTAGTCTCCCAGCTTCTAGCCATCGGGACTGCCCAAGATGGAAATTTCATCTGGGATATCATGTTTAATAGCCACTGATGGGCCTGCATTATATGTCTAATATTTTTTTGAATTCACTTATATTTGTGGCCTCCACAGTACCCTGTGAGTTCTGCTATTTGATTATGTGCTGTATGAAAAAGTACTTCCTTTTGTTTGTTTTAAAGCAGCTGCCTTGTAATTTCATTGGGTGCTGTCTTGTTCTTGTACTGTGAGAAATAAGTGAATAATCACTGCTTAATCACCTCCCCTGTGCTATTAATATCTTTATGTATCCTGAGTTGTCTCTTGTTCTCACTGAAGAGTCTATTTAATCTCTCATTATATGGACGTTATTGATATCTTTGTTCTTCCTTTCCAAGCTTTTCTGCATCTATTTTTGAAATGGAGACACTATAGTTTTATGTAGTAACATAGAGTTTTGTTCTATATTCCTTTACCAAGAATTCTTAACATCATCCCCAATGACTTCAAAGTCTATTTTCTCAAAGGCAATAGATAGTTTAGAGCCTAACATGTATATGTATAATCTAGGGCTGTTTTTTCCCCATTTAGATTTATCAATATTAAATTTAGCAGTCCTTAAATTGCCCCGCAATACAATATTGTGAAATCTGTTGCAACTCTATAATCAAGCTTTGATTATCCTGAATTATTTCATATCCTTGCTAAGTTTGTCATCTCATCTCCTTTTCCAAAACCTTATTAATGTGTTCAACAGGACAGATTTCTTTGTATTAATTCCCAACTCAACATTTAATTTCTCACCCTTTGTTGTCTCACCTTTCAAACAGCTAAAAATCCATGAGGGGATAGTTCCTACTATTCTGTGATTATTTAATTGCTATGGGTGAAAAACCTTACCCCAAAACTCTGGAAATACAAATATAGTTTCTTGAGAGGATCACCCTTAGACACATATTCTTCAGAGAACGCTAACAGGTTTGTGATTTGTAACTTTACAATAGCTGTATTTTGCCCATTGCATCGTATTTACCTGGATGCCTACTTATTTCATCTTTTGTTTGCATGTGGGAGTGAGGAAACTCGGGCAGAGGGACCGTGGTGGCCTGTGGATGAACTGCAGGTCTGGATGATAAACAACGTTGCATGAAACAAAGCTGAGCAACAGAGAGGAAGTAATTGGTTGGTTGTTTTTCTAGGTAACGTCAGTATATGCACATGGCTGTGAAGTCATAGCACTGATGGCCTGCACTGTTACCAAAAGAGATTATCATCCTTCAGAGATCATGGAATAATGATTATTTTCAAGTAAAGGTGAATTGGAATCAGTATCTATTGATACAAAATTAAAGAAGACAATGAACAGAGGTTTACATTTACTTTATAGTTTGTGACTGTCTCTACCAACATGAAGCCCTCTGTGTAGACTTGAGATAACTTTGCAGCCTCATTTCTTTTCCTGTTGCTGAGAGGGATCTCTTGACCTTTGATAGAACCAGTGGTCACAAGGCAGGCACACATAAATATAGAAGAATTATTTTTTTCCATTTACTAGTTACTTGAAAAGGAGGTGGTTTATATTGGTTTATATCAGATCTTTTTGTGAGCTCTACTACTGTTCATTCAGGAACATTTTGAGATGTACCAGAGCCTGTATGTAATACAGCTTGAAACTAAAACCCTGGAAGGGCATTTTATGATCTACAAAATAAGAAGCTGCAAAAGTTGAAGTTAAGTAAGAATTACATATAACTAATATGAAAAAGGAAAGGGTCCGTGGAAAAACTTCAGGATGCAGGCAGTAACTATTGGACAAGTGCTGATTTCAGTTCAACTACATTTAAGGAAATCAAGAGAAGGATTTTATAAAGAAAACAGAAGATATCTAGGGCTACTGAAATAATGTTTTCTATAAAAAAATGTTTTCTATAAAAAAAATGATGTTTGTATTCTTAAGAAAGTACTTTGATACATTCATGTAAAAATAAATCTTAGTGAAGGAAAGTTTTTGATATTAACAATCTTTCAAAATTCCAGTTGTAAGTTTATTAGGAACCATCACTGTATCCAGCAGAACTCTATTTACCTATATCAAGTGAAAACAGAACACAAAGTTAATTTAATATAGCATGACTTTTCAGCTTCTTTGAGCATGACTTTTCAGCTTCTTTGCATTGGACTTTCACAGGCAACATTGTTTTTCTCTAGTATCATCCCTGTCTTCACAGTACAAGTACCTTAGAGTTTGTTCTCTTCTACCATCTAGAGGGGAAACTGTACAACATGTAGAAAAATGACTTTAGCTTTGCCAGAAAGTTAGATAGAGAAATAGTTCCTTATATTATTTTTATTTAGGAAAAAAAATAGAGAACATTGTTGACCGTGTTTCCATAGGGGTTAGTCAATTTACAGTGTCAATCAGTATATTGTTGTTGGTTTTTTTTAATATTGCTTTCCACAGATCTTTTTTGCACCAAAACTAATAGGTGGAAAAAAGATGTTGAAACCAGTCAGGACTTACTGTTAGCAGAAAGTTATTCTGGTGTTTTTATAGCTGTAGGTATTACACTATAATTTTATATAAAGAAAAAATAAACTTGTTTAAGCAAACAAGCCCTTTCACTTATAGTTACAAATCTTATGGAAAAGATAATATTACATTGGAGAAATCATTCAGTACTGGTGCATGTATTTAGAGAGCCAAAATCTGCAAAGTTTTTTGTCCAGTAATGCTATCAAATAACACTGTTAATGAAACCGACTGCTCCACAACATGTATTGCCTGAATAAGGTAGCTAGTAACACTAGTGTGAACTGAACGCTTTGTCCTACAGTACACTATTAAAGAGCTGTAATCGTTTGTACTACTATTTTAGTTATGGATAGTCATGACTTTTTCAAATAATGTCCTAAGAAAAAAAAAAGGGGGGGATAAGTATGATTTGAAGGTGATGAGTATTATTTTAGTTAAGCAATATATTAATTATACAACTACAGGAATTTCTGGATTGTAAAGATTTCCTGATCTATTTGTTTGATAGAAAATGCCTTTTTCTGTTTTAAATTTGTTCTTCATTGTTCTATTTGAGTGAATACCTGTAGTGGTCTAAGTCAACGCATGCTCAGCTAAAATCTCATACGGGCTCTCATTATCTCTTGTTTTGATTACTGAAACATTTTTTCTGCAGCTTTGGTAAATTTACCCTTGTCTGATCAGAATGCTCCCACAAAAAGTACTCCCTGAACACACCACTTTGAACGTCACTCCTATTTTTGCATATTTGCTTTTGCTCTGTCTTGTTTCATTCTTCTTTTCCTAGGTTGCCCATTGTCTATGTGTCTACCCTAAGATAAGCATTAGATCTTATGATAGATTTTCAAACAAGCACTCCTGGGGTTTCTTCTGAACTTGCCCTTTTATAATTAGGGGTTGACCCCAATAAACATGCAAGATTAATATACTATCTTCTTTATAATTAGTTCTTAAAACTTATTTTTTCTTATTGTTTCAAGGGGGGAAAAAGATTTTCTACTGGAAGCTTGTCAACAGAGAGTTGTTATGCTGAGATCACAGCATATTCACTGATTAGTGCTGTCTTATTGTTTCCTTGGCCTCTTATGCCAGCTGGTCTATATCCAGCTTTGAATCCTGCTTCCTACTTAGATCATTAGCCCCTTCAGACAAGGATGCCTGCTTTATTCTGTGCTTGTGCAACATCCAGCAAAGTAGGGTCTTCCTCCATGAAAAAAAGGTGGTAGGTCTAATGATAATAAATATAATGAATGTTTTACTGCTGTGAGTATTATTATGAGTATAATATTTATGTGCATGGGGGAAAGGAATGAAGTCAATGCCCAAAAAGGTCCACCAGAAAGAACATGACCCAATTAACGGTGAGACCTTTAAGTGTATTTTCATCATTGGCAAAGGCAGGACCCCTGCTGGCTGATCTGTAAAGCATTGATGATGTTTGTTTTAACAGAAGCCACTTAACGGACCCTCCTGGGTGGATCAATTTGCGTTGCTGCCTCAAGCCAGGATCATCAAAGAAAGATTGTGGATACTACAAGAAAGAAAAACTGAGACCTTCAACTTCAAAGTCTACCACAAAGTCAGTCACATCCATCGGCATATATTTGATAGACTTACCGTGGATGTTGGCACACCTTTTGGCTGTTCCCTAAGCATGAGGTTACTTTTGTAGGAAAAAGGACACCTGGTTCTAGAAAACAATTTAGCTGAAGTTGAGCATTGTCTTCTTTAGCAGCTGCTTGAGAGAGTACCATGCCTATAGTAATAAGTGGCTGTATCTAAGCAAATTCCGTGTTTATTAACAATGCAGGAAAAAAAAAAATCTGCCCTACTACAAATGTGAACATCCATATGTTTAGTTTTATCAGTGGTCCAACTAGACCGATCTCATAGCACACAGCATGCATTTCCCATAAGGCTAACACAGTGTGGATGCCTGGAAAAACAGGCCTCCCAGTGCAATCAGGACAATGTGACAGAACGAGTACACAAAGATTGTTTGCACTGAGGGGCTTGATGTTAGATAGATAACAACCCACATATTGAAAAGATGTTTGAGTATTACTCTGTCTGCCTCAGTCCTACCATTTAGCTGCTCTTTCAGAAGTCAGCTCCCTCCTCTAGCAACAAAGGACCTTCCCTTTGCCCAAGCGGGCAGAAATGTGATGAGCTTGTCTTTGCTGAATATTGTTCACTGCATATTTCATAGACATATGTGAGAAATGGGTGATCAGCAGTGATGTAATTTGATAGACTAAGTCAAACATATAACAAGCTTTGGCAACTGTTGTCTTGTTCAAGTGATGACTGTTAAATACTTTAGGGAATGTAAAAGTCCAGTGTGAAAGAGGAAGTGATAGCAATGGCTGATGTATCTGAAAATTCCACTCACATATTGCTGGCACTGGAGATTCACTGGCTGTGAGGCCAGAAATAACTATGGTGGTCACTAAGTCTGAACTAGTGGGAGAGTACAATGTATGAAGTTTTATTTTAGAAGTATTCAACTTTATTTTAGCCTTCCTACTTTAGCTTGCTTTCCACTAAATCCACCTGGACTTCATTCAGAGAATACGCAAACACTTTTGGCGTTCGATCTCCAGCTAAGTTATAAGGTGCTTCTCTTACATTTGAGGGGAAGCATTGTTTAGTTTCTCAGTCTGTTTTACATATTAACCATATCTCTATGTCAATTAGAAGCTGTTGAGTTTCACTACAAAAACACTCACCTGATTTTGTACTGCAGAAATGGCCAAGACATCACGGACATCTGAACTCTCAGAAACTTATTCTGCACACATAGTAATGGTGCTTGTCTCAGAAGAGAAAATCGAAAGGTTCAGGGGTTAAAGATTTAAAAAATAATGTTCACTCTGATTAGGTAACATCAGGTTTTTGTAATAGTTATTTCTTGTTCACACTAAAGGCTAACTTTAAAAAAAAGGAGGTACTCTAACTTTTAAAATTGCTAGAGATAGAGGTTATACTCCTGGCAAAATTATTTTAATGGATAATTGCCCTGAGAGACAGACAACAGAAAATGAATACTTAGTTTACAAGAAAGCCTGATTCTTCTGTCATAAACAGGAAAAATAGGAGTGATAACTTTGTAATTTTGTAACAACAACAAAAAAATATTATTCTGAAGTCAGAAACCAACTCTATTGTTAACTCTTCTTAAAAAGGAAACTCCAGATTAAAACTGCCACCCTAAAAAATTAACATACAGTGCCTTACCATTATCATTTTTCACATGAACAGTAACTGGTGTTAACAGGAGGATGGTATAGCTGGTGATCTGCTGAGCTGTACAGGAAGACAGCTAGTCCTGGCAACCATCTCTTTAGACAGGTTGCAGCCCTCTTTGTAATGATAACTTTGAGAACCTCTTTCCTTGTTTTCCTTCATCATCATTTCTGAGGTGCAATTAGACCTGCTCCAAAGTTTGAGTTGAACACACGGGTGACAGGAGTTTGTCAGTTCCAGTTGGTTCCATAGGAATATTTCCTTTCCTCTATCCCACTGTTAAAATCCCTGGTCAGATACAGGCTTTCTTCATATGAGGTCATTGCTTCTGTCACTGCAGGGGCAAAGCACCTTCTTCTGTGGATGACCCAATAACTGTGGTAACAGATGGGCCAGTGTACAATGCACTTGCCAGCTGACTGCTTGCAAATATGTTTTTAAACAGATATCATAATTTGCTACATAGGAACTGACAAATTGCATTCTACCCGACAGATATGATACAGATCTGCCATAGTGACAGCATCCTGTACAGTTAATGAAAAATCTCCTTTTTTAAACCATGCATAACCAAGGTTGACAATATCCGTGATCACCATTACATAGTTATTGAACTCCTGGAGCTTCCATTGAAGTTGGCTGTTTGCCTGAGTTTACCCTGTAAGGAAGACTTTAGGCTCCTGATCTAATCTGAATTTATCTTATCTAGCTAAGTTGCAGATACATCTTATACGTTGCTGCTCTATCTCACTGCTGAGAGCCACTATGGGTGACATACATTCTAGCTATGTGGATTTTTTCAAATGCAGCTACTGATCCCAGGGACCTAGCCTGAAAGATTTTTAAGGAGAACTAAACATTGTTCTCTCTGATGTCTCAAAGCCAAGCAGTCTAATGATTTTAGTTATATTCATACCTTAGAGGATTGCAGTTTACGTCTGCCATATAAAATAGAGATGTATCCAAGTGCTGCTTGTCTTGAAAAATACAGAGTGGTTCCAGCTCCACTGCTCCACACTATTTACTATCAGGAAGCATCTTCTTCCCAACAAGGCCGTGGGACCAGCAAAATGAAAATGCAGTGGGACAGTATCTGAAAAAGAGCAATTCTCGGCAATCCAGTCCCAAATCCTCAAGTACACAGGCAAAGCCCTTCCCTCAGCCACTGCTGAGGAGCTTGTTCAGCGACTGTGCTGTCATTGCCTGGCTGTCCCCACAAGACCCTCTGACTCCTGTGATATGCAGAGAATACAATAGTGTGCAACACAGAATTAATACTGCTGAAAGTATGTTACTATGAGTATCCCTGCTCAATAGTCCCTACTTCCCCTTTTTATTGGATTTGCCAACATTTTCCACATGCTGCTACACTGCACATTTGACACTGAGGGAAGTAAAGAAGGACAAGGCTTTTTATCCATTCCACAGTGGCAAGCCACAGCTTTGCACAGTGATTTTTCCTCCTGCAAGGTATTTCTGGGCATGGGAGTAGAAGGGCAGGTTGGTAACAATGTCCCAGAGTTTTACATCAGACTTTTGGAACACTAAAACTAGCCTGTGCTGTATGGGATGGTATAGTACAACCTAATGTTGCAACTCCTGTTCTAGCTTGCCTCTTTGCTCAATTCAGCTCAGGTTGGGTGTACAGATAAACTATGAGCTGGCTGACTGCTCAAACTGTTCCTTTGGTTTCTCACACATGCTTGAATCCTGAAATTAATTTTTTTTCCAAAGTCCAAATTTGTTGCTTTAGGGTCCCTGCAGATATAATATCCCTTTTTGTGTAAGGCAAAGAGTGCAAAATGCAGAGATAATCCTTATATTCCCAAATGATATAATGGAAAGAAAACAAGAAATTAAAACCTATAAATGATGAAAGGTTTGTTGTGACAGTAAGTTCAGAATTCTGAACAAGTCATGGATCCAAAAATCACACTGTTCCTAAGAGCAAGATCCTTTCAGTAGGTTTTAGCTCTCTGTTATATGACATACTTACTGCCATCTGCAAGAAGCAATCATTTTACTGTCAAAAATATTCCTTGTAGACAAACCATCCTTTACCTCTGCTGGATGTGCCAGAGCCTGTCCCCTGCATCAGTGAAGAGCTTTCAGGTTTCTGACACCGTCTTTGGGGTTCCCGAGCCTGGGAGAGCTGTGCATAACAGAATCCCAACTACTACTTCATAATTCTAAGGAAATGCCAGAATTTTTTTCCCAAGTGTGTGACTATACTTGAAGACTGTGTTTGACTTACTTTTTATATAGTGTGAAATTCTGAAGCAAAGGAGATAGCCTGAAACGATGAGAATCGTTAACTGACAGTCTCTTCTTGCAAACAATACAACCTGAGCCCATGCCACTTTCATTTCAAAACTGCTTCACCCACCTTGAGTATAATGTTTCTTTTCAGAGCCTACCACATACAACACTGTAGTAAGCAACGCTCTCTAGAAAAAGTGAGATATGCAGAAAAGATTGAGAGTCAAAACATGGAATCTCAATTTTAACTTTCTCTATTTCGTTAGATCTAAAAAAAAATAGTCTTTCTCCCCCCACCTCTTCCTTTCAAAATATCAAGAACTCAATAGATTGTTTTTGTCCCCTGTTTCTTCCAATGTGATGAAGGTGGGGAAATTGATTTATTTCTGCTGAAAGGTAAAGCTGGAGAGCTTTTAGCGCTTGAAGTTCATTTCTGAATTCAAGATTGCAAATGGGAAAAGCAGGAAACTACATACTTAGAAATACTTATTGCTCCAAGCAAATATTTCAAGAGCCCATTTAACAGCTAAGGTGTAAAAAGGAAAGTATATTTTAAATTGATATAAGTGAATATTGTATATTACACATGGTCAGGAGTAGAATGGTAGAAACTTCTAGATGGTTAGCAGACATGCTGAGAAGCAAATAATTGACCAGCTGGGCTAATAACAAATAGAAATGGATTAGTTGTTTTTTAAAGGCTGCAGTGATTGTTTATGTTGTCATTATAAACTATGTATATGCCTTTGGCCTAAGGAAACATGAGAATCTTGAACTTCAGGAAGGGCTCTGCTGTGTGTTTAATAGAACAGACAAGGACAAAAGTTTTACTTCTACTTTACCTTTACTCCAAACTAGTCATCATATTCATCAACTGCTATTTAGGTTAAATTGTTTTATTTCTCTCTCATAAATTGTTTTTGTTTGTTTGTTTGTTTTTGTGTGTTTTTGTTTGTTTGTTTGTTTGTTTAGAATTAGATGGATGCTTCATGAAAGACTTCAGTGAGAATGCAAATTGGCCAGGCAAAAGTTTCTGCATAATACTATCTATGTTTTCAAATACTATTTTCATTGCCACATAGCTCCATCTTGACATTGCCCCTTCATAGTTTACTGTGAAACTGGCTCAGGATATTCCCTTATTACAGCTTTTTTGATCTTGAGAAACCACTCCAAACTCAAAGAAACCTGTCCCAAAGAATATGATCCTGAAGCCTGAATGTCACCTTTAAGTGTCTGATCTGTAGCAGCTCTGTAAATATATACTGAAGAATATATATATATATATATTTTTTTTTTTTAAGAGAAAGAATGCCATATTAACTACAAAATGGAGAGTACTCAGAGAGAATAAATGTTTAATAAATGGAAAATGGATAAATATATAGCAACCCAACATAGAATAAAAATTCAAAAAATACAAAATATCAGGAAATTAAGGTAATTGCATTTCTGTGGACAAAAAGAAGATATTTTTGCAGATCTTTGTTAGTCTGACATTCTGACATTATTATATTTTTGGTTATTATTAAATGAAGATAGTAAAGTTGTTACAAGCCTCTGAATATGAAATCACTTCTCGTATCATTTGTGAACAACACAGATTTGCCCAATTAGTTACCTGCAAGGACAGGGCACTTGTATAGAGTGACCTTAGTCATTCTGGGTTGACCTGGACCTTTTCAAACAAACTGTAGCCAAACATACCATTGCACAAGAAACACGGGCTCCACATACATCATGAGAAAGTGTAGGCTGGACAAAGTTGAACAAAGTCTCCGAGTGTGATGCTGAGAAGTGGCATGACTTGGAAAATAATGCAGAGAGAAATGGTAGGAAGGAGGGAATTGAGAACTAAGATTACACTAGAAGACCACATAACTGCATTAAGCTATCTTTATTTAAAAAGATGTTGAAAATGGGTGTTGATATAGAGTAGAACAGCAGTAATCATTACAGAGCTTTAGAAAATGCCTTATGAACAGAGAACTGAAAAACACAATATTATAAAAATTAGGTTTGATGAGAGTGTGTAAGTATCTTCTGAAGCAGAAAGAACTGAATCACCACAGACTAGCAGAAAAAAATAAAATAAAATAAAATAAAATAAAATAAAATAAAATAAAATAAAGTAAAATAAAAATAAAATAACCATCAGTGACTGGAACTTGCAGCCACCTACTTCAAAACAGACAGTAAGCTCAAATGGTTCCCTCCCAAATAAATTAATTCCCCCACCAAAATGCAGAATGTTCCATCTCTTTTGATTTTAAAATCAAGTTTGAAATCCTTTCCAGGAACTGCAGCTTAGCATTCTGTTAAAGCACAAGTCACTGGGTGGACTAGTAGGATATGTCAGTGAAATTTAGGAGCCCATAATATCCTGCAAAACAGTGGTCACTATTTAAATGGTTTACCAGGAAAGGGCCTGTGCCCACAGTGTTTCCTGAACTGTGCCCAGAAATGTTTAGGGAAAATAGTAGTCAGTCTGGACCAAAACTGTGTCAGTGACTGTTCTAATAATTAAAAAGATGGGGAAAAAAAATCTCCAGATGTCCAGAAGTGTTCCTAAATACTGTTATTTTCTTTGTAACATATAAGTGTGGACAGATTACCTTACTTGAGATTTTGCTTGTAGGTTTCTTTGTTTATTTCTCTCCTTCTTACAGAAAAAGATACAAATTAGCCCATTTTTAAATTCAGGCCTAGAGAAACTAAGGTGTAATGCCACGTTTCAATAATGTAAGAAAATTAAACTCTTCCTCAGCAAAACTATGAAATGAAAAATCAGGGGAGAGAATTACTCAACAGTACAGTTTATAGGTGCAGAACACTGAATTAACCTGCCCACATAAATTTTCCTGCCCTCTTTGGACCCACCTCCAGCCAACCACCCCTCCACAGGAAAGGAAAGAGAAAAAAAAAAAAAAAAGCCTCCCTTCCCAATGCCTTCCAACCCTTGGTTTCTATTTGTACCCTGCTCAGGTGGTTAACACGGCACACCTAATGCCAAAAGATCTCCAGCTATGCATCATCTGAACCTAAGTGTGTCTTGCTGGAACAAAAGATGAGGAAATACCAAAACTGAGAAACAGAGGAGGATTTTTGTTCCTTAGCCCGCTCCCCATTCCCTGCCTGTTTACACCATACTTATTTCTGTTATTCCTTTATTTTAGTTTAAACCATTAATGCTTGTACGTCAGTTTGATGTAACCCATTAACTCTGTATGAAGGGTAAACTCATTTTAGCATTGTAGAAGAGTATCTTCAGATGTCTGGGAGTGAGCAGATGCAATAAAAGTTTTAAGTTGTTCTTTTTATTATAATTTCAATGAGCACAAGGAAATGCTTTTGAAACAGACAGCCCTGCTTTAGATGAAGAGCCTCAACGGCAGGCATAAGCAAACTGTATTGCTCAGAATTGACTTTATTAACATACTCTGCTAGCATTCCTGTGAAATCAGTATTCACTGAATTACTTACTGACCTTGTACTTGTGCTAGCACAAACGATTTTTTTAAACCTTAAATCACAAACAGCGTAAGTAGGTAACAGCAAGGAAAGCTAGCTATTAAAAAAGCTTGACTGCACTTAGTTATTCCATTTGTAAGTATTTTCTCTGTAGCAATCCTTGCTTTAAGTACACAACAATTTAAAATGATTGTAAGCTGACAGTGGGTGTAGAGGGATTCAAAGCAACAGCTGAGAAGAATTGGGTATGTATCTTTTTGTTTGCTTGTTATTTTGCACAGTTGTTTTGGTAGGTGACTAGTGCTTTCATAACTTGGAAGAGAACAAAGAAATGACAGTGAACTGAGGAAGTGTGTGTGGATAAAGTTATGACCATTGCATCTGGAAAAAAAAAATCTACTATTTGTTATCATAGAGCTGATAATCAGAAGATTGTTGTTGCTGTCTATCACAACACTTCCATTTCAAAGTCACATCTGATGTGATCTAGTCAAGCAATAATTCTGCTTCAAGCGGGACCCTGACCTGTACGACCCAGGACCAGAGGTCCTGGCAGCCAACTTTTTTCTGCTTCTACAACTCTCTGCTAAGTTGACTCTAGTATACTCCATCAGCAACATCAGCCTGCCAAGTACATGCACACAATGCTTGGCTCTTTGTTCTGCAGCATGGCACCCTTTCAGAGGCTTCTTGCCTCTCTTAGATCAAGAAAGCAATCTTCAGGCAGCTGATTTTATAACTCTCCTTGTGCATTTTCTGTATTTCAGTAGTGCTGCTCCATTGGGTAAATTAGGAGTATGCAACTATCCTATTGTCTTTGCTGCCCTTTAGCTCAAAAGATGAGATTTCTTGTATCTCTGAGAGATTGAATACTTACCACAGTGTTTCCTGGAATGCAAAGAGACATAACATTTGATACAACATCGATGAAGTAGTTGACTAGTTCATGAACATCTCACTAATCTCAATACATCAGTCTCCAAAGTTTCCATGGTCCTAAAGTTTCCCATCTGTCTCACAAGCTTAGAAATGGCATACTGCAAAATCATATAAATGTTAGATCTGAAGAAATCTGTTGTTCCCCAACCAATTTGTTGCTGTCTTTTTCCCAGAAAGACAAGATCTTCCCAGATGAGTCAGACTTAAAAATGAATTGAAGACCAAAACAAGAACGCATTTATACCCCAGCACAGCTAACTATACTTGCATCATACATTTTCTGAAATTGAAATGCTAAATTGTTTATGGAAAAAAGGGTACAAGCCTCTATTTTATAGCCCGCTATGTTTAGAATTCAAATCTAAGATACGAATTATCTTTGTTCTGATTGTAAGACAGATATTCTACACAAAATTAAAAAAAAAAGAAAGAAAAAAGAGCTAGAATCAGAGGAGCTTTTCCCTTCTGTTAACCTTGATGAATAATATTATGCTTTGAAAGTATATGCTTCTTTCAACAGCTACTCTCATTTAGTCTCTAAATGTTGATATCTGACTACTGAGGATTTTCATGGGCTTGAAACTCTGTTTTTGTAAAAGTTGCCTAACCAGACTGATCATTTTGAGAATCAAATCCTAAAATCTTTATGCATGATTGGATTGTACTCAAGCCTGGGGACACAGAGGGACCAGAAAACTTGACAAGAGATTTTCCTTGTGGGCAAGGACTGCATCACAACAGACACTATTCTCTAATAGAAGTACAGAGCAATTTACATTAGTGTCTTATCTTGCACCTATAGCTTCCACAAACTTGATCATTTTCTAAGACTTTGACAGCCATATCATAGCACCTCAGCTTTTGCATATGGAAGCTCTCCAGAAGGGAGAAAGATTTGCTCGCCTTTGTAATATTACTCAGAGTCCATCCCATCTCACCACCACCACTCACAACCTCAACATCCTACTATTCTACTGTTTGCAATCCTTGCCATTGTGATGATGCCCATGGAGTGTAATGTTGCAAAGAGAATGTTTTTTTATCTTAAAAAGACAAAAACTGGTGATACCAAAGCAAAATCAAGTGCTATGAAGTCGTTGCAGGAAATGGCATGGTTTGGTGGGAGGAAGTTCTGAGAAAGGCCAACCTAAGTAAATAATAAGAAAAGTAGGCAAAAGGGACCTTGGTGTATATTAAAAATGAGATCAAGAGGCTGATCAAAAGCTGTTCCTGCAGCTGTCTGCCCCAGCTGCATCTGTAGTTGGTTCTTCCCCTGAGTTTCGGGACAGATGGTATCACCCCTGCATGCATTTTGGGTAGAGGGATCCTGGAGAGTGGGCAGCTGGCACTGTCTCACTCTCCCAACCCTTACCTTACTCATACCAACCCTTACTTCCACATCTGAGAAACTTGGCTCTGCATCTGCACCCAATAAACCAAGCACAGCCCAGAGCCACAGCAACAAGAGAAAGCATCAACCCTATTAAGATCTCTTTTATAGCTGATACGATACGGAGACTGCTATCAGGAACTTGCAGTGCTAAGCATTGTCCAGCTGTGGTTCAGCCAAGAGGAAGCCTGTGTGGGGCTGTTGTGCACATCGAACAGAAGCTGTAAGGCCAAAGCTGCTTGCTGAAGATTTCCCCGGTGGAAGGTGTGATCACGTTGGATGCAATTTTCTCTTTGGCCACCAGACTCCACTGTCCTGCCTGGGTTGTAGGCAGCTGCGACAGCCACATCTTCAGAGAACTCCGTGCTCCCAGGATCACACCCTGGAAAGCAGGAGTGCTAAGAAAAGCCCAGAGGAGTGGGAAGCGGTGTGTTATCATGCTGACATGGATGAGAAACAATCAAAACATGACAAAGCATACCAAAAATTCAAATGACAGCATTAACTGAACTTC
The DNA here is from genome assembly GCA_013399115.1 of Anseranas semipalmata. Classification (NCBI taxonomy): domain Eukaryota; kingdom Metazoa; phylum Chordata; class Aves; order Anseriformes; family Anseranatidae; genus Anseranas; species Anseranas semipalmata. Next base: position 347,590 of record VXAA01000751.1, read on the forward strand.
TCCAAGACACAACCAAGACAAAGGCTGGATTTTCACGGGCTCTTTGAGCTGGTGGTGTCTCAGTTCCCTTTTCTCCAGGCACTTACCTGATCATCCCTATCTCCAAGCTGCCCCCTTCCTTGTATTGGCACAACAAAAATTCTGTGCAGACCTGCAGGGAAACAGGTACAACAGCGGGAAACTGGTACAAGTTAAGACTAACCCAACCCAAATAGTACTTGGCTTTAACTCAGATCAGTCCTCCAGCCACCAGCAAAGGGAGGGGTAGCACAGGGACAGGAACAAATGATAAGTGAAAGACAGGACTGCTGCTTCTGGTGGCAGTGACAGCTTCTGCCTGCTCAAGTTGTGCATGGAACTACAGCCTAAGGGCAGAGGCTCTTAGCGTCAATGCTTAAGGATGAATGGATGATTTTGGATCTCTCTTCCTGTACCCCACGGTCATGTGACTCCAAGAGGTACCTAATTAGAACAGTTCTGGACAAAACAGAAGGCTGGAAGTCAGAAGAGAGGAATTCCCCAAATGTCTTCATTAGCATCATGCTCCATTAGCACCCAGCCTCCAACAGGGTAGGCAGAAGACAGTCCCACAGGGATAGTTGTGACCCAGTGTTGAAACTTTGGGCTCTTGCTAACCTGGTTTCCACTATAGTCTAAAATAATGGGGTTCTGAAGCCTTTATATGTGGAAATAACATTCAAGCATTATCTGAAAGTCCTCCAAAATGCATGTCTCACAGTAACACTCCTGTGCTGATGAAGTATGAAATTTTGGATAAGCTGCTAGGTGTTGGAGAGGTAAGACCATACTCTTGCAAAAGCTGTATCGACAAAACAATTCAAAACAAAGAAAAATGCTAACTGATGTTACATTTACATGCTGGGAGGTGAAAGTTGGTAAGCTTGGATTTATAGACAAAGAAAGAAAAAGAAAAAGAAAAAGAAAAAGAAAAAGAAAAAGAAAAAGAAAAAGAAAAAGAAAAAGAAAAAGAAAAAAAAAGCGCAATAAAGAAATGCCTCTTCACAAGGCACAGAAAAATTTAACTATAGTCTCAAAACAAACCTTACAAAAATTCTTGATGCAATGAGAGTTCATGAAATATTAGGGAGGTGTAGAAGTAAAAGAGAAGGAAGAAAAGGATTTCTCTCTCCAAAAATGGTAATGGCTATACTATCAAATCACAGATAATAGGAATTAAAAAATTCAGAAGGAAATTTGTAATTTTGGTTACACAGTATACTTTTGTGCAACCCTGTACCTTTCTAAAACAAAGGGCTGTTGGTTTTCTGGTTAATTAATAATAAATCTAACCATTTTGCCAAAGCCTGTAAATAAAGAGTCTGTTCCAAAAGTCAGCACATTATGAGAAATAGCCTCAGTGCATAGACTCTTTAGGCAAGCATTCAAAAAAGTAAATACAGCATGAAGTTTATCTGATCTGGATGAATGTGGAAAAGAAACGTAACAAACCTGGATTGAATTAAGACATTCCTCTAGTATAAGTTTTCTACAACAAGCCCACTAGTTAAAGAAGGATAAAGGAGACCTTTTGTACAGAGATGAAAATCTTCAAGTTACAGAAAAGACAGAGCCCTAATAAAGTAGTCTTGCTCCTATCTCCTGTAATAGGAGGTAATTTCAAACTGGATTCACAGAGGGGACAGAAGATCAGCACTGTGGTGCCTGTCTTGTAGGCTCTGACCCAAGGAAGGAAACATTTCTCATTTTTCATGGACATGAGCCGGCAGTGCGCGCTTGCGGCCCGGAAGGCCAACTATGTCCTGGGCTGCATTAAAAAAGGGGTGGCCAGCAGGGAGAGGGAGGTGATTGTCCCCCTCTACTCTGCTCTGGTGAGACCCCACCTGGAATACTGCGTGCAGGCCTGGGGCCCCCAGCACAAGAAGGATGTGGAGCTCTTGGAACGGGTCCAGAGGAGGGCCACTAAGATGATCAGAGGGCTGGAACACCTCTCCTATGAAGAAAGGTTGAGGGAACTGGGCTTGTTTAGCTTGGAGAAGAGAAGGCTCCGGGGAGACCTCATTGCAGCCTTCCAGTACCTGAAGGGAGCGTATAAACAGGAGGGGGAATGCCTGTTCACATGTGTTGATAGTGATAGGACAAGGGGGAATGGTTTCAAACTAAGACAGGGGAGATTTAGGTTGGATATTAGGAGGAATTTTTTCACTCAGAGGGTGGTGAGGCACTGGAACAGGTTGCCCAGAGAGGTTGTGGATGCCCCATCCCTGGAGGCATTCAAGGCCAGGCTGGATGTGGCGCTGGGCAGCCTGCTCTAGTAGTTGGCAACCCTGCCCAGAGCAGGGGGGTTGAAACTAGATGATCTTTAAGGTCCTTTTCAACCCATGCCGTTCTATGATTCTATGATTCTATGATTTCTCCCAGCTCCTCAGCCACTGATTCTCTTCCTCACTCTCTGCCACCTGCATCACCTCATTGCCAGCCCAGGCTCCCGCAATGTAACTGCATGCTTAGGAGCTGTTCCTGTGCTGTCTAGTGAAATCTGCAGATCTGAAACAAACACCCAAGCTCTTCCTACTCAATGTATGGAGAGAAACAAGCACCCAAGATTAAGAACTGCTTCTCTATCCTCCTCCCAAAAAAGTAAAAATGAGCAGGAAGTTTGTCAGTGAGGAATGGTGAGGACAGAGGTGGAGCCTTCACCCAGCTCTTCACAGCAAATTACTCACAGAGCAGAAGTTGGAATTTTCTCTCTTTGTTTGTCCGCAACAGCCAGAACTTTTGTGAGGATAATGGAGACCTGGGTTCAATTTTGTCTTCTGCCTGCTTTGGTCCAAACATACATCTCTGTCCTACGAGAGTGCCCAGACTATGGGCGCTTTCCAATACAGCTGTTCCACTGACAGCACAAACCACTGTGACAGTGACTCCTCAGCAAGTGATTCAAGTGATTCATCTGATCAAAAAGACTTGGATTCCAGTCCTTGCTCCATTGAAGAAAACGGAGAAAACTCCTGAAGATGGAATTCACACAGATTCCTGTCAGAATGCCCTGTGAGGGTCTTCTGGGGGATGCATATGTGTATCTTTGTTATGTATAAAGCAGAAAAGTAGGGTTAATCTAGGTAGCTCATGCCAGGTGAATGTTTTAAGCACTAGAGTGTAAGACTGTTGAAACACCCTTTTCTTTTGCCTTCTTTCCAGTGACATGTTCTCAGCAAGCTCAGGCATCTGCAGAAGTTTAGAAGGATTTATACCTGTGTGTTTCAAGGTGAAAAAGCATATGAGCAGGTGGCTAAGATAGAGCAGGGAGATACTTTGTAAGCTAACTCTACATGTAGAAACAGCCAATGGCTACTCTATGCATGACCTGCTTGCTGGGACTGCCAAGCATGGCGTAGTGCTTTCAGGTGTTTTCTGTCCATTCTCATTCACTAGCACGAATGCCACTAGAACTGGAACTGACTGCCACCTAAAAAGTTCCTAAATAACTTGCTCTTTAAGAAGAAAACCTTCAATATAAATATCCACAAAAATGAACAGAACATATAGTATCTGTATTATATATGTGATCTTAACAACTTTTTGAACCCAGCTCTCCTGAAGTTAAGAGCATGTGAATTTCAGGCCCTGCATGGATAACTGTCCCACAGACTTCTGCATCTTCCAAAGACTGGGAGCTCAGGCCAGGCAATCCCCTCTGGATGCAAAGTCTCTCCACAAATAGTTGTTTAGGCCTGATTTTAGAAGTGGGTTGTATAGTCTTTTGGAAAGCAATTGGTTCAGTTATCCAAAGGTTGAAAGAACTTCAAGATTGAAAGTCTGAGTAGAAGACTTAAGAGGGTTTAAGTTGGTTAAGGTTTTAGGTTGCTTTGTGTTTTAAATAGAACTTGAACAAGATGAACATGGTTTCAATTGATTGCTTTGTAAGGAGACAGTGCAGGAGGCAACTATGGACATTAACTCTTCATGTAAAATTGGACTGAATTGATAAAAAGGATTGGAACCCACCACACATGAGCAGACCCCATGTCTGTTCTCCTTCCTAGTGAAACTCCTTGCACTAAGTCATATTCTCAATGAATAAGAGCTGCAAGGTTTGCTCTAATCCCATAAAAAGAAAGGTAGAAAGTTGTAACAGAAAGATCAACAGTCCAGCAAGAAGCCTATCCCCTAATCCTGCAGTACCCAGATGCATAAAGTCACCTTGTGATAACTAGCCTGCATAAAAAGTCAAGCATATGTTTCTGTCTTTCCATGATAGGGGCATAGCTCCCTTCCATCTCCCCAAGCAGATAGTCAGAGTCAATGGTCCTCACTAAAATCCCCCACAACGCAGAAATGTGCTGACATACAGAATTTATAATGCATGTATTATTTTTACTGAGTTTTCTTAAATTTTGTGATGCAAATAAAAATGATATTTTTACAACTGTATCTAGGTGATGAAGTATAGAAATAGAAAGCGTTAACAAGTTTATAGATATATATATATATTTTTAACATAAATGCATGACCACATGTGAAGAATTGAGATTCTTATTGAATATCAGCAGACACTAATGAACCTGCCAACAGTTAAAAAAAAAATCATTAATCCTAAAAAATAATAATCTCAGGGACTAGAAAATCATTTCTCCATCACAAAGTTTTTTGATAACTAGAATTAACTGAGAAGATGCTACCAAAGGAACATATGACAATTTTCCCCTGCTATTCACTTCTACACTCAGAACTATACTTCTTCTACCTCCGCAACAAGACATCTTTAAATGATACAGTTTTACTATATGCCCTCTCTCTAGCAAGGTGTTCTGCTGCTTTTCTTGAAACCATTGAAATAGGAGGGATAGCTCACTGGTAAAAAAAGGCTGCACCTATGCCTATTTTTTTATGTCAAAGTGACATTTCAAAGTCGATGCCTTTTAAAAAATAAGGGGTGATGGTCCTGTAAATGTTTCCAGAAACCATTAAGTAAATACATCCAGTAACTAGATCGCATGCTGCTCATAGGAGCCATTTCACTCCTAAATTCTCAGATCAGCTTCCTAGTAGAAATTACAGAATAAGAAAGCCAGTTTATTTTGTTTAGTTTCATTTCTCTCTTTTGTATTTTTTTTTAATCTGGTCTCTATCCTAGCAAATATCATTATAATTTTCCCTGTAATTTTTATAAGTGTAAACATAGTTAAGGAGTTTGTCCAGTTTTTAAGCATTTACTTTGCAAGGGTTCATCTTTTTTTTTTTTTTT
>VXAA01000751.1:360328-452446 GCA_013399115.1 Anseranas semipalmata
GGGCCGGGGCGAGGTCACCCGGCGCGCTTTCTCGCGGCTGGGGCGGCGCGATGCGTTAGGTGAGGCGCCGGGTCCCGGTGCGCCATCCCGGCGCCCTCACCTGTTGGCTTCTCTCCGCGTCCGCCGCCTCCCGGCCCCGGGAAGGGGTCTCGGTGTGCGCCGCGGCGGGCCGTGGGCGGTACAGGTCTCGGCTGCTGCTGTGAGCCTGAAATACTTCTGAGAGGGCTCGGTACCGGCGTGTCTCGCGTTCCCGGGAGCGCACGGGGGTGACACGAGCTTCCTTTCACGTAGGTTTTTGCAGGTGCTCGTTGCTGAGGTAGCGATGGAAGTTTCAAGACGGCGGGGTAGAGGCTTGTCAAAGCCGACCCGAAGCTAAAAAGAAGCATCTTCACTGTACAGGATGATTGATCTTTTGGTGCTCGGTGTATCTGAAGGGTGACTGGTGTCAAGCAGGCTGGTTCGAGCTGCTTTGTAAATATTTGTCTGTCGTATGCAATAGCTTGATTCCTAGAAGATGGTGTTAAGCCAGTACAAAGAGGCACGGGTATACCAGGATGATTCTGGGAGAACAATTGTACAGGCTTTTCTGCTTTGTGGGAGGGATGTTGATGTCGTAGGGTACTTTGACATTTCTCCTCAGTGGGTGCTACAAGACCTTAAACGTGAGTTTAGTGTATTTGTGGTATAGCGTTCACCTCTTTAATGGGGAGGATGCCCTGCTGTGAAACCTAGGAAGGTTTCTTCCCCACTTAAAGGTTCGGAAGCAAGAAGGCGATTTTGGGCTCTGCCTGCAAGAAGTCCCTGCCAGTTCTAAGCCAGTGTGCTGTGTACCCTCAGACCCCATGTTTGCTCTGGGGGGAGATGTGGGATGGGGGAGGAAGAGAGTGGTCAGGCTGGCAATATCTTTACCCTCTGGTTGGCACCCTCCCAGGGCAATAAAGCAATCCGTAGCACATGCCAGGAAACAGGCTGTGCATCCTTCTCCATCCTGACAGCTGTGCTCACGTGAGTGCCCCTCTTGGAACTGCGCTGGTTTGCTGCACACCCGTCTTTTGGGAAGCAAGGCTGGAGCATTCCAGCGCTCTGCCTTTTCTTTCTGCTCTGCAAAGAACGGGCAAAGCGCTTTCATCTTCTTGGCAGGAAGACGACACAGCCGCTTAGCACGTTGCTGACTCCCATATAGTTTTCACCAAATCTTGCAAAAGATTTTCTGGGACTGGGAGGCGAGGGTATTTTCCTGGTGGTTCCTAGCTGAGCTGTTTTGAGAAACCGATATCAAATACTGGTGAGAGGAGTGAGAAACTTCTGGGTAGTTGAGGCAGCAAGCTCAGGCAAACAGCATCAATATAAATTGAGCACTTGATTAGTTGAGTTACAAATAGTACACAGAGACCCCCAGCTGAAATTAAGGCCCTGCTATGCAAAAGACTGTAAGGATAAGTCTGAAATTTGGCAAGCACACCTGCGCTCGTTAGGGTTATGAAAATACTCTCTTTGCAGATGTAACTGCACCGGCAACCCACCCATCACTTCCAAATATAAACTATGGTATAAATGGAAAAGAGTCAGTATGGCAGTATATAGTTTAGGCTGCTCAGGGAGGTGTTTATACCAGCAAAAGAAAAAGTTTCTTTTGCCAAAGTAAGCTGCTTCCCCGCTGGGAATTTGTTGGTTACTTTATCTATGATTGTGTAAGTGTAACCGTGCTGGAAAAGCCTTGAAAGGTAGCCCAGTCCATAACAACAGGCAGCTTCGGCCCCAGAGGGATGAGAATTTGCACACTCCTCCGTCTCCCAAGCAGGCACCTCGATACCGTCCCAAACCTGCTCCTTGCTACGTCACTGCCTGTCGTGACAGCTCCTGGCACTGAGGGTCGCTAACCAGGCTTTTGTACCATGGGGAGCCGAGGCTCTTAGCAGGGGCTCTCCGCGCCCCAGGCTGCCCAGCCCTTCAACATGAGGCGCTTTCTCACAATTCCTGCGGAGTTAATGGAAATTGGTACCGGGCAGAACTGAGCCCCTGCCATGGCTTCATGAGCAGTAATGAAGAACTAACCCTTGCAAAGTAATCGTCAGCTTGCACTCCTAGGGTCCCGGGGCAAGTCGGAGCTGCTGCCTGCAGGGACGGGGGGAGCCCACCCGACAGGTCAGTGCTGCGGTAAGGGGCACGGGTCCTGCTTCCTTCCTTGCCAGGAGCTGGTGCTGCTTCCCTTCTGCCAACGCCAGGGCTCCTCAGGCTTCCTGGGGCACTACAGCTTGCCAGCCTGGTGGAAAACTAACCCCAACTAAAATACTTAAATAAAAGTTTTCTGCTGGGCATGCAGGTTGAACCAGCTAATGGAAGGTCTGCCTGGGTCCCGCTGCCAGGGAGCGTCAAGGGAAGGAGGTGGCTGGGAAGAGGGCACAGGGTGGAGGGAAAGGAAGCAGGGGGCATTGACACCATGCCATGTTGATGGCAGCAGATTTGTCAATCCACTCAGCTCATCATGGAAATGTGGCCTATGTAGGAGAAATTATTGCTTGATGAGGTACCCCACAACTTTCTTGCTGCTCTTGGCTTCCTTCTTTGCATGAGAAAGTCACTACCATTTGCAAATCACAGTATTTAAAAATGGAGCTACTCTAAAGGAAAGCTGCTCAAAATGTTTCTAATTCAAATAGTGCAGAATTTCATACTGTCTTTGGGTTATAAAGATAAGCCTTTAAGAAGAGGGCCATTTTCTTAGCCATGAGAAAATGCTTAAATGGAGACACCACCCACATGTTAAGTCCTTTTTAAAAGGGGCTAAATCCTCTTAACAAGAATATCTTTAGAGAACTCCTGTGGCCTTTAGATGACATGAGCTCTGGAGAGGCTAGTTCGGCATACTTCAGAAGGGGGCGGGAGGATTTACATTTCCAAACTGAATACTTAGCACCTCTTTCCTTTTCTGGTGGTTTAGAAAGCACCTCTTCCTGCCTCCTTCTCAGCAAATCACAGCTGGAATGGGAGAACAAGGGGGTAATACATAATCTTCTAGATGTTGGGTATAGGAGCAGGCTAAATAGGACATAAATACTGAACAACGATTTAAGGTATGGGAGAAAAACCTGGAAGAGGCATACAGGAAGTGGGCAGTTAAATAATTAGTAGCTTGTCTTTATTTTGTGGGAATAAAAAGCTTTGTCTGTGAAGAAGACATAGGTGGTTTCATATTCAGACCCATTTTCATATTTCTTCGCCAGATAGTTTCTGTTAATGAATACTAGCATGAGTCTGCTTTTGGAACAAAACGTATGGGAGTTTGTTTGGTTTAAATACATCTTCTCCAGGAACAGAGTGCTTCTGAGCCCAAGGAGGTACCACATGGTCCTTTGGCACAGCTGTGTGAGGAGGGTTCAAAGAGGTATAAATCCTGATTGCCCTGTGCCAACAAGCATCTAGCAGAAAGCAGGCATCCAAATAAAACTGTAAAGGAATAGCTTGTAGCTTGTGCTAGCTGATGGTGGATTTACTCTCCTCATGCAGAGCCTAGCTATGTTGGTGTGGCTCTGTCTGCACCAGAACTACTGAAGTACAGTAGGTTTATTTCCTCACGATTATAAGGACTTATGGCAGATTTCCATGAGCAGCTGAGCCACTCAAAAGGCTTTACTGTTGCTGGAAAAAGTCATCTTGCTTCTCCCTCCGCATCATCTCTGTAGCCTTTCCTTGTCCTACCCCTGGCCCTGGCCAGGCAGCACTCTTCCTTCCCCTTGGCGCTTGGGGAACATCCAGCTGCTCCTGTGGGTTGGTGTTCTGCTGCTTTAACAAGGTAAAGTAGCTGGGTCTGATGAGCATTAGGTCTGTCACAAGGTACATGTTGGGAATATGTGACCCAAGATGGGACAAGTGAGATGAGGGAAGTAAAAGAAAGCTTTCCCTTTCACTGGTGTTAAGGTGTTGAATTGGCTCACTGAGCCTCAGTTTCAGAAATTGGTCTTTCTTGTTCTCACCATGAAGGATCTCTTCCTTGTGCCACCAGCCTGGTTGCCAAAGACTGGATATGGGTCACATTAGGGCCAGTTTATTTTTCTGTAGAGGCTGCTTCAATTGATTGAGCAATTAAAAGCATTTTCTTTTCCTTCATTTTATCCCAGGTACTTTGGTGCTGCTCTGTTAATTTTTACAGCATGCTCGTTTGTATGTGTTAGCATTTAAAAAAAAATCCTTAAACTTAGGAATTGCTGCATTTTGCAAGATCAAAGGTTCTCCTACTACTTCTCTGACTACAACAGTGGCAAATCTTTAAGAAAAGAGCACGAGAATGCACTGAACAGCCCTTCTGCTTTCTTCAAGAGAGTCTTTCCTTGGAGGTTACAACAAGTTTTATACTTCTTGGTTCTAACCTTATGTAGCAAAAAGTTATATGAGTCAGTTATCTTATATGGAAGAGAAATAATTTTCTTTGCTTCTGACATTTTTTTTCATTTTGAACTTGCTGCCTGTAGTGTTAGTGGATGATCCTGGATGTTGTGGTAGGGGAAAATTATGTCCTTGTATATATTTCTTGACACAGCTGATGATAATGCACCGTTTTCTGTCCACAGTTACCTTCTCCAAGCTGAAGAGTTCTAGACTGTTTAATTTCTCCTGAAATGAAAGCCATAAATGCAAAAATAGAGGTGTCCATTTATAGAAGAATCACATGGCTGTGAAAACAAACATGTCTATTAGTTATGGGTTTTTACTTGTGATGTTTTTGTGGATTGGTGGCTTTGAAAGAAGTTTTGAAGACATGATAGACCAACTTTGCAGGCCTAGCAGAAGCTAGAGACCCTTTCAGAGCCAACTTGTCTCACAAGGTCTTAACCTCTCCCTAGGGGAGGAACATGAGGCATGGAGCAGAAGGGGTTCATTGTGCCTAACTACTATGGTAATTGGCTCATTAGAAAGGCCTACCACAGTGTGGTAGGTTGAAAAAAGGAAAATGAGTAGCACCTTTCCTAGTTGGAGGCCCCGTCCTGTGTGCCCAGTAGGTCTGGTGTGTGTGTGGGAGGGGAATTTGACCCTCCTCTCCTATCCAGAGCACAAAGAGAGGAATTGGGTAAGAAGTGAAGACAGAAGCTTTTTCTGGTAGCAGCAGACTTCAAATACGACAACTTTCAAACCTCCAGATTTCACTTCTGAAGACGTGTGCTGGGCTGATTGCTGTAGCTGTTTTGGCAGGGTTATTTTGCTGTGCTGGTCAGTTTGCCCACGTAGAGGAGCCCTTGGTTACTGTGAAGATGCTAAAAGGCTGTCATCCAGCAATCTGGATACTGGCAGAACAGGACAAACTGAATAATAGGTTAAATTAATGGGCTCTGTGGATGATCTTAACTTACTATCACAAACAGCCAGGTAGCCCTGAGGAGAAGGAGCAGTGCCAGCTTCCTTTTGCCCATCCATCTTGGTGGCAGTATGGAGGGGTGGGAGGGTGGCTTGGGCTTTAGTCCTGTATGGGCTTGGCTAGGGGTTTCGGAGAAGCTGCCCACTAAGAATAGATCGGAGACCATGACTTTGGTTCTAATAGGCTTCTTGTGGCGATGGTGGTAACTTAGATCCAGCCCTGCCCAGAGCAAGGCTTCAGCAGACGGAAAGCTCTTCTTAGTGTAACTAAATCTTCGGGCTTTACAGTCTCTGCAAATAATCTCATTTACAGCTGGCAGCACTGAGCATGTGTATGTGGTGGCAACTATCATACTTACAAATGACTAAGTTTGACTTCAGGCTTTGTTTTGGCTGGCAGAGTTAATCATTTCCTGCATTATTTTTCAAGAGCAGAACTGTTTGCTCCCTTGGGGAGAAGAACCCCCCCTTCATGTGTGGGGGGCAGCAGTGTATGATAGGAGGGAGACTGCTGGTGCTTCCAGGACTGGGCTGTCCCAGCACACAAGGTGCTGATGATGAAGTATTTGGACTCGGTTTTAATTTCAGTTCTGTCTTCTGTTTGAAGGCAGACTTGGCAAAATTGCCCAATTTATCACATCTTTAAAAGGGAACTATTTCACTTCTGTTTTCCTCAAGTAAGCTGGTCCAAAACCACACTTGGAAGTGCTATACCTGGCATGGATGTCTTCTGAAGTAGTATGCTTTCTACTTGGATGGTGCTATTATTTGCTGGATCTCATGGCACGCATGGAGTTCTTAATGCCTTTTGGGTTCATTGTGAGCTGTGGTAAATATTTCTGTTTGCAAGTCCTGTAAAGAGAGACGACGAGCTTGACTAGATGTTGATAAAGCACATACTGAAAATGGCCTCCGCTATGTGGTGGGAGCATACTACTTCATGCATTTTAGCCTTCCTTTTGTACATTTATAAATACATCTCAATTGTGCTAGTAGTTGTTTACAAACAGAACTCACTTAAGGTTAATAGCATGTGTTTTGTGTCTCCTGTCCTACTTATGAACATGAACAGTTGTTGATGTGACCTGTTATGGTGTGACGACTAACACAGTAACTGTCACCACTGCACGTGCATGCCCTGCAGCTTTCAGACTTGTGTGCTGAAGGTCTTTTGCTCAGGACCAACCTGGGAAGATCACCTTTTTAGAATCAGCCAGGCATCTTTTTTTGTACTGTGTTGAGCTAGGTGGGTATGTGTGGCTATTGTTTATTCCATGAGGGATGTCAGTAACCTACCTCTAGAAATAAAACCCTGTTTCTTCACTTTTTTTAGGTAGAAGACTTTACGCAGGAGACTTAATTTGACCACTTGCATCTGCTTTTGAGATTCCATCCAACTTTTATGTAGCTGCATCTAAGCTCAGAAGTGTTCACTACCTAAGACTGCATTTTCAGGTGCCCCATGTCAAAGGTCTAGGACCAGATTTTTAGGAAGATATTGAGTGCTTCCTGTGATGTTCAGTTACATTACTGCAGTATGTAGTATCCTTGGTATCTCTTTATGTGAACAAGCTGCTAATTAATAGCAGAGGCTGTTATTATTTTGGCTTTCACTTTTATAACTTTAAAATGGGATTTTATAGTCACATTAAGTATAGATTGCAAGCCATTAATTGTTTTGAAAAGATTTCTGAAAACTCATAGAAAATACCTAAACAACTATTTTTGGTAAAAATAAATTCTATTGAGAAACTAGATAACAAGAGGTTTCTTCTGAGCCTTGGCTGCTTCAGCTTCAACATTTCTACTCCTAAGTTGTGGTATGTGTGTGATGGTTACTGTATGCATAGATTCCAGAAGTAATTTTCATCAATGAGCTGCTTGAAAGACTTTCTTCTCTTTACAATGCTATTCTGATTTTTTTTGGGGGGATGGGGTGGAGTGGGGTTGAGGGTTGTAGAGCTGTTGGTTCAAAGGTTCTTGCATATTGCATAACTTGCTGCTAGAAAGGGGGTGGAAAGAAGCTCATTGGCAAACTTCCTTCCTTGTTAATTAAGGTGACATTAAAAGTCTGGTTTAGGATTCAATGGTAGCTGCCACCATACAGTGCAAGAGTTGAATTCTTACATAACGTGTCAGGCTTATTGATGCACTCTATTAGTTCTTTCTAAATGTGACTTTCTTAATTTTGGTTCTACCAGTTAGTTACAAAATCTTACTAAAATTGGACTTCAATAATGGATATAACTTCTTTTTTTCTGCAAATCGCTGGATCTGCACTGTAGGATCTTGTGATTTTTACACATCTTAAAGTACAGATGTAACTTTTGAGTGAAATACTTCTCAGTAGAGCAACCATACTGCTCTCTAGAAAATTTAAAGCTTTCAAATTTGCCTTTCATGTTGTTCAGCAAGAAACTGGCATGTAGGCTTGCGTATGTCCGTCCTTCCTAGACTTTCATTTAAGGGGTGTCATCTGGTGAATTTCAGGTCTGGAAGTTAAAAAGTAACCTCTTGGCCTGGCATTTGTCTTGGTACAGTACATTTATTTTGACAGTATGCTTCTGGCTTTTTGGGTGCTACCACAATGTGAATAGATAAATATGTAAAATTGTAGAACGATGTCCAGGCAGAAAGGATCTCATCTTTTGCCTTACGTGGAATGGCAGTTCCCATGTATGAGGTTGTCTAATTTATAGTGGAAAATACATATTTTAAGGAGCAAGTCTGAAGCTTTTGCTGTGTTCTCTACCTCTGTAATGGAACCTGGGATTTATGTCTCACTTCTTTTAATGTCTGCCGGTTTTAAAGTCATTTTTCCTAACCAAAGGCACTAGAAATGGAAAGATATGGAATTAAAATGTCTTGAGTGGTGCTAGTAACCTAATATTGCCTTCGGTACTTGTTTTCTTCTACTGCTAACACTGGAATTAAATGGCAATTACCATGCATATATGCTGGTTGTATTTTGACTTGCCAGTGTAGTGTTTTAGACAGTGTTGGTCCCACACATTGACAGTCAGTTTTTTGTCCCCATACAGTAAGCTAGTTCACACTTTGTCTAATGTCTTCACATAGTGGGAATTGATGTTGGTTACGGCTCTCACAGTAGGCTTTTGTTTAGCGATATCTAAAAGCTGTCTTGCTGGAACATGCCGCTTTTATCAAGACTATTGCAATGAGGACATTATCCTCACTTATGTTGAACATAGATATTCACAGAAATTTTTATAATATGGCTTAGTAAGTGGCATTCTGGTAAAGAGCGACAATGCCCAAGTGATACAGAAATAATACCAGCAATGGCAGCCATGCAGAAGCGGGGAGTTATCTGTAATTGCACACGGGGGAAGGGTGGGAAGGGAACCTAGCTCAGGACAGAAGGAGGGTGGTGATCAGGCCTATCACAAACACGAATAATCCTGGGTGTCAGTTCAACAGAATAAAGTTTTACTTTTCATAGTAAGGCTTTTATCAAGCAGCTGCAAGTAACCCAGATACAAATTGCTGTATAATAGTTCTGCACATCGTTCTTTTCTCGGATACGCAGTATCTGTAGCCTAAAAATGTCTCTTACAAGTTATGTAAAACTGCAAGTCGGATGAGAGGAAGCTGAAACTTCACAACTCTGTAGTACTCTTTTTAAGCACCAACCTCTTGAGACAGTAGAAAGGCAGCTTACTACTCAAGGCAGGGACAGGGAGGGCTTTAAAATTATAACAGCATTTTCAGTGGCTGCTTTGTCTCACTGGTGGCTGTTTCGCTGGCACTGGGATTCATTTTTTTCATCAGGAATTGTGGGTTAGAAAAAGTTCTTTTTGTAAAAAGCGGTGTCCTGGAAGCATAAGCAAGTTGCTCATTTTCTTCCTCTGGTTCTTAATCATAAGAGCTGCTGTGCTGATTTTTCCCACCTCAAATTAGCAGTTTATTTATAACATGCTAATGTTCTACATGCCCGTCAGTATTACTGTTCTGTCGTGCTGAGCTGAGAATTGTTCTCTCGAAAACTGACACCACGAAGATGACATAAATGAACAGGGGGAATTGCGTATGATGTTCATAGAAAAATTCAGGTGGCTTTTGGTATGACTTTGGTTCACGCTTTGTATAAAATTGCTTCAATTTTGCTTCTGATTTCAGTTTCTAGTCACATTTTTCTTGCTTTTTTAATTATTTTTATTTGTTACTTAAAAAATTGCAGACCATTGCATTTTGGCATCCTCACTACCTTTTTATTCCTGTTGGCAACTTTCTCTGTGATCATCTTCTGCACTTTGCCACCAGCGGCCTTCTGAGATTGCAGACAGGGGAGTGAGGAGCTTCAGGGGGTATTTCCCCCTTCTCAGGGCCCTCACAACCACCATTTTGCAACCATGAGCCTGCAAGGCCTCTGCAGGAAGTCTCTTTCAGATCAAGGGGTTAGCAGTGTCCCTTCAATGGTCCTCCATTTTAGCTGCTTTACAGAATGATTGGGGATCATTCAAAGCACAGACCATGCAAAATAAGATGTCTTGTGCACAGAGAAGGAAATGATGAAATAAAAACATGTTCCATAAGTTGCCACACTTGGAGCCATGTGCTTCAGAGGTGTTTGCAAGAAATGTGGTAGAGAAAGGTGCAAGATCATTTGGAGACCTCCAACACTGTTTGCTTGTGACCCGTTCTCTAAGGAAGCTTTTTATGTTGTTGCGCACCTTGGGGCACTAAAGTCCTTGCCTTTTATTATCTTAGTCACATCATGCTTTAGCTGAATATGTGGGAGGTGAATGCAACAGTAGTGAACAGGTTGCATGCAGTTGTCTAGATGTTAAGCTCAGGTACAGATTTCTGTAGACAGAAATAAGTTAATATTTATAAAGCTTTTCTCTCTCTCTCTCTCTCTTTTTTTTTTTTTTTTTTCCCCTAGGCAGAAACCCACTGTGCTGTGAAGGGGAATGTGTGAATAGGGATTCCAGAGACTGACATATTTTAAAAAAGAGAGAGAGAGAGAGAAGAAAAGAAAAGCAAGTTTGTAGGCAG
This sequence comes from Anseranas semipalmata, assembly GCA_013399115.1. Lineage (NCBI taxonomy): Eukaryota > Metazoa > Chordata > Aves > Anseriformes > Anseranatidae > Anseranas > Anseranas semipalmata. The sequence goes on from VXAA01000751.1 coordinate 370,697, forward strand.
GCAAATTCCCCTTATTCAGAGAAAGCCATATGTTCAGGATACTATCCTGAGTGTGATTTATTTGCTTCTGAATTAGGAAAGAGGGTTGCTAGGAAAAGTAAGATGCATTCAATTCTTTCATCTTCTTAAAGAATTTTATAGGGACAATTACCATCTCCTTCCTTTCTACCACTTTCCCAGTCCTGGAGAATAATCAATTTAGCAATAAGTCAGAGCAAGCAAAAATGTGATTGTTCTCATCTGCAATGCAGAGACTAAGACACACTCTTTCTTTAAGGCCCAAATCAGGTATTTCTGCCTCAAAGTGAATCGGGAGTTACTGAATCATTCAGTATATAGTAAGAAGGGATTAGAATTTCAGCCTTTTTTTCTCCCCCCTTCAGATTTGTCTAGTTTTTGTTTTCCTGACTACCCTTTAGCTCTTTTGATGGCCTCAATGACATTTTGAACACATTTCCCTACTTTCTCTAAGGGGGGAAGCAGCACCAATTGTACCAGGCAAGCATTATATCTGTTGCTAGCACTTCATTTGGAGTGGAGAAATGTGGCTTTCCCAGCCATTTTAAGAGCTCAGTTGTCTCAGCGTGTGAAAAGCAGCCCCCAAACTCTGCTTGACTGGCAATTGAGAAGGAAGGAATCTCCTTGAGACCTTGCAGGGAGAAAACTCTAGGCATCTGTGAGATGTTACAGTATATCTAGCTAAAAATATCAGATACTTGAGCTTGCTTATTGAACTGTTTGATAGCGATGCCTTGTTGAAATGGAAGAAGTGAACAGATCTTGAATAGTTTTAAACTTCTTGAACTTTACATAAAAGTGCAATATCACGTGAATTGTGGCATAAAGATACAAAGAAGTGTTCTTATCCATCAGTGCATCCCAGGCTCTCTCACTGGTTGTACAATTGTGACATGCTTAGAAGATCAGGGACAGCCTGAGTGCCAACAGCTGGAAGGCTTGTTTTCCTCCTGAAAAGCTGCTGTGAGATACTTTGTCCAGAATCAGCCCCAAACTCTTTGATGAATGTTGCACAAATAGTACTCAAATGTATATTTTTGTTCCTTCATTCCTTCTTTCTTCAAGGTAATGCTAAACACCTTCTGCAAGTATTTCACCTCTCCCTGAATGTCAGAGACGCCGCTTTTTGTCCTCATGACTCTGCCTTACATTTGAGTTCCCCTCCACGGTTGCATGGGGCCGTAGGGCATGAGCCCCAGCACAGAGCAAATGCAGTGTTCTTCTGAGTTAGACTCTGGAATTAAGAGTGAATGAATGAGGAGTGAAGCTACATGGTCTGCTCTTCTCTGAGTAAAAATGTGGAGTGTAACCTAGTCGATGTATTAGTGTGAACTGAAGGAGTAGTGCAGGTCAGGACTGATGCAGCAACACTCTTATGTGGGGGAGATCTTTGTGTACATGTCACTAGGTCTCCCTGTTAATGCATGTGTACACCATGCATATAAGACTGGCTTTTTTTTTTGATAGTAATATCAGTCAGGGGCATGAGTAGTCACTTCCTTCTTTTTGTGCATTATTGCATAGAGTGGAGAAACTTCAGCCTTCACTTAGTTTGCTCTTGCTGTCAGAGGCAGAGTTGAAACTGAGTTTCTTAGATCTACTTTGACTACGTGGTTGTGACATCACGTGGCTGTGGTATCCTGATCTGATTTTTCTCTTCAGAAAAATGGTCCAAAAATCAGCATGCTTTGCTGTCCATTTTGCAATGAGCAGATCCCTCGGTAAAGATGAACTTAGGTGCTTCTGTTCTCATGAGGACCTGCATTTATCAGCAGATGCTTGGAGTTTGTGGAGTTTGTGTCTTCTTGAGACTCGCTTGCTGAGAGCCTCTGAGGGGACAAACCACTAGTCATGCTAGTCTCCACTGGGGATCCTGACGTGCTAGTATTGTTTCTTCTGTTCAACTAGCTCTTTGCATCTCCCCTGGCAGGGAGAATTCATGTCAGTCTTTTCACTACGCTTTTTCATTCAGACTAGCAATTTCAACAAAGTGATTGATACATATATATAGAGAGAGAGAGATCGATGTGTGTGTGTATATACATATATTAAGGCTTGGTATTAGGATCTTTTTCCTTAAGAAGTTAGGTCATCAAGGTGATCCTGGTAAGAACCTTTCACAGTTGCAATATGGAGTTTATCTATTTTTTACCTTTAAGACCTAACGTGGTGGTTTGAACATGAACCAGTATGCATTTCCAGAGCTGTGATACGGCTGAACCACAGTGGAAATCTGGAACCTTAACAACACTGCTTATAGGAAGTTCGACTCCCTGCATTTAACCACAAATGTGGTCAATCTTAGGAGAGGCAATAAGAGAGAGGAAGAAAGGTGGTAGCATTTGATTAGCCTTGTTCTCCTTGTTTTTTGTAGTATATTTGACGGATGAAACTCAGGCTATGAAAACAGTGATAATATTACTGACTAATGTTTCCTGTTTCTTCATTGTTACACTTTGAATTTGGGGTAGAAATAGCAAGGCTTGCTTTCAGCATGCTAAATTCAATAGTCAGGTGATATGATTAAACAATTGTGCTGCTTGGTAAACTGTTCAGTATTACTGGACAAAATAACATACAGGTGAGGATTAATTACCATGTCAAGATCCTTCGGGTGATCGCTAGTTTCATGCTGGGACTGAAACACAAGGACATCCAGTCCTGACAGGGATTTGCAGTATGTGAGTGAGTAACAAAGGTCTTCACGTTGTTCCTCACCATCTCACCCCAGACCAACACATTAGCTCCATTCAGTTCAGCAGCAGGGACATGGCTGTTTGTCTTGGAAACTAAAATATCCTCCTACTTCCTATCTCCATGTTCTAGGAAGTGAAATATAATCCTCTGATAATCAGGGTAAACTTAATTGCTTGCTGGGGTAGGAAGAAAAAGATGAATTGAGGATCGGGCCAGTGCCACTGGGAACGCTTCCCATGACGGAAAGGATTTCCTGGAACGATCCTGGAGAGACGATCCGGGGATGTGGTTTCACAGCGTAAGGTGAAACATGCAGCCGCCACCGAAGGGGTCATCCTGCTCTCCTTCCCTGCTGGCGCATTCCCACCGCCTCACTGCTGCAGTGCCAGGCTTGTACTGCCCTGCGTGCAGCCAGACCGGGGACCTGCTCCAGCTGAAAGCTAACACTGGAGAGCTGTTAGTTCTGAGCCCAGCAAGGCCGGCTGGGGAAGAGGAGGCCAGTGTGGCTGCCCAGCTGCACCCTCAGTTGCAAGTGCTGGGACGCGTCCTCAGCCCAGCACTCCCATGGTGCCGCGTGCGATGCCTCGCTTGCTGCAGCAGTCCGAGAGCCTCGCTGCGTGTGCGACCTTAGCATCTCCTAGAGGCGGGTGGAGTTGTGCGTAAGGAAAACCCAACAGATGGCTCTGCAAAGAAATAGGCAGCTTTTGTGCCGTTACTTACTGCTTAGGTTACAGAGCGCGTGCAGCTGCCAGTGCCTCACCAGCAATGCCCAAGGACTGAAGTTCTCGCACATACTCCACATCTCCACTTTTCAGCTTTTAAAGGCTTGGGGGCAATTTAGGAGCTTTGTGAGCACATGGAGAAAACATTGCTGATGATCTCAATGCACAGAGGAAATCCATAGCTGCTTAAAATGAGAATCTGTTTCCTTAGCTCTGTATTTGCACTGCCTCTTGTACACTCAGCTTCCAGTCCATGACTGAGGCTCCCAGGCTACATTTAATTTAATTACAGTGTGATGGCTGGCACTGAAATAGGTGAAGATATAAATGTAATTGGTGCCTAGAAGTTATGTGTGTAGAGTGAACTTATAATACTGGAGGCCTTTTCTGAAATCACTATCAGGAAGTACCTTCTGAGGAAGGACTGGCTGTGCTGCTTTGACAGGTACAGTCACTCCAAGCAGGGCTTTAACAAGACCGATTTTTAAGAGAGGAAAGTAAAGGCATTGTGGTCTTGCACAAGAGGTCACAGAATCTCCGGAGATATCAATTAGGATGGCTTTTACTGCCCATGGCCTCAGCTGCAGCTGAGGGGCTTATCTCACGTGGATTATAAACGTGGGAAGGCTCCTAGAGCTTCTGGTCAGATTAGTTGTAACAAATGCCAGTCATATGGAAAGTTCATCAAGGAAGGTTGAGTTTTGTGGCTGCACTCTTCCCTCAAGTCTTCCCTCTCCCCTCAAGTGGAGAGGTGGAGCCTGTTTGCACAGAACTGAGAGCACCCACGACCTGGTTCGTTCCAAGCCACTGCAGAGTTCATCTCTTGTAACCAAAATACACTGCAGAATTTCACCTTCAGCTTAACAGTAAAAGGAAGTATATCATTGTGATTGTAAGGAAACCTCTCCATTCAAAGTCAACTAGTGTAGTGTTAACGAACTAACCAACTTGAGAGACAGCCTGAAACAATAGGGCTGCAAAACAGGAGTTATCCCTTTAATCTGTTCCCTAATTTCAAACATAACTATTTTGTTATTGATTACTTCAGCAAAAACATTCAGAAATGTTTATCTCGTAATCCTTCCATACATTGCCTACTGCCAGGAGCCTCAACTCTCTCCAGAGCAGCTGCCAAAATTTCCATCTTTCTCCTGATACTTTCTTTAGCACCATTGTGTATTTAAACATTTTCAGGATGGTAAGATTGCTACATAGCTTTCACATTTTATTTATTTTGGAATTCATTTTTTACACAAGGAACACTGTAACTCTGCCATATTTACTTTTTATATTCAATTCAATAAAATATATTTACCTGAAGTGGACACAAAATTTCCAGTTTGCTGTGGAAAGCATAGGGCTGTGCTGTAGAACTTGTTCCAAGTTAGCGCAGAGTGTGTGAGGGCTTGCCAGTGCAAAGTGTAGGAGGGAAGTCATAAGTAAGAAGACTCTCATTGCTATCGTCAACAGGCGCTTGTTGAAAGGGTAGAAGTTACAGATGTCAGGGCAAGACAATAGTGGTTTTTTTTGTTTGTTTTATGCTTCCAAGACAGACTGATAACTGGCAAAGCAGGATTCTTCCAAGACTGTCTTGAAAATTCTTTTGTTTAACCTTAAATAAGAATTTGCAACCTCAGATAGTAAATTGTCAAGTTTTCTTGAGTAATCTTAGTTTTACAGTTTGATATCATTTAGAATTATGGTTGGGATAATAATTAGCGTAGAAAATGAGGTTGGTTTGTTTGCTTGTTTGTTTTGAGAATCTACTGAACTCTAGGCTTTTTAGCAATCTAGGAAGCCTACAGAAGTCTATGAGGGCTTCTAATGGCTGTCCTGAGTTGTCTTACTGCTGCTAAGAGAATAAGGCTGTCCTTCTCCCTATCCACATACTGTTGAGAAAAGCCATCATATACGGGCTATTTTTGATCCTATTCCTTCCTATAATTATATGTAACTTTTATAAATCTGTCTGGATGGAAAGATCCTGTATACTTTGGGAGGGCTCATTTGATCTAAATTTAAGGATGTCTCATGTCCAGTTGTGAAACTTGCTATTTTAGTTTGTCCTACCTACAGCTTTTACTAAAACAAGAGAAGAAGGATGAAATGAAGAGGAGAGACTGAAAAGTGCATGTGTGAGAAGGGAATGATGACTCATAAATGAAACTGCATTTGAAAATGAAAAGGATCAAGGTGTACTGATCATAAGAAAGAAAGTTCGTGTGTGTGTGTGTGTGAAGAAGGCACAATTAAATCATGTGGTCATTTATCTTCTGAATAGTTGAAGGTACATTTGTGGAAGAACCCATAAGCCTGAATTGAATAGATAATTCTGAAGAAGGAAATCTATTTAAAGAAAGGAATTTTTCGTGCAGTCTTTAATAGGTGATATTTATGTGCTAGATTCCACTGGAAGACTTCTGCAGGCTTCTGGAAAATCCCATTTAGCTGTCCATTGCCTATGGGATAGTTCTAATAACTGCACGGTTATATAGCAAAGCAGGTAGTAGAAAGGGAAGGAGGGAGAAGGCAGCAGTGCAATAAGCCAAATGGGCTTTCTCTGAACTTTAGGCTGCAATGAATAGAAATTAAAGCTTATGAATAGACACCTGAGTTCCTGCTTTCATCCTAAGCATTGTCTCTTTCACCTCTCTGCTCATGTTCTGCTGTTTCAGATTTGTTCTGGCATCCCTAAATCATCCCTAAAACTTGGGGATACCCAACAGTCTTGAAATAAAACTTTCTGTACGGTTTAAGTAGAATGCAATTGGAAGACTGGAGTTCTGTATGCAGAAGAGCAAAAAGTGCTTGTTCTGTTTCTTAAAATGTTTACCAGCAGTATTCAATAGCCAGTTCTACCCTTCTTCTTTTCCTAACTTTCTTCATCACCAACCAAAAGTTAAAAGATAATGAAGATGTAGCTGTCTGACATGTAAATGAGATTGATAGAAAGGCTGTTTGATTATTGTAAAGCATTTTGGTTTAAAAAATATAGCACTATTAGTATGGCATTGGATTCAAAATTGGCTACATGTCAGATCAGGAAAAGGGTCCTTTTGGTTGATTCCAGTGAGTATTTGTACTAATCCCAATACTATGGTAGGCTTTCATCTTTGTCCCAGAAGTAAACAAAAACTGTTACTGATAGTAATTGCTAGCAGAATAGTAAATGATAATGGAGCTCTCACAACTTGCTCTGTAGGCACATTCAAACACACTGTGTCTTTAATACAGCCAAAGGCAAAGTTGTATGCCAGAGAACAGGGAATGCAAGCTATGCTTTATGAAAGAGGGCCTGTATCCTGGAAAGCGGTGCTTCTGAAAAGTCAGAAGTTGACAAGCAACTGCACATGAGCTTCCAGTGCAATGCTGAGGGGTGGTGGCACTGAGGTTTGCATCCTGTGATGCACAAAAAAGGAACAGGAAAGGGGTTACTTTTACCTCAGTGAACAGTGCAGCTGATACTAGAATAACATACACAATTCAGTGCTACCGTTTGTAAAGGAAAATATTGAAAATAGAAGATGATGTTAAATAGGGCAACAAAAAATATTTGAGTTCTGAAGGAAATGCCTTACTGTGCAACTTGAGCAGTACTTTGCTTATTAAATATTAAGTGATAACTTGATTGATATACAAGATACAGAATTGTGAGGAGTGGTTGATACAGGCGATGGTTGTGCTGCCTTTCAGAAGGCCCTTGACAGGCTGAAAAAGGGGCTGAGAGGAACCTGAGAAGTTCAGCAAAAGGAAGTACAAGGTCCAGCCCGTGGGGAGGAGCAACCCTATGCACCAGGACCTGCTGGAAAGAAGCTTTGCAGAAAAATCCGTGGGGGTCTTGGTGTATATCAAGTTTACCAAGAACCAGAGATAAGCCCTCACAGCAAAGATAACCAACAACCTCCCAGGCTGAACTAGGCATTGTATCACCAGCAGATTGAGGGAGATGATCCTTCCCTTCTGTTCAGCTCTGGTGAGACACACCTGGTGTGCTGGGTCCAGTTCTGGGCTCTCTAGTACAAGAAAGACATGGACATACTGGAGTGAGTCCAACAAAGGACTACAAAGGTGATTAGGGCCTTGAAGCATCTGACACACAATGAGAGGCTAAGAAAGCTGGGACTGTTCAGCCTGGAGGAGAGAAGGTTCCGGGAGATCTTATCACTGTATGTAAACACCTGATAGGAGTGAGGGAAGAAGATGGAACCAGGCTCTTCACAGTNTCCCTTCTGTTCAGCTCTGGTGAGACACACCTGGTGTGCTGGGTCCAGTTCTGGGCTCTCTAGTACAAGAAAGACATGGACATACTGGAGTGAGTCCAACAAAGGACTACAAAGGTGATTAGGGCCTTGAAGCATCTGACACACAATGAGAGGCTAAGAAAGCTGGGACTGTTCAGCCTGGAGGAGAGAAGGTTCCGGGAGATCTTATCACTGTATGTAAACACCTGATAGGAGTGAGGGAAGAAGATGGAACCAGGCTCTTCACAGTGGTGCCCAGTGACAGGACAGGAGGCAATGGGCACAAATTGAAATACAATAAATACCATTTAATCATTTGATTAAAAGTTGGAATGGGTGTCTCAGAGAGGTGGTGGAATCTCTGTCCTTGGAGATACTCAAAACTGAACTGGACACAGCCATGAGCAAGCTGCTCTAGTTGCCCCTGCTTTGGGCAGTGGGGGTGGACTAGATGGTCTCAAGAGGTACCTTCCCACCTCAGCTATTCTGGCTATTCTGTAAGATGACTGTAGTGTAAATGACTTTTTTTTTTTTTTTAGAATTGTTGAATTTCAGCACATCAAGAACTTACTACTGGAAACTGAAACAATGTAAACTTGAAGTGGAAATTAGACTTATTTTTTTTTTAATTGAGAAGAAAGTAATCATGAGTTGATACCCTCAAGCTGTGACAGAACAAAGGTCTTGCTAAGAGTTGCACTCTATAATTTCAGTGCTAAATAGACTTGAGGTCAGCAAGTCCATCTGTCTGCTCTTTGGTGGGTGCAACTGTGTGCATGGTCCTTCCATGGTGCTTGCTGATTTAACTTTCTCATAACACAAATTCTGACATTGCCTGGCAATCTCTTCCTGTCCTTGGCTAAAAGAGAGTTTAATGTTACTGACTGCATAGCAACTAGGGGAAATCTAGTGGTCTGTGATACGTAGGAGGCCATTTTAGAAAGTCGGATTATTTTCTTTAATCAAAGGGTGGGTTAGAGAGAAAACACAATGATTTTTCCATTTTAAAAGTTCAGACTTAAAGGTAGCAGTCATTTTTCTGGAGAAGTCATCTCAAGGTATTTAGTTTGGGGAATACATAGTAAAGAAGACAAAATTGAGTGGATAGATCATGTCTGGTGTGGTTCAATTTTTCATATGTCCTTGCTTGACTCTATGACCTGAGATGTTCTTCACTAGAACCAAAAGGGATTGTTTTTTGAAACACACTTTGTAATATGCAAAAGAACAGCAACATTCACTTCTTTTCCCCAGTAAATTTATTCCCTGTGATAGCACATCTGTTTTGAATGTTGTCTTACAAATTAGGCTATCACAAAAACTTTTTAGATTGCCCTGTCCATGGCATGAGAGAATTTGTCCAGATGTGAAAAAGAAAATCATTTAGTCTACCAACACTTGTTCACTTTTCTCTTGAACTGTTGTTTGTCTTTTTGTCTTTTTTTTCTCTCTCTGTCACTGGGAATGAGTAAATCTTGTCATTTGAACCAAATAATTTATCTTCATTTTGCCAGCTCTCTTAAGTTGTTCTGCTTCTTGCTGTGGCTGATAGTTATAAAATACCACTGAGGTAGGATGTGGATTAGCTGTTCTTTGTGGCATTACACAAAGTTTAAAACATTAAGAACTCTGCTATCTTTGTGCCATGTAAGCTGTCTACTGCCAAACCGACTGGTGTAGTAAGGGTATATAGAACAGCCACCTACTTTGACATGGTGGGGAGGAAATCATCAGTTCTTAGAGTTTAGCCACCCAGGCTGTGTGGAAATCAGTTAAGTGTGTAGGCAAAGAAATGTGCTGTGAAGAAACCTTCTGATGGCATTATTTGCTCCTGATCTAAGATGAAGGTGACTGTCAATCACAACAGGAGTCTCCAGGTTCCTGCTATCTGTGATTCTCTCCTTCTCTTTGTATGCTATTGACCATTTCTGTAACTTTCTGCCGATTCGGACCCTTCTTTGTGACTGCTTCTAGGAATAGTTTCGTTTGGATATGTAGATCGTGTTTCATGGGCACTTGTTATTTATTTTTGTTACTCTGAGGTTTGGTATGTGGAGGAGCTTATTGTGTTAACTTCTTCAAAGTTACTTAAGGATTTTTTAATATGATACCAGTCACTTCATTTTCAAAACTGTACCTAGCTCTTTGACAACGGCTTATTGATCTCTCCATGCAAACTCTGCATTATAGTTACTTGTTGGTGCAAATATAACTTCTCAGTGTTTGTTTATTGGGACAATGTTGGGGCTTCCTTGAAGTGATCTGAAAAAATACCCCCACAGTTTACATAACTTGCAAAACTATCCTGTATTACAGTCCATGCTTAGGACTCTATGTTACTTCTCAGTTTTTGGCTCTATATAGTGCAAATAATTGCATCTCATCTAGGTCTGGTTGTCTTCTGAAAGTTTTTGTCAACATTCACAATGTCCTTTGGAATCTATATATTTTTATCACCCTAAATGAATTCAAAGTACATTTATTACTTTTGAGAAATCCGGCTGTATGTTTTTACACTTGTATAGAACTAGGTTAAGGAAGTACTTCAAAATAAAAGGTTTTACTGCTTTAGATCTGACTTCGCATAACTAATTACATTAATTGAACAAGTAGTTAAATGTAAGAACAGTCATGCCTTAGGCAGTGAGTTAAAAATATAGTCAAGGTTGGTGTCGACTTTTTTTAAGAAAGGCTTCTCCTTTGGGGGCATGAATACCCAACAGTATAAACCTGATATGCATCTGAGTATTTAAAACTTACTGCCTTCTAGTTTGCAGATCTCTGCTATAGTTTCTGAAGCATTTGCATGTGGATCCTCTCAGGTGTTCTTTCAGAAATGAAAGACAAAATTAGTTGGGTCCCTGTGAGTCACCTGTTAGTAAGTAAAGCAGTACAGTCCCATGGCACTGCACTGGTAGAACTCGGGGTGTTTGGTATGGAGTGCAGGAAGGTTTGGGGTGTTCGGGTGCAGAACTCTCAAACCGCAGACCTATGTGGGCAAGGAGGCTTGCACTCCAAAAACTTAATTGGTACAATTCTACAGACACAGTCCTTTATGCATCCTGTATCCAGGGAAAACAAAGCTTGAGATACTGTGGCTTAGGCTGGCAATATAGCAAGCAAACTTTGTGATGCAAGCCCAATCTTGCATCATTACAGTGCATCAACACTGAGTTAGCACTGGTGTGGCTATGCTCCTTCCTCTTTCTCGTGGGGAGCAGTGAGCCTCTTCACTTTGTGAGTATTAAATCTCATTAATTCTGTCATCCTAGAGACTTTTATCATTGTATGCTACATCAGTCAATGTTCTGTAAGTAAAGACTAAGTCTTCTTCTGATTACTATTTTAATATATATACCCAGTATTTCAGAACTGCTTTAGTTTTTACTTGTATATCTGATACTTTATAGCATTTACTGGAATTCCTCCAAGGAAGTTCACCCTAGCCTATTATCCAACTCTCTTGATGTCCTTCCTCACCACTCCCAGGGCTTGTTTGTTCAGTAGACAATTTGATAGACAACTGATAGTGTTTGAAAATGTTTCTTTTCAAAGGAGCTGTGCTAATTTCTGCAAGTCAAGTGGAAGCCACTCGATGGAGCTAATCCAAATCCAATCACAATCTTATTTTGAAGTTAATGACTTTTAACAGAGAAAAAGTACTTTAAAAAGGTCCTTAAATACAAAAGATAAAATAATCTCTAGAGTATATTTTGAGACCAACTGCTTTGCAATTATTTTTCTTTGGGCCAAGTTTAAAGTGATACAAAAGATCTATTTCCCTTGTTCCAGTTCAGTTCTGGTCTCACCAGTCAGAAGGTTTAAAGTAATGGGAAGGGCTGAAATACTGCAAGCAGCTCTTCGGCCAGCTGGAGAGTTGGTGCCCTATCTACACACTGTGTGAATTTAAACTAACAGTTTCTTATTTGGTTTACTTTTATCTTGCTGGGTAACGTGGAAAGCATAAGCATATGTCAATGTAATTGTTACAAAGATATGTAATCGAAAGAAATTACACCGCAAGTCTCTTTTGCTGCTGCTCTGTCGTCAGTCATGTCCGGCCCCCCCTCCTGCTTGCTGTCAGTTTTAAAGTTTAGTGGCAGGCCTGTTTTATGACAGACTTGTTTTCTTCAAAGGATGTCTGTGGTGAGAAATTACTGACATGATCTGCAACTGAAAATCCCTCAGCTTTGGTCTGGAGGCAGCAGTCTTGCTGAAGGTGTGTTTCTGGGAACGGGGGCACAGAAGCAGCTGGTAGCTTCAACATCAGTTTGTAGGACTGGGACGACATTAAAGCCTGCTGGAGGCTGAGTGCTGGCCTTGCCACCATGGCCCTAGCCCTGGGAGCAGTGGAGGGGAGAAACTGTCCAGCTGCACCCACCCACCCCAAAACCTGCAGTTGGGATTCCCCCACAAGATGCTGGTTGGTCTGTCTGTGTATCTGCGTACAAGTCATGGCTGTTTGTCAGTATGTTTTCTGGGAGTTTTGTCTCTAGAGCTTCCACCTTAACCAAGCAGGTTCAGCTTAGTCTCCAGCAGCTGTTGGGATGAAGGAGTAGTTTTTGCATTGAGCCGTTTTCAGGATTACTCAGAGACACATGTGCTCCTCACCTTGGGCAGTTAAGCAGTTGAGATGAAAACTGGGTGCAGTTTCCTGAAAAGAACTTTTCATATTTCAACATGAAGTGGTTACTGAAGTCTTCAAGCTTAGTACAGTGCAAAGCCATTGCTTCCAGTAAGAAGTAATTGTTCCATATTTGGTGGAAAAAATTGCAATAGAAAGATTTCAGATGATTCATTTCCTATGCAGCATAGGTGTAATTCTGTTGGTCTGAGGCATGAAACATGGTTTACACTTTGGTTTATTTCTTGCACAACCATTGTATTGTCCTTCCCAATCTAGTGCAAAGAAAATACAAAGTGCTGGACCACTGTGGGAGAAGATGATGAACTGCATGCTTTAGCGGTGGCTAACATACCGAGCGCAAGCCTGACAGTGCATAGGCTGATCCAATGGCATCACAGCAGACTGATGAGCAAGCAGAAAATGGAACAACTTCAAACGGGTTGTCCACATACCTCAGTTGCATTAACAGTGGTGAATGTGAGATACCCTGACCTTCTGGTAGGTCAGCTGCGTGCAAGGTATCGGGGCAAGAGTCAAAGTGCGGCAGTACCCTGAGATTATAATCCTGCTTCAGGAAAAATGACCAGCTGTAGGTCTAGGGGAAAAACGTCATTTCTCATTGCTATGTTTCGCTATTTTCTTGGTTTGGTTCAGGTCATTCTGTTTCATTTACAAGTGGTTGAAAGTGTTCTTCGTTCAGACAAGACTGAGAGGTGAGCAATGTGAGCTACCACATCAGGGCGAGGCACAGGGTATCACTGCACACTGCAGCTACCACAGGAACGGGCTGTCTGCACTGCAACTGTTGGGAATATCTGAAAGCTAATGTATTCGTTTCAGTGGGTGTTAAAATGGCATTGTATGATGTTCTGCAGTAATAACTGGGAGGCAGTCATGATACTTGCATACTTTTTCTCTGGCAGCAACCTCTGCATAATTCAACCTGAAAACTGAAAGCCATTGCTAGGTTCTTTTGGCTTGTATCCTACTTTCAAACAAGAATCTGCAGCTGAAACCTAGCCACCCACATCTGAATTTTTTGAGCTAAGTATAAGTCTTATGGTTTGGTATTTAAGTACTTACAGTTCGTGGCTTCCTTGGTACTCCTGATACTTCTGTGGGAATCATGAAAATTGAAAATCGATGGAAATAGCATGGTTTATTAAGAAAGAAACTTCACTGGTGTAACTCTCTTGGCCTTCAGCTCTCAGGGTCAAATGACTAGTGAGGATGGGCTGCAGATGATCAGAATGTAGTTTAATTTGGTAATTATGTGAGGTGCCTCTTACTGAATTATAAACCTAATTAAGACATACAAAGGGGACTTTCTTCTAATACTCATCTACATTAAAAGCAAACATTCATTCAGCTTCGCAGTCAAATTTTTTGTTTTTAATGTACATGAATATTAGGAGAATGTCCCCTTTGCATTTATCTCAGCCAGAACTATAAAAAGTGATACCTAATAAGCTGATAGTTTAGGAAACACAAATTGGTGTTGTGGAAGTTTTTTTTTTTTTTTACTCCAGTTGCCATTTTCTGAGAAGAAAATTTGGGGCTTTTGTGTTACAGTAGGTTTATTAGGACAATTTTTGTAAAACTGCTTTCACTTGATTTAAAATGTTTCTTTAAATGTTACTTTAAATACCATCTGCTTGTCACTCAACTAATAATCCAGATGAATAAGTAGCAATATTACAGACTACTGTTCTTCCTTGTGTTGGTTTTACAATGTATTCAATTTTAAAGGCACTATTTTTGTACATCTTGATACGCTTTTACCTCAGTCCAGTGAATGGGCTATGTGTAAAATGTAATTTTGAGGTTGTGTTTTCATTAAAGCACCATTCCTGGTCTTGTTCCTCTGCGTAGGGTAGTATGGAAATGCATACTTTTGACAGAGAAGGAACATTCTAGGGGAGATTTGAGAGGACTTTCAGAACCTCCCTTTTAAGAACATAGTTTAAGGTTTTTTACATACAAGTAGTTTAATTCCAATCTATTCCTTTATCTTCCTACTTTTTTTTTTTTTTAAACACCCTTTTTATGGGTTTATACTATCAGAATTAACTACTGAAACTAAGGGTAGCATGGTACAAATTACTGGTAGCTGTGTGTAGACCACTGGGGTAAATATTTCTTCATGATAAACTGAAATCCCGCTCCTTTCCAGGAGCTTGGATTGCAAATTCATCTGATCATTGCTCAACAAAAATAGGTTCAAAACAAGGAGCTGTCACTAGGAGTCTGAAGGCAGCACTCTGACGGTCCTCTTGCATCTTTTTGCTGACCTCACTTGTGAGCTGATCTGCAGAGCTCAGTCCCTTCCCTGCTGAGAGCTCCTCTGCTTTTGTCTTTACCCCTTTTCTCATTTTTCAGTCTCTCCTGGTATTAAAGCATACTGTTTGCTATGCCCTTAGCTTGGTATGGCCTCTGGCAGGCACTCAGGGCTCTCCACATACCACAGTTGGTTCATTTGAACATGTTCAAAAAGCACAGCCTGCATCTCTTCATTCAGTGGAGGAGAAATTTTCTTCGCTTATGAATATTTCTGTGAATTCACCCTCAGGTATCTTTTTTCTTTTCTTCTTCTCTTATATTCCTTCCTCATCAAGCTCCAGCTTAACTTACCTTTTCATGTACGATGCTTGCTTTCTTCTCTGCAGCTCCTAACCTCTGGAACAACTTTCTAGAATTCATGCCTCAGAACCTCTGCTTTTAAATTGTATTTTTATGTGATTGCTTAATTTTGAAATTGTGAAAGAATGCATAAGGAAAGTGCATGTGGATTGTGCTAAGTGTCTGTGCTAAGGCTTTCTCGCTGCAGCCAAAATTTATCTGTGCTCTCTGGATAGGCTTGGATCCCCTCCCCAGTAATATCAGCATTGTGGTGACATACAGAAAAGCTGCCATTTTATCTGCCCCTAGCAATTGTAATATCTTATAGAGATGACATGAGGCTTAGTCATCTGCCCTTACTTAACCTGCTCAACTTAGTCCTCACTCTGAGACACCAGCAGAGACCCAGCTGAGCATTCAGACACGTTTCTCTGGCTTGTTTCCAAGTTCACCGGCAGCTATCACTCAGTGCACGCAATTTACTCCTCACCATGCTTGGTTATTCCTAATCTGCCTATTTACCCTGCCCAGACAACCCCAAACTGGCATTGCTTTGCAGCTCCTCATTCCAGTTTCCTGGAATAAATTATTTTTTTTTAATCTTCTGTCCCCATCTCAGCAGACTTTGTCCCAGTTTAATTTTGATCTCATTCTGAGTTCAACTTTTGTCTTTTTGTATTTAAATGAGACTGCTGCTGCTTTAATATATCCTGATGGCCTGCTAGGGAAGCAGGGGAATTAGATGTGTCCTGCCCTGGATGGGACCTCCTGGGAGATGGCCTGGTCAGGACCAACAGCTCTGGCACACAGAGTCTGAAATGGAATTTGGCCATTCATGTTTATTTTGAAAGTGTACCTACTGTACTTTTTCAAGTGTTTGTAAATTTGGGATTTTAAGGGAATAGAAAGGCATACATCTGACTGAGATCATCCTTCTATCTAATTTCATGCACCTGCTCAAAAGCATAATGGGTGCAGGAATATTTCGGACAATGAGTTTTCGGAGAGTAATGCAGGTAACATAATTTTTCTTAAGTCTGTCTCCTGCAGACTGTGCAACCGTTTGGCGTCCAGTAATAAAGCTGAGGGAGACATCTAGCAGGAAAAATTTCAACATGCATAGTTTGGCAAAGTTATGTTCCATGGTTTTATCATTGGAAAGAATAAGAAGACATTTTACTGCTTCTTCCCTCAAACCCTCTCAAAGAAAACATGGCTTTGGTTTCACACAGCTCAGTCTTCAGAAGCCAATGCTGGCTGTTACCCATCACTGCACTTCCCTCTCTGCTATCTTTGTAAAACCCCATGCTGGCTGTTACCTAATGCTTAGCACTTTGCTATCTGTTATGCTCTTACAAGGTAATGCTTTGACTTTTTCTTTTCTTTTTTTCTTTTTTAAATTGGTGCAGTTTCTTTCGCCAAGAACTGAAGTTGATTGCTGTCTGATGTGAAAGTGAAGCCACTGAAATGCCAAGGGGGATAAGAGGTGCTCACTGCTCCCACTCAGCAGCCCTCAGTGCTGGGTCAGCCCTGCAACAAGTCACCCGCCAGGGCTAAGCGAAAACTCTTTGCTTCTGTTTTGGAGGAGGGTTATTCTTCTGCTGGTTTTAACCCCTTGAACTAGCTCCCTGCGGAGGCTGATGAGGGCCCAGCAGTCAGGTGCTGCTGGCACCAGGGGAACGTGGGGATGGAGAGAGGGCAGAGACAAAGAGGTGGTGGTAGTGTCCCATTAGAGCCAGTCAGCTCTGAGTCAAAGTGGCCCATGAAGGGGAATGGGTTACGAATTGCATCTGATTGCACCTTTTTCACCTCTTTTTCAATTTACGATAAGGTACATTTGCTCTTTTTCTGGTCTTTTTGTAAGCATACCTTCCTTCAGCCTGTTTTTACAAGTTAAGCTCTCAGACTGTCTCAGTATTGTAAAGTGAATTGTATCAGGTCCTGCCTACTTGAAAATAACTCAACTTCTCTGCGTAGTTTCTATTTTCCTATAAAGACAAGTGTTCCTTTGAAGACATTCTTGCAATTTTGCCTCTGAGGTTAATTGTGGTAGCTGTTTTTTTTTTTTTGTTTGTTTGTTTGTTTGTTTGTTTGTTTTTTAAGGGTTGAAGCTAAAAGGGCATAACAGGTGTACTTGAGGTTCCCCCCAGTTTCTAGTGGTCTACACTGAACAGGGGGTCCATAGCTGTATCTATATCAGCAAGTGCTTGTAGTATTGGAAGAAGAAATGGAGTCAAAACAGTTGATGCCAAACTTTCTATGTCCCCACCAAGGGGTTAGGTAGGTGTTTGGTTCAGGGCAATAGCACATTTTCCTGTTACTTTTATGCCTCTTGCTGGATGTATCAGTTTGTGGCTTTACCTGGATCATTGCCCTCTGTGTTTTATGATCCCTTTACAGTCCTCCTGAGGAATCTGACTTCTGTTTATTGCATTCAAGTTTCATGTCACTGAAAAGTTCTTGGTTTCTATGCTTCTTAGCCTTCTCTGTCATTAGGATGCTTTGTGCTGGACTTGTTTGGCTTGATACTTCTGATCAGGTCCCACATACTATGTCAGAAGATTCTGCATGCTATAATTGATCAAACAGCACAATTAAATACAAATAATACAAATTTGTGCAAATAATGAATATAGTACTCTAGCAGAAATAAGTTATGCAAATTGAGATTTTTAAAAGGGCTACTGATTCTCCCACTTGCTGAATGCAGATCTTGAGATTTCTCAGGGGAAGTCTGGTATCAGAAAGCACTATGAATAATTGTTGAGATGGGAGAGAAAAAATGTGAGTCACCCAGAAACTCTAGGGCAAAGAAAAAGGCACTAGAAAATCTTTGGTCTGTAAGCTGGGGGAGAAGAAAATGAGAAACTATACCACTTCAGTCCTGGATCTTATCAATTATGAAGTTTGTAAAACAGGAAGGGGAAGAAAGTACTTGCTGAGTGACGTGTAACATCTGGCCAGAAATTAAACATTCCAAAATGTTTCCTAAAATTGCTTCTTGGTAACTTCAATAAGCTATTTTAAACTCTTCTAAAATACTTTGCTCTGTATCTCTCTATATAGTGAGACCAACAGGATCATGTTGTTTGCAACGCCCCCAAACATACACAGATGGGCTTGTGCTGCTGTGCACAGCCAAAGGATGCTGTTTATGTTCTCTAACTACTAAACCTGATTATTTGAAGTTCACAGAAGAAAGTTGTAAGTGTTTAACCACAAAAGCAGGGGCAAAATACTGTTCATGTGTTGCAAAACAAGTTCAGACAGAAAGTTTTGATGTGTAGTCCAAACCTGAGTTTTTCTTCTGATGGATAGAGTTGCAGCAAATCTCTGGATTTTTAGTCTTTAGCATTTCCCCTCCTTCTCACACCTGCTTTTGAGATTCTCTTTTATCTTTAATTGTATCCCTTTGGCCTAGTATTCCCACGCCCTGAATTGTTCCATTTTCACCCCTCCTTCCTCTTCTCTTAGAGTTCTCAGGCTGGAAAAACACTTAAAAAAAGTGTGAAATGTATTTTTGCCTGTGGAATAGTTATAATCTTAATCCAATTACAGCATCTAACATGTTAGCTGGATGCTTTTGTTAACAGTTGACCTTTTTAAAATCTATGTCCTTGGATTACAGAGCTGATGTTTTATGGAGATGAAGAGATATTTCATGCCTTTAGAAGCTGGCCACTGATGGGCCACCTGAGGGCAGGAGCATGGTGCCTGCGCTGGCTAGAAGGATGTAGGTAGCTCAGTTTAGCTCTGTCATTGATGAACTGGTGCCTCACCTTTGCACAAAACAGAGAAGAGTGGCTTGAGCACTCTGCACATGCTGTTATCCTGTGGGTTTATATGAGCTTCATATGCTTTAACTCGCATTTTAATAAGTTTGAGGTTTGCAAATGGAGTCCAGCAAAAAGATGCCAGCTGTCCAAAACCAAGTGCATATAAATTAATTTATTTAGAGCCTTCTATAGGTCACAGACCCAAATTAAAATGCAAAAACTAACTGCCCAATACAGAAATATCTGTCTACAACTCCATAACAGAATGTATTATTTTATTTTGGTTCACTGGGGAACAGAATATGATGCAATTCTGGGGCAAGTCTAAAGTGCAAGCAAATAAAATACTCTGAATTATTCAACCTAATTGAATAAACAGCATTCTTCAGAAACAGTTATTTGTTTAAACTTCATTAGGCATAGAACTACTTTTTCTTCTTTTCTTCTATATCTTCCCAGGTAATGTTCTTTCTATTGTTAGGATAACAAACATCCGCAGATTAAATTTCAGTAACTTGAGCAGTATGGCAGAGGACAGAATTGTTTCCAAAGATAGTAGATTGTGTTTCTGTCTAGGAACAAAATTCATATTGGTGGTAGTTTTCATTGCAGTTTGTTTGTGTGTTACATAGTTTAGCGGTTTCCTTTTCTTTTTTTTTCTTTTTTTTTTTTTCTTTAAATTCTAAGTGTTGTACACAGCTTTCCTTTGAGCTGTATGGAACATTCAGCTGATCTTCAGGCATCGTCTTTCTGATATTACTCATGCTCCACCTGGCTTTTATGTAGATAGCTTTAATGCAAATGTGCTAGTTAATGTGAAATAAATGTAGTGGTTATGCTTTCAGAAAAGAAAAAATTTGCTGACAAGCAGAGGAGAACAGTTGTCCAATGCTGCTCTTGATGTGATGTATAGAATTTCTTTGATGGAAAATTTATAATACTGGAACTTACTGGTCCTCTCAAAGCCATCCTTTCAAATGGTGAAGGAAGATTTTAGCTTGCACTACTACTACCTGTGCTCAAACTCATATGGATATTGGGATATTAATTTTTCAGTAGAAGTGTAGCTCTGTGAGCACATATACGTGTGCTTGAGACATTGTCTTTGGTTTTCTTACTAAATGTTCTCAACTCAGGTGAAGGTAGAAATGTTTCAGACGTACTTAAGAAAGTCCGGACTAGACTGTCACTTAGCTTTTGAAATTTAAAAATTTACTGAATTTTCCAAACAAAGCCATCAATCTAACCTTCGCCAGTGAAGTATTTAGTCCACTTTAGGTTTACAGTACATAGTTGGATTCCCTCATGATGAATGTGGGTTAAGAACCTGTATGGATATAGTGAAAAAGTCACTCCTGTCTGCCTTTCCCATTGCCCCAGTAAACTGTTAGGTAGAGTGAAATACACTTCTTAACGCTTCTTTTTTCTTTAATAGGCAAAACGAAGGCTGGAGCTAGGAGAAAGTGGCCACCAGTATCTTGCCGAAGGACTAAAGACTCCAAAGGGGAAAGGAAGAGCTGCAACACGAAGTCCAGATAGTCCAAAAAGTAAGGGAACTTGTAATAGGCTATATGGCACAGAGCTTTCAATTTTACTAGCTTGAGATCAAAGCGAACCAGTACGACGTACTGCATTACCTAGCCAAAAGTGTGTGTTTATTACTGTCCTCACCTGGATGCACGTGCAGCAACCTCAGCCACACAGCCAGGCAGCGCACTGCGTGGTTGCAGCGCACGCTGGTAGGTGGAGAGCTGCTGAGGGGCTGCAGAAGCTCCAGCTGCTGGGTTTGTCCTTCTGCGGGCCGGGCAGCCTACAGCCTCTCTGGTCCAGGAACCCTCTTCAGCCAAGGGCAAGTAGCTGGGGACTCTTAGGAGAGGTAGATGCTGAGGAATCAGAATATTATGATGGGGTCAAATGCACAGTTATGAGGCAAGGCTAATCAGGCCAGCCTCTTCTTCCTCCACTAAAGTAGCTGATTGGCAGGGCTTGTTTCCACAGGCAGGGATCTGCGAAGAATGGTAGCAGTGCTTCAGCGACATTAAATGCTAAATGCTCTCTGTGGCCTCTGATCTGTCTTATCTCCCTGAAATATGGCTAGATTATTGCTACCACTGTCTAGGTGCTTAACTATTAATTTTTGCACATCTCTACTGCCACAGGAAGTAGGTTTTCTGCAACAGGAACTGGGGGATGTAGCCTTGCCAACTTATTTTGAGGGTTTCAGCAGGAGAATTGGTCTGTGGGCTTGCAGAGGGACAGGTATGCATTAGAAGAATGAGGAAAGGCGGGGATTGGGGCAGCAGTGGTGGTGATCAAAGGGCAAGAGACATAAAGAGGTAGTTACCTGCCTCTCCTCACCAGTGTAGTGCTTGTTTCTATTGGGACAGATAAGAAAAGTGAAATTAATTGAAAATATTAACTTTAAGCAGAGGAGTTAAACAACCACAGTTGTTTTAATTAAACTAAACTTCATTAAGCTACGTAAAGTCTGTTTTAAATTGCATTCTCACTGAAGTTTAATACCATCAGTGTTGATAAGGCTGTACAGAGGACTTCCTTTCTGCATGACTAGGAACACATGCCGTTTGAGGTGGGGGTCAAGTAGCCTCTTGCCCTTCTCATGCTGATCCTCTTACTCTTTCCCAAACCCCAAATTTAAAAAATAAACAAACAAACAAAACCAACAACAACAATACCAACACCCTGCTTTAAATACACAAGGTCACTTAACTGAGATGACTTTTCCTCCATTTCTCAGTACAGACAAGCCTTGAATCAATCAAAGAATGAGATACAGCTGGTTTTCTTTGCAAGCAGGCAATGTATTGGTTTTCACTGAAAAGCTAACATATTCTTAAAAATGTTGCATGGTAGTCTACAGTTTTGCTTTCAGGTAGGATTTCAGTTTAGACTGACTTTTACAATTAAGTGTGGATCTGAGCCTTGAAAACATGGAAATGACCACCAGATCAGCCTAATTACCCATCCTGCGTAATATTTCACCTAACCTAAAGCAAATGAAAGGTTTGAGAAGTACAATAAAGGTTTTGCTAACAGTGATGATCATACCACAGGGAAACTTTCAACCTGGCAGCCTTCTGATAATGTCTGGCTTATTTCCCTTGACACAAAGGCCTTGAACATTTTAAATTAGAAATTATTCTGATCTATATATTTAAACTCTTAAAAACTCATCTGTTAAACATATTGAAGCTACATTTGTGTGTGAAAACAGTGAATTATAAGATTGAAGCTGTTTGCTGACTTCTCATTTAAAAGAAATGGATGCTCTTGCCCAGTTTGAGCATTGTTTGGTTATGGAGAAATGATGGTTGTAAATTGCATCTCATGTCAATCTCATCTAATTCACTTCAGCTTTTTGTAAATCATGGAGTCTGGCACTGATGGAATCTGTCATTTTGTTCGCCCACTGAAGTACACCTAAGTCTTGCTCAATTGCATGTGAAACACTTATCTTACAAGAGGGGAATATCAAACCCTGATGAAAGCTGGCAATCAGCCTGATGAAGGAGAGTCATAGGGGGATTTTTTGTATTGCTGCCAGGATAAATAGATACTAAAGATACTATTAAGAATTCACAGAGTGAAAGCCCAAGTAGAATATTGCTATATGTAACCGTCAGACTAATGGAAATATTTGCATTTTAAAAAATACACGTATTTGCTCATGTACCTGTGATTTTTGGAAAAGTACATCTTGAAATACAAATAAATACCCAGTGGTAAGTTGTGTCTTAATGCAGAAGTTTGAGAGATTTCTTTAGTAAAAATGAAATAAATGTCTGTATTATATATCCTTTCATTGCTGGATGCTGCTTTCGGAACCAATATGAGAAAATTGATTTGTCTGTTTTTTTTTTCTCTCCAAGCCCCAAAATCTCCTTCAGAAAAGACTCGGTATGATACATCACTTGGCCTTCTTACAAAGAAGTTCATTCAGTTGCTGAGCCAATCTCCTGATGGGGTCTTAGATTTGAACAGAGCGGCAGAGGTCCTCAAGGTGCAAAAAAGGAGGATTTACGATATCACCAATGTACTGGAAGGCATCCATCTCATTAAGAAAAAATCCAAAAACAACATTCAGTGGATGTGAGTATTCATTATCCTTTTCCATTCCTCCTGGCTGGTTTCACCGTTACAGGGTAGCAATGTTTTTCTTCTCCCACTTTCCATTCTAACACTTTGCTCCAAGCAATCATCCAAAGTGCCTTTTATCAGGATAAAGCTTACTTTTTCAGTTAATAAGACAGGTTTTCAGTGTATAAATAGTGTTTGTCAAGGAAATTAGAAACCCACATTTTGTCTGAATACTGGATTAACTAATTTGTTTCTGCAGGTGGAGGAAGTTTTTATGTGTGCATCTTTACCTACTGTCTTCCTCTGTCTTTTTCAGGGTGTAGTTAGAGGAAAGGGAAGTTAGAAGCAAGATTTTGTAAGTGCTTAGTAATATTCTACTTTTACATCTTGAAATGTGTTGTCATGATAAGAAGATTCTTCTTCTGGAACGTGTAGTTTATGTTGACATGCTATGGGCAGGTTTAGGGGGAAAGGTCTAGGAAATTGATGTGCAGTGTAAAACCCTGCCTTTTTGCTTTTCTGTAGCATAGTGTCCAGTTTTACAAATGTTCAAAAGGTGTCTTCGTTCTTTGGGTTCATAGGGGCTGCAGTCTGTCAGAAGATGGTGGCATGATGGCACAGCGTCAAGGCCTTACAAAGGAGGTGACTGAACTGACTCAGGAAGAGAAGAAACTGGATGAGCTAATCCAAAGCTGCACCCTGGACCTCAAGCTGCTAACAGAGGACTCAGAGAATCAGAGATATCCTTTTTGCCAAAACCTCAAAGATGGTCAGTTTCCTTGCTCTTCCTGTAATAACAGGAAAATTCTTCCAAGTAATGTGATACAAAAACATCAGATACTTCCAGAGGCTGGCTGACTGGTTTTGATGTATTTTTTATCTAAAAGTTACTTAAACCACTTGCACCTGGAATGAAAAAAAAAAAAAAAAAAAAAAAAAAGTGGTATATGAAGTAGCCCATAACATCAATGTTCACTTAGAGTAGAACCAAGAATTTAGCTGATTGAGTGACAACATCCAAAACCCTGTGCTTTTGAGACTTTTTTGAGCCTAGAGCAAGCCCCATTTTGTGTGTACAAAAGGCATGGAGACAAAGTCTTTGCAAGGTAATGAAGAGGTGTGTGGTTTTTTTTTGTTTGTTTGGTTTTTTACATTAAACTGTTTACATAAGTTACAGACACAGAGGAAAATAAAGTTGGTAGTCACTTTAGTTTGAAACTTGCAACAGATTTTCAGATTTCTCTGGTTAGAGAATTAGAGAATCTATAATAAAATATTTATCAATATTTAAATATTTAAACAGTTTTATGAGCTCTCAAAAAGTCTATTTTAGACTAAATTAGTTAATGTAATAGCAATGCTCAATTGCATAAAGTTCATATGACTTCTGGTATTTTGGCTGCTAAAACCCCTCATAATTAACCAGTTCTCATTTTCAATAGATTTCCCACCTATTAGCAACAGAGGAGAGTGTTTTATTAAATGCTGATGTGAAAACTGTTATTACTTTAAATAGTCAGTAGTTCTTAAAGAGCATCGAATAAACTAATTCTCTGTACTGAAGGATAGGAAACAACTATGGGAGTGTCAGTAAAAAGTAATGTGAACAATGTAAATATTGTCTTTTGACTGCTTACATCTCACAATGCATATGAAAGCAAGATCACTGAGTGTCAGAGAGAGTAGGGTCAGCACTGTCCTCAGCTAACAGCTTGGTCCATGAAGAGATTGAAAAAACATGCAATCCTTTCCTATGTTCATATCGTGAGAGACACTGTAATTTGCTCTAATTTATAATTTGGATTTGCAAACCTTCCTGAAGGAGTGGTATAAATCATGGTAAAAGCTATTTGCATGAAAGCTGACCTGTCATTTTTGCCTCCTGACCTGTTTCTTTGCGTTTGGTCCAAGTTAGATGTGAAATGTATTGGTGCGTTGAGCTTGGGCAGTTTGTCTTGCTGTGCTGTGCAGTAACAGTACATGCTCAACAAAATCTTCCACATTTATACCCCCCAAAAAAGTGTAATGATAAATTAGGCCCTATTTCTATAGCATAAACATTATGCTAGATAACTCACAGATGACAAAAATAAAGAGCTGGAAGCATATGATGGTGGCTGTTTCCTGTTCTGAGCACTCAGTTACACAGGTCAGTAACTGAGGCACCATTGTGCAGTAACACACCAAAACACTTATATTGATTTGAACAAGTCCATGATGAACAGCCAAATATTCATGTTCATTCTGTGCTTATGCAGAAATCGACTTTCTGCACTGTGAAGTTGTTTAAAGTAGCTGTTTAAACAGTTCTTTAAAAATAGTTGGGCTACCTAGATAATGTTTACCTCAAAAAAAAAAAAAAAAAAAAAAGCCTCAAGTGAAAATTGGTTTTATTGATGATTTCAAAAGTACATTGTATACGTGCATCTATAACACGCATCTATAAATTCCTTTACACTTTTCGGTGATTTCCAGTTCTTTGTATTTTGATTACAAATGTGTAAAAATTTGTCTTCACTCAGTCTGTGAGTAATTGTGGGTTGTGGAGTTTTAGCTTGTACTTGTACATGTATGAAGGAGAAGAAATAGCACTCAGAATGGAGACCTGATTTTTGTCCCTTGGTAGTGGCTCCAGCTGTTAGATCAAAGGCAAGCACTCACTTCGATTACAATCACAGCCAGTGTAGAGAATAGGAAACTTAGGACTAAGAGTAATGTAGGTGTGAGAAAGTGGAAAAATAATTTGAAGTATTTTACCTTTTCTAATAGTCCAGTTATATTGTAACCTGGGTTGGAAAATTCCTTAACAGTGATTACATTAGCTTATGTGACATACCAAGATATTCGAAAAATTAGTGGCCTTAAAGACCAAACTGTTATAGTTGTGAAAGCTCCTCCAGAAACGAGACTTGAAGTGCCTGACCCAGTGGAGGTAAGGAGAACCTGACTTATCCTGCCAGGCCATATATCATTTCTCTGTACATGGAGCAAGTGTGCTGTGAGTTTTACTGTGGTAATCTTAAAAAATCATTTTACTCAAGGCAACCATTATTTGTTCCTTTTCTCTCAATTCCAGCTTTCCCTTCAGAGTAATCCACACTATTTACAGATTATTCTCTTTTGCCATACTTTATGTAAAAAAGAGTTCTTCCTTGACAGTTGAAAATTCCTGTTCATAAGTCTGTAAAATCTTTCAATAAGATATTCAGCTCTTATTTTTCTAGCTTTATGTAGTTTTAGTCATAAAGTTCATGGATAACTCAAAGCCTTGAACATCTTGATGACTCATTACTGATATCCTAATTAGAAGAGATGTTTTCATGTATAATTCTCTTTTCTGAAGTATTAAACTTGTTGTAGAAACTTGTGTTTTACTCCTAGAACATGTGCTGACCCTTCCTTCTTCTGTCATCATCGTTGCTTCATTGAAACTGATTTTAACATGTCTGTGTAAAACTTCTTACATTCAGCTAGTGCACTTTTTTGTTTGCTACTGTGAAATGTGTAGGGGATGGGGATTTCCTTTTCTACTTTACTACAATTACTTCTGTTTCTGAAGCTGTCTGGGTTCATCTCTGTCCCTCTTCTGTTGCCCCTTGTCGCTCAAGCCACAGTCTCTCAGTGCCAGCTTTTGTCTATGAGATGCCTGCCTCTAGTTACTTTGTCCTCATTTGGTTTCTTTTCCTTACTTCAGGTTGATGTCTAGGGTAAATTGGTTGCTTCTCACTTCCTTTACATGATTTCACAATTATGGAGAAAAATGCTTCAGGTGGCTTTTCTTTGAATATACCCTCAGGGAGTAGTTTTACATCATTTTTTCTCGTGGTTAATGAACTACATGGTTCAGCTGCTCCTGGGATTTTAGCTCTTGATGGCAAAAGTGTGCTTTACAATTCCTGGTTAAAATGGCAGAACCAAGTATGTTGCACAAATCTAAATGCTTTGTATGACCCACAGCTTTATAGAGGCAAAAAGTGTACCTTATTTCTTCACTCAAAGTGCAATTAGAGATAAGGCTAAAACACAAAATCCTCCATGCTGTGTTCATGCCTCTAACTTATTCTTTCATCTTTAACATTGAGATGGTTCCATTGAACCCAGAGCTACCTGCTTCTGGGCAGGCACTAACAGACTGTAGATGTTCATGCTCAGTGACTTTTCTTACCAAGATTCTTAACTTGCATGGGTCCATTATAGTTTCCATCTTTTTTTTTCTTCTCTTTTTTTTTTCCCACTTTGAACCTAGGTGTAGGTTTTGGAATTAAAAATCATTTTGCTGCAGTGAAGAAGGGATATCTTTTATCAGTATCCATATATATATATATATATATATATATATATATATCTATATATACACCACTATCATTGCTTTCTTCCGTTTCTTTCCCCTAGGCATTACGCTTTTTGATTTTTAATTCAGTGAAATCAGACAGGTAGAGAGAGACGCATGCTATCATTAAAACTAGTGCCTAGACCTTCCTTATCCTGTACACCCAACTCACTCATTTGATTTTTCAGCTTCAGGCAGTAGAAGTCTTATTTCTTTCTCTCATTTGCAGTTATATTTCAATGTCTTTTTTGCATATCTCAGTCACTCAACAGTACCTCCTCCAACTCCAGCTCTCCCCATCTTCTTTTTTTCTAATTACCTATAGCATTGCTCTAAGTACTTCTAGCTGTTTTCTGTGCCCTGGGGTATTCCTGTTCCGTTGTTCTCTATATTTGTAAATGCTGTCTACAAAGCTATATAACTGCCAAAGCATAAATAATGTGAGGAACTTTTTGTCAAAAGGCACAATAAAATTTGTTTGAAACAAGTCTGCCAAGAGGTATATAATGTCTGTATTCATGCTTTTTTAACTCTGTTAATGTAATACAGCTGTAGTAGGTTTATATTTAACCAGAGCCATTTATGATTTTCCATCATAATACTATGTACAACTTTGGAGATTTTCTATCTGTTGATAGTATGTTGTCTTGTTTTATTGCATCAGTGTGTGAAAGCTAAGAAAATTTAACTTTTTGAAATGGATTAAGGGTTCCTGGTGTTCAAGAACACCTTCCAAATTAGAGTTGCTTCCTTGAGGGGGCAGAAGGACATTTATAAATAAGATTTGATGAAAATGGCTTTTTGTTTTGCTTTGGTTTTTGTTATTTGGAAAAACTTCCCTGATAAACAGGTGAATTTAAAGCACTTTGAGTTCAATGTGATTAGTGCTGAAGGTTTTCTTGGGGACTGGGAAGGTTGTTCTGGCATCTTTTTAAAGCAGAAACATTTACACAAATACATCCAATATTGTTGTTATGAATAACAATAAAACCTATGACTTGGATACCATAGTTCTGTTCCATCAGAATGCTCCAGGTTCTTATGGTTGTTAGAAAATGTTAGGAGTTCAATCCTTTATCTCTCTCTGGTTGTGATACAACCCATAAAATGGTGGACTTCTGAGATTTGTGGGCTACAAACAGCAGGGGCAGCTTTTACATTCTCTTCCAGTCTACAAGATACGTTAGCCAAGTCTTTCACGTCTTCAAAAGATGTATGGGGGATTTCAATTTTTTTTTGATCAGTAAAAAATGTATTCAAACATTCGCCCCCCATTAAGAACTTGCTGTGAATCATCAATGTTCTGTCGTTTTTGTTACTATAACACCTTACTGACATTTTTTTTTGTTAGCAGAGTGCATTGATACATTTATCTAGTACTCAAGGACCTATTGAAGTTTATCTGTGCCCAGAGGAAAACGATGCCCTCAGTCCAATGAAAACCTATAGTCAGGACCACAATGGAAATATTTCCAAAACCATTTCCAAAGGTAAAATGATTTCTTTCTAATACTAAAAGCTTTCCTTCATGCTTTTGTACAAGATTTCATTTTGAACTTCAGATATCCAGCTCTTATTTTTTGGCTTTATTTTTCTAAGAAGTGAAAAGGTAAGGTAACCATTTTCCACTATGTCTTTCTAGTGCATATTGGGGGAAAAAAATGTTTTCCTCTGCATCAGGTGTTTAAAATAAGTTTTATATTTGCGTATCATATGGAACTATGTAACCAAAGTTTATGCAATATTGAAGAAAAACAATTTTGTTCCTGCAGCATTTTCAAATATGACAATAGCAGCAGAGATTCATCTCAACACCAGGCAAAAATCTCAGTGTGTTGGTATATGCAGCTGCACGGTGTCACTGATGGCATCTGTTGCTTAGAAAGTTTGTACTTTGAAGTACTTCAGGTCTATGAATTCCACTGAAAATTTGTCATCTTTCACTTCTTTTTATTCAGTAGTTGTTTAGATCTTGTACATTATTTTTTTTACTAGAAAAGTCAGTAGTGATAGCAACATGAATATTTTTGAGAAGCCCTTTATGAGAACAACACCATATAAAAACAGGCTACAAATTATCTGAACCGAAGGCCATTTTTTGTTTAAGTTATGCTTTATGAAAGACCCTTTATACTTTTGTGTCATCCATGTCTATTAGTTCTAATAGGATTGAATGTATCACCTTTCCCCCTCCCCTCCTTCTCCTACAGAAGTGGCTTCTGCTAACTCAGGACAAGGTGACTGCTCAGTAAATATGGCAACAATCTCTCCATTGGCTTCTCCAGCCAACCTTCTACAGCAGACCGAGGACCAAATTCCCTCAAACTT
This sequence comes from Anseranas semipalmata, assembly GCA_013399115.1. NCBI lineage: Eukaryota > Metazoa > Chordata > Aves > Anseriformes > Anseranatidae > Anseranas > Anseranas semipalmata. The sequence goes on from VXAA01000751.1 coordinate 400,153, forward strand.
TGAAGGACCATTTGTGAATTTGCTGCCTCCTCTGCTTCAGGAAGATTATTTGCTGAGCCTTGGGGATGAAGAAGGCATCAGTGATCTCTTTGATGCTTATGATTTAGAGAAGCTTCCTTCATTGGTGGATGAATTTATATACAGCTGATTCTCTTAAATGATGTCTGTACCTAAATCATGTTTTTAATGGAATCAGAACACATGCCATCATTCAGAGTTGTCCCCTACTTACCATAAAATAGCATTATTAAATAAACTAGGCTCTTGAACACTGCTGATATTTTAATTTAATACTCCCTAAAATACTATAAACAACAACTGAAGGCTTTTACAACAAGGTCTTCTCCTTGACCCTAAGCTCCAGCACCTTGTGAGTCAGCAAGGGCAAGCAGGTGACCATAAATGTTTTGTTTTCACACTCCCCCAGTCTCTGCTTACCGTGACAAGTGGGCTTATGGAGAAGGGCTCAATGAACTGGCTTAGTCATAAATAACAATTTTATAATAGTATTTCAGGTCGTGCCTTCTGCAGAGAATGCATGTCTTTTGAGCATCACAACATGGATTGTACCTGCAGTAAACATAAATATGAAGTAATGCAAAAGTGTGAAATGGGATTCTTCAGCTACTTGTGGGAATGTTTAAATTGCTGTCATAATGCTCATTTTGAGCTGTGTATGTGTCTCATTATGAGGTCAAATACTTATGTCCTTAAAGCTTTTAATAAAAAATACACTGTAAATGTAGTGTATATTGCAAATATTGAAAAGTATAAAGTTCTGCCACTTCTTGTAGTAATCACAGATTTTTAAAAATGCTTGTGCGTGTGTGTGAAAGTAGTTTTTGTTGGTTGTTTTTTTAAACTAGAACGAAGATGCACAGTTCAATTTTACTGCCCCCAGTGTGCATTAGAACTGGTACATAAATTTTTGTGGTACTAAGTGGGGCTTTGTGTTAAGTGCCTACTAGAGATGCACTGTGGGTTTTTCCCTCTATGGAAAACACTTATGCCAAGCTTTGTTTGTTCAATATATCATATTTATCTCAGTGGGTTAGCTTCCTCTGCTTACAGCTTTTTATAATTCTCTTCGCCAGCAAAATGGAACTAATTTTTTTTTTTCCAAAGTACATAACTGTAAGTACCACATCAATTGAATTGCATTTATTTTTTGAAGATCTTTGGTAGTATAGTATAATACCAATATTTATTTTTTGAAAGTAAGAGGAATTCTAAGAAGTCTTAAATAATTTTTTTTTTTTTTTGAGTGTAAAATATGTTGCCATGTTCTGGGCTAAATTAATGTAATGTTGATTAGATGATGCCCATATAATCCTTTTGTTTGCATTACTGTTGTGCTTATCTGACATATTCAGAAAATTAGTACTATTTGTACTGTAGTAGAATATTATGTATGCAGGTTTTCTGGTACCATTGAGTTGCTGCTATGAAAGCTCACACATGAAAAGGCAAGAAGTCACAGTACTAATAAGAAAACTGTATGACTGTGTGAGTTTTGGAATATAACAAATGTATAAAGGGCAACACATAAAGAACTGTTAAACAGTGTTAAGTGTGTGTTTATATGTACAAATGTGTGCATAGATCATTCAGCAGTTGTATTTAAGTTGATATATGTTTCAACTCACACTTTAGTTATCTAGCAGTTTTGTATAATAGAATTAATTTGTAAACACTGCCAGAATATTTTCTAGCTGGTTTGTAATTTTTTAAGAGTTTTTTTAGATGTGGATCTGTAAATAAAATTGTAGTATTTAAAGTTTTCGTCTTGTGGAAGAGGAAAGTAAAAGTTGTGTGAGCATGAAGATTTGTGAGACAAAGGGGCACTTTTGAGGGGGAAGAGAAAATGAAGACTAATGCAGACCATCTTTTTTGTACAAATTAAACACTTGTCCCAGTGTGCGTGGGCAAAATACTAATCTAATTTAGCTTTGCATTGTATGCTAGTTTAAAAAAACTCTGTAACATACTGTAAAAAAAAAAAAAGAAAACAGAAAAAAAAAAAAAGCTTTTATGGTGAGTTTTGTAAATAGATTTATTAAAGGATGACCTGTTCTCTAGCTGTGATCTTACCACTTCAAATGGATGTAATTTGAATAAATTTTGTATGGTAATGAATCAATAAAAAGGATTTTTTAAAGAGTTTAGATTTGTATACTGCTTTTTAAAATTATTCTTACTCTTGGTGCCTATTATGCTTCTTCTTGGAATCTAGCTGTTAATATTTTCATTATTAGGGCTGCTCACACATATGAAACCAGCTACGTTTCAATTCCATTGTTTTTTAAATTATGCTACCAAAAAGTTCTGTGGGTATTAAGCCAGAGTGAAACAAGGAAGAAAAAAAAAAAAAAAGTAGAGAAGACAGTAGGAGATCCAGAAGTTGGGGTAGCATAGCTTTATTTTTATTGACATCCCCCCCACCCCCCCAATTAGTTATGAACAGACTTTTTGGAAATTTCTTATAAACTTAGTTATTCTAGGATTAAATAACATGAAAGAAATTGTTGAGGATGTTAGCTTTCCTCCAGATTGTTGTCCAGAAGTGTCTCCTAATAGTAGCTTTGACAAAAATGAGTTCTGTTTACTTGTGAGTCATCTCCAACAGTCTTGCACCAGGTGCATATTTACAAACTTGTTCTTTCCTGGTCTTGGTGATGCATGGCCAATACATTCTTAAAAGAAAAAAAAAGTATCAGGATAATAAAATCACAGTAACACGGTTGCTTGATTAAGTGTTGCACTTCTGAGCAAGTCATGTGTGTCTTTTCTTCTTCCCTTTGCACAAGGAGAAAGCAACAATTTTATCTCCTTATATGCCTGTCTGTACTCTAACTTTTGTACATAGTAATACTGAAGGGAAGACTACAGAGAAGATCCTCTGTTCTTCTGTATTCCTAATAAATAATAAGAGGGCTAGGGAACTGCTTTCTCTGAGCTCCATTTACAGCAGTGATGACAATAAATATCCTCTTGTGCTTTCTGTCGTAGCTCCCTGACCCATTCTCGGTTTCTCTGTTCTACAGCTGCCATAAGTATTTTTTAATTTGCCCCTGGAATCTGCTTCCGATTGCCATTGTTCTTGCCATTCTCTCTCTTCTTGCTTCTGCTTTCTGCATCTGCATCATTAACTTGTTTTGAACTGCAGGTAAACAAACAAACAGTTAAAATACTTCCTTCTGCTCCCCTGAGCTAGCACAGTGTGCCTAAACATTACTCAGCATACAAATACTAGTTTCAGGTAGGCATTATTGTAGCCTATATGTGCTGCATTTCTTAGCTGCCAGCAGATGGAAAAAGGATTCTGAGAAATCTGTCAAAACTGGACTGACTGATAAGCAACTGCACATTCCTTCACACAGAGGAGTTTACTCCTGGCAAGATTACGTCTCAAAAAAAAAAAAGGGGGGGGGTCATCTTGCCCTTGAATCCCTAGTGAGAACTGCCCCTGCTACAAATGACAGACTTTAACACTTTCTATTCTTTTCGACTTACACCTGAAAGAATAAATTATGTCATTGTCTTGGTGCAGACATAGATGTTTTTGATGTAGAAAAGGTATGAAAACTACTTAAGGTGCTTTTTGTAGTATGAGACATTACTATATGTTTAGAAGCACCAAATTCAGCAGTATATGGAAAGCTTAATAATTTTTTTTTCTTCTTCTAAATATGTCAATGTGTATTGCCATTGGTGTTCCTGGAGCCAACATTTCTCAAGATTAAGCAACTCAGAAGCCTTTACTATAATGTCAGTAGAGTGATATTAACAAAAAACAAGTAGAATTCATCTCCCCATTTTGCTTTCCTTGCCAAAGCGTGATCTGCCTGCATATTATGCTACATCTAAGCAAAGATTAGTAGAATACTTAGCCTTTGTGAAGACTGGGAGTTTCTTTACCCTCCTTTTTCTTTCTAAAATTTGTCAGGGAGAAAGTGCAATATCTAACAGAAAAAAAAAAAAAGAGTTGCTATCAAGGCTGAGCGGCGCTGAGTGTTGCTGACACATGAGCAGCTAGATTCTCCTAAACTGAAGGAATGGAGGAAGAAATCTAATTTCTCGTATCTAACTTTAGGACTCACCATTTCTTTCCTGCATGCCTTCCTAATTACTCCCCTGCCCAGAACTGCATGTTAATGATCAGAGAATAAGGTTGTCAAAAACATTTAGGCCCTCACTTCCCTGGCTGTTTCCCTTCCATAAGGCCATTAGTTGAGATGCTCTAGAACAACTATGGATGTATCTTCTACTAACCATGAGCTAAAACTGAATTTTGTATTTTATTTTCCTAGTGGGTTTTGTATTTCCAAAATGTGTACCTATTCCTCCAAGACCTGAAATGACTTTAGGTAGTAACCCAGGCTGAGACTGGTGTCTTTGAGTCTATCATCCCTGAAAATCAGGAAGTAAGCCAAGCAGGCAGTTTGGGAAGGACATATTCTAAAGCTGGTTTTTTGGGAATTCAGGGACTGGTACTATACTGCCAGTCTACTGAAGGCCAGTGCTGGGACTTACACTGCCAGCTGCTGTCTCTTAAAAAGCAATCTTCCCAGGTGAGTATAGCTAAGCTTTCTTGCTGCAGTCATCTGCTTCCCTTGCCACCTGCTGGGGCACTACTAGCAACCTCTGTGCAGCTTGATTAGTTTTTATGAATATGCTACAAAGCAATTGAGACTTGCGAGCTTCAAAAGCACTTACAGGGTGCCTTCCATGTTGTGGCTACATCCCAGGACTGAATAGGACTGTGCTGGCACAAGAGCTGCTTGATATTATGAATTCTTGGCAGTGGGACAAAGTAAGGGCTCTGCCGGATCATGCTGAAACTGATCAGCATGGCCTATTTATGTCACTAGGTATGGGACTCATGGAGAGCCGCTGTTATTCCTGCCTGAGAGCTGCCTCCCCTGCCACCCTTAATATATACTGTTCTGTGAATCTTGGCCATCTGAAGATTTTGGATAGGTCTTGCAGGCTATCTATGCTCTGCTTTTTTAGTCAACCATAAACAGCACTGATGTCTGCCCAGTTTTGTTTAACCACAGGGCTAGCACTTGGCTAGTCAAGATAACTGTGGGGTAGGGCAGTGCTCCCAGAATAGACAAGTTTAACTCAGGGACCGCAAATGAAATAACTAAAAAATAAACACAGGAAACTGAAAACGGAAGAGAATCCCTAACCTGATAAGGAAGTAGTTAAAATACTAAGATTGGTAATATATATATATTGCTACTTACTGACATACTAAGGACTACTTACACCATACTATGAAGGAGGATGTCTAAAATAGATTAATGCACCTACCAATTTTAAGATCATTCTCTTCTGGGCTAAAAAGCCCAGGAGTTGGACTCGATGATCCTTATGGGTCCCTTCCAACTTGAGATATTCTATGATTCTATGATTCTAAAAATGCTGCAAAAATAATGAGTTACACATCACTTTGTGTCTCATGGAGAGCATCTCTGAAAAGTATGTGTATGTTTAAAAAAAGAGCAACCATGAAGGCAAATGTGTGTTAAACTGTAACTTTATGGTAAGGCCAGGGTGATATTAATAGTGCTTAGTCCTGCCTAGAATGTTCTCAAAGACTGATTTAAATTAAGTGCTTGTTTCTTTATGCCTCAATTTTCCTTTTCAAATCTCTCCCATTATTTTGTTCTAATTGTTTCCTTTTTTTTTCTTTTTTTTTTTTTTTTGCCTGTGAATGCTGCCAGATAAGTGTGACATAAAATAAGCATCATTTTTAAGAAAAACGAGAAGGAGGGGAAGTGATATTCATAGCAAGAAGTTGCCAAGTTTTATCTACTAGCAGACCAATAGGCCCATTATGGAATACACTTGGGGCTTTCATTCCCTTTCCCTCCAGTTTGAGGGAGACTATAATCTGCTATCTGCAGAGTGAAATAATGATTCCAAAGGCTCGTTCTAAAGAGAGTAACTTAATGTGTGAAATACGGTTACAAGAATGGTGATTTTTATAATCCGAAGCAGGCTACCCCAAAATAAATAAGTTAAAGATGCAATATAAATAACCTTTTTAGGTTAACCGTGTACATTAAAAACAAAACAATAGTGTTGTGCTCACTCTCTGTCACACCTTGATCTGCAAGGCAAGTAGCCTCATAGCACCTGATGCCTCCAGTACAACGGGAGCACCCCAGCTCCCGCGCCCTTAAAAGCGCGGTTCTGCGGAGCAGCCTCAGAAGCCGGCCGGCCCGGGAGGCGCGCTCCGCTTCAAACGCCAGGCGGACGGCGGGCCCGCACATCTTCCTGAGGGCGGGCGGGCGGCCCGGGCCAGCCCTCCGCGGCCCCAGGCACGAAGGCAGGGCCGCGTCCCCCGCTCCTGCCCGCAGCGGGGACAGGGACACCTCCCCTGCTCCGTGTCCCCTCGCCTTCCCCTCACGGCGCGGCGGCTGTGTGAGGCACCACCTGCAACGGCCCTAACGGCCGCTGCCCCAGGCGGGCCGGACACCCCCCTAGCTCTCGGCGGGGCAGGGCGGGGCGGGTTGGCANGGCCGCTGCGGTGGTAACGGCCCGGAGGGGGGGAGCACGGCTCTGCCGCCGCCCCGTCCCCCGCGCGGCCTCCCCCTGGTTAGAGCTCGGGGAAGGGGTGAGCCCGCTGGCGGCCCCGTAGCGGGGAGGAACGGCCAGCCCCGGAGGAGGAGGAGGAGGACGAGGACGGCGGTGCCGGCTGGGCTGGGCTGAGCTGGGCTGGGCTGGGCTGCTGCGCGGGGAGTTGGGTGCCCTCAGCGGGGTGGGAGCCTGGCAGGGGAGCCTGGCCCGGCGGCTGCGTGTGGTGGGATACGGAGCGGGCTTGCCGTGGGGGCTTGCCGTAGCCCGCAGGAGGGTCCTGCGGTGATCTGGGCTAGGTGGTGGGTTGGGTTTGTTTTATATTAACGCCACAGCTTTCTTTTGCTATCTGTAAGCATGAGGGTAAAAGCCCAGGGCTTTACCGGAGACACCTGTTGGTAAATAGAGGAAAGAGCAATCCTCTTCCACCTGGATGGAAGTTTTCTCTCTGGAAAGAAGTACTATGTTATGTGTTAGAAGGCCAAGGAAAGGTGACTGAAATAGACCGGGGCAAGGGAAGTTTTGTTTATGTCAAGACACATTTGTTGCTTTTTATTTATTAACGTTCTGTTTTTAAAGGGAAGTATGAAGTTGGATGGTAAAAGTTGGCAGTACAAGCGGAGTAAATTAACTTCTAAAGTTATTATTGTTTCTTATTTCAGTCTTAATCTGTCAGAGTAGTTGCTGGAATGTACACATTTATTTCTTTGTGAAGAAGAGCTCTCATGCATGCATATGGAGATGGTGCAGAGATCAAGTAATCCGTTCTAAGAAAATTCCATTGTATTTGTAATAATAATAGAAAGTCGTGAATGCCTTTAGCTAAGCTTTGCTGTTACTCAAACTCTTGAGGGAAATTAAGGTTATGAAATTGCATTCTCTTTGTCAGTCCCTTTCCTTTCTTTCAATGCAAATTTTAAACTCTTGTTTGAAGATTTAAAATCTGGAGGAGAAGTCTGAAAGAACTTCAGTACATCAGACTTTCACAGAAATATGACTCTATAAAACAAGGATAAAAAGATTATTGCCTCAGGGAAGAACAGGGAAAATTTGGCTACTGTTCCAGCTTGTCAGGCAGTCAGCAGGTGTACCCCATCTTATCTTCTGGAGGCTTTAAGCAGGTCAAAGTAGAAAACATATTTTTGAAATAGGAGGATGAATACTTAATGGGTAGTAACATGTGGGGTTTTCTGTCCAATAGCTCTGTTTGTTCATGCCATATCTTTTTTTTCCCCCCTCCAGGATTATTGTTCAAAGGGATTTAGACTTTGCTTGAAAAGGTATGAATTTTAGTTTGGCTGTGTTATTTCCTTTGTGGGCCATAGGAATAAGTTGAGTTTATTTGTTTTGCAAGCTGTTCCATTATATCAGATGTTTCTAGAATAGAGAAGAGGAAAAAACAAACAAACACTTTTTTCCTTCCCTGTGTTTAGTTGATTACATATTTCTATGTACTGTTAGTGGTATAAAGCAATGTAAGGGATGTCACCTTTTTTTTCCTCTGCAGTGTAAGTAATGTGGAGCATCGTGAGCTAGAGCAGGTGTAGGCACTCAGATGGAGTTTGCTTGGGGGAAACATTTATATGTTGGGATGAAACAGCACCTGGACAGTTAAGCCACGCTGTTTGTTGTGTACCATATAAACTTACCCTTTTTTTTTTTTTTATGTATGCACTTCTGTATAAAGTCCTGCTGATAACTGAAAATCTATCCTCACTTGTTTGCGCCAGAACAATGGATTTGTAATGAAAACTTACGAGTAATTTTTTCTAATCCTGTTACTTTCAGAGAAACCAAAAAATTATCTACCATCCCTTTCTCAGTTCCTGTAAGATCATTTAACAAGTGATTAACTGACTTCTTTATCTGGTGTCTGTATTTCAGTATAGCTGTTTAAAGTGTGGTTAGTTTGGTAGATAAAATCTTGTTTTCCCTGTATTTGCACATTTTTCAGGACAAGATAGTGATATGACCTCTATTAAAATCCTGTTTGCATTCAATTTAGTATTTGACTTTGAAGCAGAGAACTTCAGCTTGCTTCCTTTTAGAAGTAATATTTTTTAGAAATATATATATTACTGTCATTAAGTATTTGCTCAGAGATGTTGTCCGTGTGCACCTAGAGGAGAAGACAGAGGACTAAATTTGGAAGCCAGTTCATCTCTGAAGTTAGGTTTTATGTAAACTCAAGCTTCTGTCTTATTCACCTCACCTCCATTCTCTTTTGTGGTTTAAACTTCTGTCAAGGAAAATATTTGTAGATCAAAACAGTAAATTATTTCTTTATCTAGATGTCTGTAGCTTAATGGTAATGCTGACTCAGTAACATTAAGCCAGTAAATTTCTGCACTGTTATGGTTGTTCTGAGTGGGAATTCTTTTGAATAAACCTTTGCAGTAGTTACTTGTTCCAATATTCTTTATTGCAGGACTTCTCACAACTTATTTTATCCTTTGCTGCATTTTTGTAAAGAACCTGGGATTTTTGTTCTAGAAGAATGCTAAATAATTAAGTATCTTAATGTCGGGTTCATCCTCTTTGTGATATCATTATATTTCTTTTTAAGTTAAACAGGAGTGTAGTGGTTCAAGTTGTGTGAAGTTTTAATTTAGAAGTGTATTTTGCAAGATTGACAAAAACATTCATTGAAAAAAAATGTACACGTGTTTTACTTCTTATGTTCTTGAATTATTCAAGTGCAAAATCTGAAAGTATCTTGTAGACCAGTAGCCCGAATCTTCTGATCCCAAAATCTGTTTTTAAAGAAATTAAAGCCTTGTTTGTTTTGTTTTTTGCTGTCTATTAGGGCAGTGTTGTATTTTCTCTGTGGACTTTGTAAAATGCCGTTGTGCAACTTCTTTAGTAAACTGTTTTTTCTTGAGACACATGCTAAACCGGGTTTGCAATGGTAAATCAGACTTAATTCTCATTAAGAATTGAGTGAGTCGTGTAACTAAGGCAGTAATTTTTTTTTGTAGGCTACTTCAGCAAATAACTTTTTGAAAACTGATCTCGATCTTGAGATTTAGTAAGAGATATGTATATGTATATCTATACATATTTATATATGTTTGCATATATAATACCTTTACTGATGAGAAGCATGCAGAAGTTTCAAATTATTTACTTTCTTGTGGAAAATAGAACTTAATTTTAATGATCTCCTAGAATATTATACTAGGCAGATCATAATATTTTATATTATGTAGGTATACTTGTTTAACATCTTGTACCCGAGGACAGAAGTTTTGATTTTGCTGTCATGCTGAATGAATGAATTCAAATGAAAGTTCTGTGGGGTCAGGAATTCTAGGAATAGTTCATTTGTTTTGTATTCTAATGGACTACGAAGACAAATTGAACTGCTCTGCACCTATTTTCAGCTCACACGTAAAGGGCTCACAACAGCATCTGATGCAGGCATTTGAATGCTGGGTCTGCAATTCTTCTCCTGTTATGTGAGTAGAAGTATATCACATAACATGAACTTAGTATTTCGTTATGATGCCTGACATGATTAAGAACACTTGTATCTTGGATATGAGATGTCAGAGAAGCTGCAAGGTTTTTGAATTAGAAGGTAAGGGACAGGTTATTCAAAAAAAAACAACCTGTATCTTTTGTGGTTCTCTCTGTCTGTTTGAGGGGTTTCAGGAGAAGACAGCATCAGGAAATATCTTGGGATAATTGGTTGTCTTTGTATGCCTAGTGTCCCTTGTGTATGTTATATTGCAGGCATATGTAGAAATAGATCTGACTTTCCTATGTGAGGACATATACAGTATGTTAGAACCTGACTTTGTATTCGAATGCTTGCTAATACGAATCTTTCTAATGCTCCTCAAAGATGCCTGCTGCCTGTGATTCAGTGCTTGAAGATATTGAAGATATTGTGTTGGCACAAGATCTGAAACCCCTTGATCGGCAGTTTGTAAGAAAGAATGTTTTTCCAAAAGTGCGAAAACGCAGTTCAAAACAAAATACTCATACAGATGATGATCCCCCAAGTGACAGGTAAATTCTTCCATCAACCCTGTCTTTCTTCCTTCCTTCCTCATATCTCATGTGCATTGACAAATTCTAAAAATAAGGTGGAAGTTCCCATTATCTAATGATGTAAAATCTGAATACAGTATAAAAAATGAATAGTGTTTATAAAATATAATGATAATGAATAATAAACGCCTAAGCAAATTTCTTGCCTTCTTTCTGTAGAGATCATTTATGATTGAGATATTGATTAATGAAGTAATCAGACTGGAAAGGTAGTTCCTGTTGCATAAGCATTTCTGAAAAATTCCTTAATTTTAATTACTTAAATAGAAGCTGAGTTCTTCAGAATACAGTCCTGGAGTAGTCTTTTGACATCTGGAATGCAAAATATAAACAAAGTTGTGAGAATGATGACAAAGTGATGCTTAATAGGTCAGAATGAGATTAAATTTATTAGCTACTAACTGTAATGCAGATGTACACAAATGTATTGGCCATTGCTGAGAGAAGATAGTTGTTCTTTACAGGTGATGCATTTATAATCTTTGAAATCCCTATTTTTCAAGGGGAAGGGCATAGTAGAAGTGGGTCTGTTTGTGTTAAATTTGAAAAACAAAACAAAAATCCTTGAACATTTCTTCTGTCCTGCCTTTTAGATGGCTTTTATATTTGAATATGTGATTCCTGTTTGCTTGTGAAACTTGTGTTAGTTGCAGACAATCTAATCATGTTGTCATATGTCTGAAGTTTCCCATGATTCTAATTTGTATTGGGTAAAAGTGTTATCCAGAGTAGTCAAAAACTTGCAGAGGACATGCAGTGAAGGAGCCTGCTTGAGAACTCACTCGTCTGGAAAGACTTACTTTTAAAATAGTCAGATGTTCAAGTCCCAGTTGCAAAACATGTCCCTTCTTTATCCGATCCATTGTGGAAATTGTAAAAGGCAAATGAGTTTAAAGATGGTAACCTCTGTCACACTAACTGTCACAGCACAAGAAAACCTTTCCTGCATGTTACTCTCTTCTCTTAAAACAAAACAAAACAAAAACAAAAAACAATCCAAAAGAAAACAAAACAAAATGCCTATTGCCATTGAATTGACATCAAGCACTGTAGCTCAGAATTGCTCTAGAACTGGCTTCAGGAGTCCTGACATACGTCAGTAGTTTTTCTGTTCTGAAGAAGACAGACATAAATTATTAGGGAGCATTCACTTTTATTTCAGTGAGACGGGTAAGGATATAACCTTAATGTGACTAGAAATTCCACCACTATTTTAAGGTTGTTAGATCATTTTATGTGTCTATTTTTTTTAAATGCCTTTAATTTTTTGACTTTAACTTTCTGCTTAAAAAAGGCCTGTCCCAAGATAGACTTTTAAGTCCATTTCGCCTTTAAAAGTCTAGATTTTTCTCTGGGAAGATGGGGGAATCTGTAGAAGGAACGAAGACTGTCAGTATCAAAACAAAATTGAGACTGTATTGCATTCAAAACCTGGAACGTGTTCAGAATAAATGCTTGTCTTGCTTAAAAAGAACCTTGCACCTATTCTGAGATTTACTGTTTATTCAAGCTCAAATTTAAAAAAGCATTGAAAATGTTACTTCGTACTCTTGCGGGTGGTACTGGCCCGCAACTAAATACCCACCCAGCTGCTTGCTCATCCTTGCCCAGCAGGCTGGGGGAGAGAATCAGAAGAGCAAAAACAAGAAAACTTGTGGCTTGAGATGAAGCCAGTTTAATAAGTGAAGGAAAGATGGCGGGGAGGTGTGGAATCACTACCTCTTATGGCAGACCAATGCCCAGCCAGTCTCAGAGCAGTGGCTGCTTTGGAAAGACCAAATCCCCAGTTTTTATTGCTGATCATGATGTCATATGGTATGGAATAACCCCAGCCTACTTTCAGCGGAATGCACAGTGTGAAACAGAAGGTTTTGACTTTGTGCAAGCACTGTTCAGCAGTAGCTGAAACATGGGTGTGTTATCAATGCCATTCTAGTCACAAATCCAAAGTATAGCACCATATGGGTTGCTAAGAAGAAAGTTAACTCCATCCCAGCCAGACGCAATACCCCACTACGCTAAAATCACATACTCATGATGTCTTTGTGCAGCTGTTCAGGAGTCGTTACTGTTTGTTGCTTACCATGTATTTGGAGAATTACAATTGAGTCTGTTCAGTAGGCTTAAATGGGAAGCTTGTTAGTCTTTTAACTTGCCTTTTTGATTCATTTCTACTTAACAGCATTATTCCTGGTGTTCAGAAAATCTGGATTCGTACATGGGGATGTTCTCACAATAATTCCGATGGTGAATATATGGCTGGACAGCTAGCTGCGTATGGATACAAAATTACAGGTAACAATATCAGAAAAGTTGCATAATTCGGGGCTTTCGGGTGAATATTCGGAGCTGTCAAGCTGTTGTCAAATGTTTTTAGTCATTTAGTAATATGTGTGTTTGCTGCTGGAGCAGAGTTGAACCGCTGTACGTGAATGATCTTTTGTTTCTGTAGGGACAGTCAGTATAATGGAGGTGGGATGATACACGATTAAATCCCATAGGTTTGGAAGAGCTGATAAGCTATTTCTCTTTTTCCATTGAATATCTTAAAAATACTTCCTGTTGTCTCATTTCCACTCCAACCTAAAACAAACAAACAAAAACAAAACCAAAAAAAAAAACACGAAATTTGTGGTTGCACTGGCCACATTTCATCTCCTTAACTCAAAAAGTGTTGAATGAAAAGCTGCGTGAAGCTGTTAACACAGACTGATGTCATGTTTTAATGGTGAATTATTATCCGAGTACCTTTGTATAGCTTATGACTAGTTAAAATTGAAATATAAATGTATATTTTATAAATTGATTCAAGTTTTTGTCTGTCTTGCATGTAAACTTGCTGCCTGCTTTTCCTGAAAGACTGCGAAGTTGTCTTTCCTGACACTTTGCCAGAAATATTTCTGATTTCACAAAATGCTTGTTTCTTTTCCTGATCAACTCATGACATTCTTGAACAGTTATGTCTTTTTCCTTTTAGCAGTTGATCTTTCTGTATTTATCTAAGTAGAAACTGGAACCTGAATTATTCAAATGCTGAACTATGTTAGGGAAACAATGTGATTCTTTAATTAGTAGTTCAGCTCTGAAGTAGGTATGCTCTTCTCACAGATAAGTGGAGTGCTGGTCCAGAAATCCTTATTTGTGGCAGCTATTTCTGTAAGACTACAAATGAGGTATCAGTTTGGACTTGTGCCTTTTTTAATTTTAGCTTTTCTTTACCTTAATTTTTCTAATGCATAATGTTCTAGAAGCCACTTCTGTTTTCTTAGTCTTTTTAAGATTTGGTTAGCTGTCTCATGCTATTGGAATTATACTGGGAACAATATAGGAAAAGTGAAGGAAGAAACTTTGTAAAATTTTTGATACTCTCTCTTTTTTAAAAAATGAAATGTTCATAACTTTGGAATAGAAATAAATTTACATTTAGAATCTGAAATTGAGAACTAAAAACTTAATAGAAGTTGCAGTAGCTGGGACAGGAATACCTTCAGAGTAGTTTTGTTAATTGTGTATGAGATTGCTAGTTTCTGGTCATTATTAAATCAATGTCTTAATTTAGTGTGTGTGTGTAAATACATTAAAAACCAAATAAAACTGCTGAAGTGGTAGGCAAAAATTACTCAGTGTGGTTTCTATTTTGTAAAATTAGGTAACTTCTTTTTAAACATATATTTAAGGAGCTCTGGAAATTGCATTTTTGTTCAACAGAATGAAAATATTGATTACAAATTCTGTCGAAAGTGAATTTTTACAAATCCATCTGTTGAATGTTCTCCTTCATAGGCTGTTAATGAACCTGGAACCAGGTACAAGTATTGCAAATATGGTAGCCGTATGTGAGAATGAGGTGGTGAAGAGGGCAACTGCCTCTCTGCTCAATATAGTGATGCTTCTGGCAATAAGTGTGTATGAAGGTGTTTGCTCTATTACTGCTTGGATTGCTGACAGTGTCTCAGGGTTTCACGCTGGGACTGATCTTGTTTGATGTCTTAAATGGACATGGAAGACAGGATGCAACGTACCTTCAGCAACCTTGCAGACTATGTCAAACTGGAAGAAGTGGTTGTTAGGCTGGAAACCAGTGCTGCTGTTCATGTGGACCTTGATAGACTGGATAAAAGGGCTAATAGGAAACCATATGACATTCAGCAAAAGCAAATACAAAAATATTAGGGTTGGGGTAACCCTAGCTAGTGGTAAAGGTGGTGGGGTGGACAGAGTGACTAGAAAGGAGCTTTGTAGAGAAGGAGTTTGGGGTTCAGGTAAACAAGAAACTGAACATGAGTCAGCAATGTGCCCTTGCAGCAAAAAAAGCTGCATCCTGGCCTGTTAACAAGAGTGTAGCCAGCAGGTCCAGAAAAGTGATCCTTCAACTCCATTTGGTACTTGAGACAGAATTTGGAGTGCTATGTTCAGTACTCCAGCTTGGGCCCAGTTTGGGCCCCCCAGGACAAGTGGAGTGAGTCCGGTGAAGGGCCACCAAGATGTTTAGGGTGCTGGAGCACACAATGTATGAGGAAGCAGACTGGAGGGATTGGGTTCCTTCAGCCTTAAGAAGCGATGGCTAATAGAAGGTCCTAGTTGTAGACAGCAATGCTTAGTAGGAGAGTACAGAGAAAACAGGGTCAGTTGCTTGTCAAAGGTACACAGTAAGGCAAAAGACAATAGTCTTGCTCTTGACAAAACAGCAGTTACCATTTTAGCATCTGGTGCATGACTTATTGCTCCGGCTCTCCATCCTTCCATAGAGGAAATGCCAGTATAGAAAGTTTCACAACATTCTTCAAATATCTCTCTTCAGTCCCTTTTTATAAGGGAGCCCATTAGTTTTTTTTATACTAAGTCTCTTGGAAAGTTCAGACAGAATGTCGTGAAGAAGGGATTCAATCTGTTTTTGTCCTATGCAGTAAAGAAGTTACTCAGGAATAGCAAGTATTGCTTAGTGTAATTCAAATATGCAAACATTCCTTGAAATTAAACTTCATTTTGTTTAAACTATGGAAAAATAATAATAATAATAAAAAAAATTATTTTGCAAGAGCTGATTCCTAAATTGCTGCTTCTCTTTATTACTAAAATTTGTTAGTTTAAAGAAAAACTGTTAACAAGGTGAAAGAGATCATGTGTTGTCTCAGCATCTTGGAGAGCATTACTTAAATTGAGCATTACTTGGAGAAGAGATGTCTCTGTGGAGACCGGATAGCGGCCTGCCAGTACCTAAAGGGGGCCTAAAGAAAGCAGGAGAGGGTCTCTGTCATGGAGTGTTATACAAGGAGTAATGGCTTTAAACTAAAAGAGGGTAGGTTTAGATTAGATGTTAGGAAGAAATTCTTCACTGTGAGGGTGGTGAGGCACTGGAACAGGCTGCCCAGAGAAGCTGTGGATGCCCCATCCCTGGAAGTGTTCAAGGGCAGGCTGGAGGGGGCTTTGGGCAAACTGGTTTAGTGGAAGGTGTCCCTGCCCATGGCAGGGGGGTTGGAACCAGATGATCTGTAAGGTCCCTTCCAACCCAAGCCATTCTATGATTCTATAAATAAAAAGTGTCTTGACTAGCCTGTTTCCTACACGTTCCTGAGCTTTTGAGTCAACACTTCAGGAGTTGAAGAGATGCTGGAATAATGTTCTGGTTCCAGGAAGCAAAGTGTGACCTTTACTTTCAGTTCTTGTTTCTTTGTAAGGGAAACGGTCAAGCGCAGTTTCTAGTGTCTTCTTTCATTCTTGCAATTATATAGTATTAGGAGGAAGAAAAGCAACATCAGACTTTTGTTACTGACTGGAAGTTGTGACAATGCTATTTGCTTTATAAGTTGACTTAGTCAAAATTGAGCATTGATTTAATGATGTCTTCTAATTATAGAAGTAAAGTTTTGACTCATGAAAATCTTCCAATACAGTTCCTCATCCCTGTTTACTGCATGGATTTTACCCTGTTCTTGATTTAAACTCTGTTCAGGAGATGCCAAAGTCTTTTTTTTTTTTTTTTTTTTCTTCCATCTGTTTTGAAAATGTTCTCATTGTACAAGCACTGGTTGCTTTTGGGAGTGGCTATATCCAAAGTTGAAACCTGAGGGCTGTGCTGCAGCTTTTTCACAGCAAAGATGACCTCTGTTAGGGGAGAGAGAGTAGTGTGAATCGGTGATACATAAGCATTGCAATAACAGCAGCACTGATGAAAAATCAGGCACTGTATCAGCTTTGCAAAAGGCAAAGGGGAGACAAAAAATAGGCTCAGCTCTTCTTCTGTCTGCTTTTACAGTGTGAAGGTGGGCAGTGTTCTGAACAAATCTTGCATACCATCCTCTGAGAACACAAAGCTCCTTTGTGTTGGTCTGAACAAGGAATGTGTGGACCAGCTGGTATTGGCATAGGGCTGTGCCATGGCATTTGCTCGTGTTCTGATCTGGAAATATTATAGCTTGTGGTGGCTTTACTGGTTCTAAAACTGGTTTTGGTTTCTTGGCAGCATGACTCACTGTATAGTTTAGATATGCCTGCATACCTACTAGTGTGCTCCCTTTGAGATGGGCCCTGAAGGAAAAAACTCTCATGGTACAGACAAGTAATGCCTATTGTGAGAAAGGGGAACTGGGTGAGCTGGGAGCTCCTATGCTTGGAGCCAGATGATTGTTAGGGAGGGGAGTTCAGTATGTGTGCCACTTAACAGTACTTTCGCTCTGAAAACTGCTGCTGAGCATATGTAGTCAGACATGGAAGCGATTAATTTCTGCAGTGGAAGGTCATATTAGCATTTGTTGAAATCTGTAGGTTTCTCTTTTTGTGGAATGAATGGGTTTTGGCCTAACCTTCTTGAATGCATTTTGATGGATCAAGCAGTTAGGCATGCTTATTACTTTGTGATAATGGCTTTTGGTTTGAGACAGTTCAGGTCCAAAGCATTCCCTGCTCAGTCATTGTAAAACATGCTGGGGACAGGTAGAGGGAGAAATTACTAACACATTACAAATACCACAGGAATGAGCAGTAACTTTTTCTCTTATGAAGAGGAAGCAAAAACTGTTCATAAACAGTCAGCAAAACTGAACCAGTAACTGCTTATCCACACTACATTGTTTCTTTAGAAATAAATGCTAGCGTGGAGCTCTTTTTCCCTCCTGTAGCATGGGATTTCAGAAGCAAAAAAGAGGTGGAGTTTTGTTGCTAATTTAGTGGGCTTGGCTTTCATTTAGCACGTAGAAACTAGATTATTACAGACTCTCAACTTTATTTGTGCAACTTTAGACTAGTCTTCATTAATGTATCCGTTTTACTATCTTGCACAACTTGTCTGTGAGTTTGTTGGATGGAAGGATGCTCTTTTTCAGAATTGGGCATTCAGAGGCATTGCTTAATGTTCATTGTGTGGCATAAACCATACTTCCTTGGACTCCACATACAGATACAGCAAAGCATGCTGCAGCATCCATTTTATTCGTCCAAGTGGAAAATAAAGAAAATGACTAAGACTGTTCAGGTATTGACTCTTGATTCATGAAGCACAATTCAAAACTTGATGCTTTGTTTTATTTTTAAGTGTTGTTTTCAAAGTACTTTTCTATTGCACAGTAAGGTTTCAATCATTTTAGATTTTGATTTACTTCATAGATATTTAGTAGATATATAATCTCCTCTTGAATAGGTTACTGTATTCTATAAATTTGTTAACTTAAAATAAGCTCTCTGTGGCCTGCATGGTGATTGAAGTATTTTGAGTAAGGGTTCTACTGGCTTCTGGTGTATGATTTCAGTTTTTCAGAATCAGCAGTTGGTCTTTCCATTTTTCTCTTTCCACCCTGCTATTAACACTTCTCTGCTCCTTCACAAGTATTATGTAGAAGAAACTGTAGCAATTACTGGGTAGTTTTGGTGTGGTATGAGCCATCCTTGTTGTGAGATATTTCTAGTATTTTTTTTTGAAGCTAAGAGACAAATCTTTATTAGCTGCTCATTAAGTGCTTGGTATGTAGCTTTATTAATCATAGAATTCAAGCTTAGTCTTCGCTTTTAGATTTGTACTTTTCAAGTAGTTGTGACTGCAGTGCCAACTCAGGAAAAAAAGGAAAAAAAGACTCTGCAACCTTTTTTGGGTGGGTGGAAGGAATACACAAAATAACCCAAACTGCCTTTCTGGAGATGACAGGCACTTCAATTTTCTCTGACAACATTACAGTTATTAAATTGTCATTCTCTATGAAGCAGCTGAGCAATGCGGAAAGGTGAACCAAGGTGTAAATCCTGTATTCTCTACCCTTGCTGAAGAATTCTCCCATATATTTGTAGGGTCACAAATCCTGCATGATTTTTGCATTACTTGATAACCTTATACACCTGGTTAACTACTTGTGTAACACATTTCTTTTTCAGATTCAGACTGACTGGTAATCTGGATGTAAAAGCTTTTGGTTGGTGATACTGAAAGAGGCAGTAAAGTTGCTTTGGTGCCTGTTGTTGAAGTGAGATAACATTGTCTTATAGTTCTAGCAATATGGTCTCCAGTTTTCAGAAGGTCTAAGCTGCTGATGATCACAAGTTTGCTTTGTGTTTTGGGTCTTGGGCCTGAAAATCCTGCTCTGTCATGCACCGGTAGTATGTGAATGCTTGGGATGTGGGTGTGGTGGCTTTCGTTTTGTTTAGTCTAATTTTTCACTGCAGTTGAAATAATTGATAAAGTTGGAAATAGACACCATCCTCCAAGGAGAAATAAGACTTCTTTCAGATTTCAAGCAAATTACAACTTTTGTGGTGAGATGATTAAGAGAATGAGGAAAGGTGATGAAATGAAACAGAGCAAAAAATAAAAGGTGACAGTCATGGGATGGAACAGACAGGTTTACATGAATGTAGATGCCCAAGATTTCCTTGGGAAGAATACAGGTATTTCCCAGTGCAGTGGAAAGTGCCCTATAAGGCAACAGTGGGTTAATGGGTGTGGAGTTGTTGGGGTGCTTTCTTGCAGTGCAGAGTTAATACAAAACTGTGCAGTGGTTCTTATCTGCAGCAGTCTGTGTTCCCCAACACTCTGTAAACTAATCTATAATTGTGGTTTTGGCAGCTGTGTATTCTGGTCCTGTGTTCCCTGTAAAACTTCCTAGCATGTGTGTGGCTAGAGTTCTGTTAGTGATCACTTCTGACTTATAGCGTAACGCAAGATATATGACCTCTTTGTGGTGAGTTTTTCCTACCTCAGCTTCCTCAGTATCAACTCCTTATTCCCATTAGGCAAGCTGCTTTTGCATGGGGTATCTAGCTTTGAGGCTGTTTCTGTTAGAGGATAGAACTCCTCTGATTCTCAAACCGGGAAATGTTTCCCCTGTTTGTTGGGGAAGAAGAAAGTTATACTTTTTTCGTCTTGTAATGGCTTCATGCATCGTTGCCATTATCACTTCCTATATCTTTTGATCTGATAAGCGTGTACTGTTTTCCTTGTCCTACTTAAAATTGAAATGATTCACCTGTTTTACAGTCTAATTTTTTTGATGAGTGTTTTTCTTTCACAGTCACAGTGCTGGCAACTGAAAGTTGAGAGCAGGCCTAAATAAATCCTATGTGCATAGTATGTTCAGTGACACTCGGTTATATCTTATATAGGTAAATTTTAGCATGCATACATGTTCAGGGTTAATTCTAATGGCAAAGAAATTGGCTGCATGGTGTAGTGGTTGTGCAGTAGGATTCTGGCAATGCTGAACTTCTTGTAATACAGAAGACTAAGTTTGAAAAGGAATGAACCATGGAAGGGAAATTTGATCTTCTGGTAACTTGCATCCTCCTAACTGGAATCTGTCCCTGTAGCAGATGGAATCAGTAAATGAAGCATAAATAGCAGTGATGAAGTGAGTTCAATGTAGTCATGTAAGTGATGTAGACCTTTGTAGAGCATTCTACTCAGACATTAGTTTCGCATCTCATGGTTCCTTGTGCTACAAGTAAGTATTTATAGAAGAATTACGAAAGCTAGTAGGAGAGCAGACCAAATTTTTTTATAAATTGGAGAGATTTTCGACAGTGTACTCTGAGAGGTATGAGTGAGATCATATTTTGATAATAGCATTTGTAGGAGTACCTGAAAAAGACTTGTTATTCTAGGTGACTTGGGAATAGCAGAGGGGTAATAATGCTTATTGTAGGTTCTTACTAGTATGGCTGCTGCTTCCTTTGCTAGTAAAGATGAAGCTTAACTGTGAGTTCATTATTTTTGAGAAACTGCTTAGGACAAAGTTCTCTAAATTTGCCATGGTCAGTCATTGCTGTACAACTTTTGCATTAAGATGGTTTTAATATATTTTGGGAATGCTTTTCTGACAATTGCAGTGCTAGCATCTGTGCATGTGTTAGCTGCTGTTGCTTTTTGTTACTGAATGGAGGCAAGGTAAGCCTAATGAGTTAATTTCTGGCTTGTTGTTGATAAGAGTTTCAAATGTAGCTGAACTGATTTTGAACTGTGCTGTATCTCCAAGTACAGAACTTTGTCCTATATTGTTCTTTCTGTCAGTCCCGAGGGTGTATTAATAGCCCAGACTGCCCTGTGCTGATAGAATCATCGAGATTGGAAAAGACGGTCAAGATCACCAAGTGCAATCATCGACCTGACCTACTGACTCCCATCACTAAACTATGTCCCTTAGTGCCACATCCACGTGTCTTTTAAATACTGCCAGGGATGGGGACTGCACCACTTCCCTGGGCAGCCCATTTCCAGCGTTGACCATCCTTTCTGTGAAGAAATTCTTCCTGATGTCCAATCTAAACCTCCCCTGGTGCAACTTGAGACTGTTTCCTCGTGTCCTATCACTTGTAACCTGACAAAAGAGACTAACGTGCTCCTGGCTGCAATCTCCTTTCAGGCAGTTATAGAGAGTGATGAGGTCTCCACTCAGCCTCCTCTGCTCCAGACTAAACAGCCCCAGTTCCCTCAGTCTCTCCTCATCAGTCTTGTTTTCTAGTCCCTTCACCAGCTTTCTTGCTCTTCTCTGAACACGCTTGAGTAAGTCAATATCCTTGTAGTGAGGGGCCCAAAACTGATGGAAGCTTGCAGGTTGCAAGACCGGCTGGAGACAGTGGAAATTGTCTAAACAAATTTGAGACACAAATTGTGTGTATGTGTTTGTTTTTTTTTTCCTCTTATTGATAGGAGCAAATAAAGTCCTTTCTTATTTTTCTCTCTAACAGAGCTTTGTATTTCCCTAGTGGCTCTTCAAGGCCAGCTAGGGTTATATTCATGTAAGCCTGGATGGGTGTTTCCACAGTTCTCCGGTGTACAAAATGAGTCCAGTGACCAAGGAAACAAGTAAAACCACATGTAGATGTTTTTCTTCTCTCAAAGTCCCATTCTTGGGGTGTATCTGCTGCCATCTTAGATCATCTGTGCTATTCATGTATACTTTTTTTTTCCCCACTTTTTTTGTGATACAGCTTAATGTCTCCCCAGGCCTGATTGGCATAAGTACGTTCAGGCATACCTTCTGATTAATTTTTATCTAAATTCTTTACTGTTGTACAGTAGTCAAAAGAATAATAAGGATATGGTAATGTATGAAGTAGTTTACAGACTACAGGTTTGAAATATGTGTATGTTCAAATACAAAAGCTCTAAACCTTTTGAGATAAAGCTTAGTGCTATATCACTAGGAGCCAAGAGATGGCAGCATTGGATAAATGGTACAGAACTGGGGCACTGCTATTAATTTCTGTATTTTGATAGTGCTTGGTGTTTTTTATCAGTAAGTTGGACAGTTAGCCTTTTAATTACAATTGATCTGTATTACTGATTTAATTTAAGGGTGCTGGATTATTATTCAAATTCAAAGTGCAGTTGTGTGCATTTAGTTAAATCTGCTCTAATTTAAATTATTTGCTATTAATATTCTGATCTTTTTGTGGTTACTTTGCTATTGAATGTTAGGAGGGTCTGTCTATTTTTTGTACCTCTGTTTTATCTGAGTTACTGTTTGTTAGTTTAAGTTAGGCTTTGAGTTAGACTCAGTTCCCTTTCAAAGGAGTCTATATTATAGGTTTGGGGTTTATAAAGTATCATAATTGCTAAATTCACCTTTTTTAGGAGCCATTTCATTTGGAAGCTCCTTTCTGCTTCACATTTGATTTAGGGAGGTTGCTTTAATTTATATAAGGGCTCCTATCTGAAACGTTAATTAAAAATTTTGCTTATAATGATCAACATGCCCCCCCTGCGTATTTTCATTATGGGATGATTTTAATTTTTGTTCTATTTTAATAATTTTATGTCAGCTGTCTTAGAGCATCACATGAAGACATGGAAAATTGCAGGGACTGCTAAACAAATGCTATCTGTTGAAATGTGCAACTACAGCTTAAGTAAAACCGTATGTTTAGCTAACAGGGCAAAGGCAGATGGTGTTCAGGTTGGAGATGAGTAATTATGTTATAGCTTATTAATGATAGCATTTAAGTAGATGGTAACTATTGTTGTTAGTGCAGTGCTATCCTGTGTTTCCAAAACTATTTTTTTTACTTGTTCAGGCAAATTCTGAACAATGTATAGGATCTGATTTAATGCTTTTTTTTTTTTTTTTTTTAAAGGGAGAGTGCTGCTTGCTGTGAATTAACATCCTAAGTCAAATGTGGGTGAGGCCTAGCTAAATACTTGGCTTGTGAGGTTTTGTTATAATTAACTTGGGGTAAATGCAAATACATTTTATTTGCTATGGGTGAGCATACAACTTCTCTTGAGCTTTTCTTCAGGAACTTCTGAGTTGTATACATTTTCTTTTCCCCCACTGAGTTTTTTTTTAAATTGGTGTATATGATCTGTTATTGTGAATGATGTTTAAAATAGTAGAGAATAGCAAGCTAAGAGCAAGCTTTCCCTTGCACAGATTGGGAGCTTTTCCAGATCTGTACTGGAAAGTGTCCAAGTTTGCAGGGAAAGTGCTCTGTGCTAGTAGAATTGCAACGTGCCATGGTCTGATGCAAAGCTGGAGCAGATTCCCATACTATTTGTATCCTTGTGGAGGATATGGAATAACCATTGAATCGTCAGTCCTTCTGTTCTTCCCTGTGGCATTGCTCAGAAGCCTATTTTGAAAATAAGCGAGTTATGCATAGGCTCTAATCTTTCACAGAAACTCAGCAATTGGTATCTGCAACACTACAGATGGAGATAACCTTTCACCCTAAGAGAAGTAATAAGCATCTCTGCATCTCAGTCATATTGTATCATAAAGCTGTGTTTTAGAATATTACATCGTGTTATAACAAATGTCTGCAGTTCTTAGGAAATTTCCTTCTTATCCTATCCAGCTTCTGTGATTTTTTTGTGCTCATTTCAAATGTTTGTGGAAAATGGGATAGATGCTGTGACCAGACAACTTAAGCTCTGTGTGGGTGCTAGGCTGGCTTCTCTGGTACAGTCTTCAGAATATTCATACTTAGCTGTGATGTGATGTGTCTGAAGAAATGCATATCTGTGAATCTTGTAAGCATTTGTATGCTACCAGTTGGAGTTAACACTTTAAGTGTTAGAGCTGAGGAGTAGGCTTCATCTATTCAAGCAGAAGACATTAGCATTTGTTTTGTGTGTCGAATCCCTGGCTTTGGAATTTGCTTACAGAAAGAAATAAAACAGAAACTTGGTCTTGGATGGCTATAAATAGGCTTTGAGTTAATTGTGCCAAAACTGAATTGCTGTTGATTGGTACAAGACACTGATGTATAGAGAAGTGAGTTTTTTGGCATGTGATTTAATAGAAGACAGATCACTTGGTTGCTGATTTTATTAGGCATCTTGGACCCTCAGCTTTTGTTGGCCAGACTTTAAGGGTAAAAGTGTGCTTGTTTGTAATTGATTTCCCAAGTGATAGTTGACTTTTGAAATTCTGTTGCTTGTTTATGGGTTGGCATTTTTCTGTTTGCCACACTTCAGAAAAAAATCACCACTGGTAAATGTTAATCTGCCCCTGAGAATGTAAAGATGCAGACCATCAGATGATGGCAAATTTGAGCGTCCAGTATTTACTTAACTAGAAGCTTGAGTCTTATGACTGGTAGTGATGAAAGGAGAATATCAACTGAATGTACTTTAGGAGTCTACTAACTAGAAAATAGAAAATTAGGAAGCTTGTCTAAGACGGTCACTTTGACATATCCTCAATATATCCAAATATTCTTCGTAATATTACAGTAGGATATAAAAAACCCTAATAGAGTTTTTCATTAAAGCATAAAAATGTTGATAAATGTTTTAAAATATATATATATCTTTGGGAGGAAGGGGGAGTTTCTCCACAAACCATTTTTGCTGTGACATTACGTATTTTTGTCAAAAAATGGTTTATTGGAAAACTAATGTTTTCCAAATGGTCTTTGGTTCTATCCGTGATTTTTCAAATGCTAACACAGCAGAGCAGAAAAGCAGCATTGTCACTTAGAGCTGTAGCTTTTTATTGTTGTTGGTGGTTCCTTTATTGAGGCAAAAGTACTTTTAAATGGAGGTGACTGTAAGCCTCACCTGGGCTTCCCAGTGAGCTGGGGAGAAATTCTCATCATTTAGGAGTACATCAGGTTGATGTTGTTCATCTGCAGGCAGACAGTCAGGATGGCAGGTGCAGGAAGTGGAGTTTATTTCTGGGATGGAAACTGATGCTGAGGGGGTTTGGGAGAGGAATTTTAAGTAATGTTTTCCCTGACCACCTGTAGGGAGTAGGTTGTAAGCTTGTGTTCATGACTGGCAGAGACTCCTCATGGACTGTTGCAGTCTTTCACAGGCCAAAAGGCACCTGCATGGCTGAGCTTTCCTTTCCGAAGCTAGACCATTGACTTGACATTTGTTTTTAGCAGGTTGTCGAAAACCACCAATAATAGGAAATTCATAACCTCCTTTGGGTGATTAATTACCTTCCTAGTTGAAAAGTGCTTCCGAATGTGTAATCTTAATCTTTTAGCAAAGTTCAAGCCCATAGCTGCCTGTGTTTTCTTCAGCGGGTATAGAGAACATCTGATTCTTTTCTTCTTCATAGCAACCTTTCACATACTTGAATGCTGTTATCACTTCTCCCCATAGGCTTCTTGTGTCTAGGCTAAATAGACCTAATTCCTAAAAGCTTCTCTCATAGGTCATGTTCACTAGATCTCTGACCCTTTTTTTTGCTCTCCTCTGGACATTCTCCAGTTGATTTACATCAGTCTTCAAGTGCATTAGTCTGTTCATCTAGCGTGTGCGATTCTGATAAATGGCTAGTAGGTGGATTTTTGATTCCTTATTCAAAATATGGTTTATGAAACTTTCAAGTTTAGGTCCCAGGGCAGCTGAAATCTAGATCAGTCTACTAGAGAATAACTTTGATAATTGTCATTTTTAAAGTCAAATGGATAATACTGAGGCACACTTATGTTAAAAAAATCTTTTTGGGAGATGGCTTAGAGGAAAAAAAAAACTGCTCAAGATAGAAAAATCAGTCTTCATAGCTTATATACTATTCTGAACAAATATCTTTGCATCCTTTTTTTTTTTTTAAAGGTATCTGAATGCTACCAATTTATAGACCTTCAAAGGCTTATTAAAGATTTGATTTCATGGCTCATGTAGGGACAGTGTTGTTCGTATTCTAGTTTCTTATTTAAGAATATAACCTAAATTGGTAAGCAAAAGATTGTCATTACAGTTCTATTGTTTGCCTTTATTTTCTCTGCTGTAATTTCACAAATACTCTTCTGGCACCATTTCTTTTATTTTTTTGGCTGTTTTAATCTAAAGTTAGAATAGTTCCTTGGTTTGATTTGCTGCAAAGGTGCGCAAATCTGTATAGATACTTCAAAATATGCATTAAGACATTGAGAAAGGAAGAGGGCAGAGCATGAGTGTAGGTCTTTAGTGGGCAAGAGATGGCTCATCTTTCATTTAGTGCTAGGGCTTGCTTATGCTGAGTGGAAGTATTTGAAGTATGTGCTTGTGAAACTAGAGCCTTAGACTTGGAACACTTCTTATTTTAGTGTTTTGTGCAGTGATTGATTTCTGTAGGTATTTTGTGTAACTTGATCTGGTAAGGACTCCATCTTGATACCAGTCCTTTAGGCCTAAAGGATCTTAAAGGATCTTTTTTCTTCCTCAGTATGCTGGCAAACTTGGATTTATTGGTGTATGTAACTTAGATGTTTCAACAATGTTAGAGCTATGGCAAGCAGAGAAACAAATCTTAGGTGCCTAAATTCAATGAAGAAAAAATTTTAGAGAAATATTGGATCAAAATTTAATTTTGGTATTGGACTTGAGATAAGAGCTCTACAAGGCTCCATAATAATAAAAGTTCTGTCAGTGTTTTTAAACCTTCTTCAGAACATTCCAACACAGCTTTTTGGCAAAAGTAATAAGCTATCAAAGAAAGGTGTTTAAACACCTTCTCCCCCTCTTTCCTGAGGCCAGAGTTTTGGTCAATGGGTTGAGAATTGTAGCAGCTGGTGTAGATTCAATCTGTAAAGTTTCAGCTTTAGGTTTGCTTGCAGCAATTACATGGCTCATTTTACTGAAATGTAAATGTAGTTTCTTTGAATTTACTTAAATGAGTAAGGTCTTTACAAATTGTTTAATGTATCAAATTTAGTGTCATAGTAACTGCTGTACTGTTAGTCACTGCTAGATGGCACTGTGTAACTGTGCTTTCACCAAAATTATTACTGAAACCTATTTTTGAGAACTGTTTAAGTTAAAAATGGCATTTTATTGAATTTTATTTTCAATTTAGTCACTTAATTGATCCCACTACAAATGATCTCTTGGCTTGGAAACTTATTTTATATTGTTTGAAAGGATTCAAAAGTTCAGAGGCAGCCCTAGTAAGTGAAGTGAAATTTTCCTGAGTTTCCCACACAATTGTTAATAATGCAGAAGCACTGCATACATTAGGCTTGTGTAAATATCCTAGAAGATTATTTAGAAAAAAAATAGATCCATTGTTGGTTCAAATATGATCACAAAGGAAATGACCTAGTCATTAGTATAAATGTCTTTTAAGATTAGAGGGATTTGTATGATTTTTCTTAATTGATTGTCATTCATGTAGGTTAGTGCTAGTTATTTGAACACTTGATTTTTTTTTTTTTTTTTTTTTTCAGAATTTTTAGCTAGTAAAGCTTAAAATTGTTGCAACTTTGTGTAAAATTAGATTTTTGACTTCAGGGTGGATGTGCCATACTATTGTAAGCACAGGAGTTGTTCATTCATGGAAAAGATCATGTCCAAATAAAGCTTATGGGTGTGGTACTAAGACGCTTGCAATGTGATGCAGCTAGGGTTTTCTGTGTCCAATCAGAATGGTGTAAGGTTTTTTCATAATGATCAGTGTTAGCAAGAGGTTTTCACTGTGCTGGAAGTGCAATATACTAAGCAGTCCGTTTCACTTACTGTAGTTGTTAAAAACATTTTAGAAATATTGGCAAGGCAAATTTTCATGGTTCTCAGGTATGTACAAACGGGAAGTTTGCATCTCTTAGAGATGTAGATTCTTCCAACAACAGAAAAAAGATTGCCTCAGCTGCATCTTGTGCTACGTATCATTAAAAACAAAACAAAACTCCAAAGGGTCTGTGCAGTGGAAAATTGGCATTTGTTCCTGGCTGCATGTTTTCTATGTGCATGTATGATTTTTTTTTTCTTTTGCATCATTAAGCGTATTTTACTTGTTTTTGGGAAGAGGGGACATATATGCAGTTGCCGAATGCTGTAGTTGTCTTCTACTGTAATGATTACCTGGATTTATTTTATTTAATTACAGTATATTGCTCATTTACTTCCTGATATCTTGCTTGTTACCATCTTTGTTCACACCTGTACTAGTGTGTCAGTGATTATTTGCATCGTATGTATACAGTGTTTTCAATTTGACTCACCTTCCTGGCACTGATTGAAATCACTTGAAGAATTTGTACTTGGAGTTCCAGGTGTGCTACCTGGCACACACTAAAGAGAAAATGGAAGAGATTTTGTGTATCACTTGATTATTTTCAAAAAAAAATTAGTAGCAGATATTGGCACAAGGGTTCTTCTTATAGGAAGATTCTGAGGAAATATTGGGCAGTTGCTTTTCCTTCCAGTAGCTGCAAAACTTTAATAAACATTTTTCATTCAGTTTTTTAGGGAAATCTCATTTATATTGAAGAACTGTTCTTACAAAGATCATATACCAAAAGGAAAGAGAAAATGGTTTATAGACATATATAATTTTCAAGTCATTGAAATTGCAGGTAGCTGAATTCATTGCATGAGTCTGGACAGCAAAAGCAAGATTTTTGGAGTCTTTAAACAATGTAGAAGCTAAGATCTGTTGTTATAAGTGAAGTTTACTCAGTTTAGGAAAAAATATGTAACTGTAGGATATATACCTGTAGCTTCTGATCTCTGACTGTGCTACAGTGATTCTAAATTATACTTCAGTTTAAAATGTGAAAGAATTAGTTTAATATAGCTTTTGTTCTTATTTTGCAGGTTTTCACAGCCTTTGGTTTGAAGCAGTAAGGCAGCTTCTATGATTATTTAGTAACTTATAGTTGGTTCAAGTTAATAACTTATAGTTGGTTCAAGTTAATAACTTATAGTTGGTTCAAGTTAATAACTTATAGTTGGTTCAAGTTAAGATATTTTTCCTCCTGTGTCTGGCTTAATTTGGTTCTGCAAGAAAATGGTTTAATATTGAAAATAATTTTTTATAGGAACTGATTTATTGGTTCTTATTCCTTCAGTAGAACAACCAATAGAAGGACCTTTTTATTTTTTTTCTAGAGACTGGTATCGAAATTGTGGTTCTAGAAGGTATTTGTAACTTAAGGGCCTGCCTTTTCTCATCCTTACTGTTAATGGACACTCAAAGAAGTACAATTAATACAAGCTGGAAACATTTTTTTTTTTTTTTTTTAAACAAGCAAAATCATTAAACTCAGCTTATGTGAACTAAGGTTGGGTTTGTTGTTTTTGTGAGATCCAAGATGCTGAGAAATGCTTGCTAATCAGCAGCTCGCTCCCTATAAAACTGTTTTAACTTTTATAGCTATTTTTTTCTTTTCATTAACAGTGTCTAGCTTTTTTTGTAAAACCAATTCCATTCCTGTTAACACCAACTTCAGATACCAGGATCCAAATCAAGAATTCATTTTGATGTGTAGAAAGTGTGGGGCTAGTTAATGTCTTGCCAACATTGAATGTGTGACTTAAGAAACAAACTGTGGCATTTGATACCAAGTTGTGCCCAATTACTTTAGAGACATTTCAGGATTTAAAATACATGACATACATGCCACCATTGCAAATGGTGTTCTCAGTAAGCTGATTCCTAAAAGGAAAGATTTGAAGCCTGATGAATGAGGTAGATTTAAGATCTGTTTTTAAGTAGAACTACTTACATGTCTTTCTATATATTAAAACATAGTTTTGTAACCTCTACAGAGTCTAATGATTTTTGGCATCACTTTCTCTAGCATTGTTTCACAAATGTTTTCATAGTTAGTTTGAAAATATTGTCTTTTAAGGTGAGATTCCAGAATAAACAATGAAGAAATTTCTTTGGCAAATGAACAACCTGTTAAAATTGGACTTTCTGTCCATGTTTAAAGATGTATTTTAGCTGCCACTTCAGAAAGGTAGGCAAAAGACTACCAAGGGAATGCTGGATTTATCTATCAAAATAGATGTTTAGAAACTGTTCTCATTGTATGGTTTAGGTTCCTAAGTTAAGTCAAATTAACTAAGTGAAATGATGCTTGCTTTCTTGAAGCACCCACTGGAGGTAAGGATTTCAGTAGTGTTGGCTTTTTTTCCTTTGATTATAGAGGGAGTATTGCTACTAACTCAGGCACCCAAGAGATAGGCGTAGTCATTGGTATGAACACCTTCTTTCCTTCCACCCTAGTTCTTAACACAATAAGACCTCTTTTTTTTAAACCTTATCTCCCCTCAAATTGCATAAATCCTTTGAATGGTTGGTCAGCCTTAGAGTTCTGAAAGCTTTTTGTGTGTATAAGTAAGCATGTAAAGTGTGTTAATAAGTTATGGTGGAAAGTCACATGGTGGGGCCAACAATATAATTTTAAGGTCAGCTGGACTTTCAAGTTTTATATTTTTTGTTAGTTGAGATTGGGAGGGCTCAGGATTCTGTTTGGAGGTCATTGCTTCTCCTATGTACTTAGCTAACTATGGAATTAGTTGATAAAATGGATAAAATGGTCCTTGTTTCAGTTCTGTTGTAGCAGGTGTAATTGCTATGCTTTTCTGACATGCCTAGTGATAATTTTTATCTTTGTATCCATAGATGACCATTAAAGCAGATAAGCAGGTACACAGTTCTTTGACATTTCTTCTAAACTTCGTTGCTGGAAAGCTGTCCATGCTTCTGATCATAGGCGGTAACTACTTACTGGATTCTCTTGCCAGCTGCTGTTGAAATACTGTCTTTGTCTGGAAAGAGGCAGATTCAATCCATTTCCGTAATTGTATCTATAGACGGAGTAGTATCCTTTTTCTTTAAAACAAAGCAAAAATTGCAAGGAACAGTGGGGTGACACTGATCTTGTATTCTGTGATGCTATGCAATGGAGTTCTGAACGTATTTGATAAACAGGTGCTCTATATATTGCTGACTTCAATAGAATAAAATTCACTTTTTTTTTGTTGTGTGAAAAGAATATTTCTATGAAGTTTTCCCCAATATGATGAACCTCAAATGTTCTTAATGGTGTTCCTGTATTTTAGGAGGCATGTTAACAGGATGCGTTAGTGCTGTGTGTGAATAGGAAAAGATAAATGTGCAGTTTTGTAACAAAAAATCAATGCAACATGTTGACAACCATTATATTTAGATTTTCTTGCTGTTTTGCAATGGATATTTCTCAATAGGAAACAATGATTTAAAATAGAAGTTGATGATGAGAGTATAAGTTATTAGGAGAAAGATGCAAGTTGAATATATTCAGATATCTTTTCTGCTTTGCAGTAGACAAACCAATGTTCTAATTATCTGAGCTGGTTTGGTTAAAATGAAGTATAACAGTATAGTGCCACACGTAATAAACACAAGATATTGTATGCAAGGAAGCAAAATGCTCCTCTGTTTACACTTGCAAAAACTCATTTTTGTGCATGCTGAAAAGTTCACAGGCATCTGAGGATGAACAACTACTGCAGGAGAAGCTTAAACACCTCGACGATAGCTTCTTGGTACAGGTGCTAAGGGAGCCGGCTAGGAAAGGTACCCTTCTAGATTTCTTGCTTGTAAACAGCGGGTGAAGTGGGTGAAGTGGCTGTCTTGGCCATAGTGACCATGAAGTAGTTGAGTTTAAAATCTTTGGTGATAGGAGGAAAACTGCCACCAAAACTTCAACCCTGGATATGGAGAGAGCAGACTTCAGGCAGCTCAGGGAACTAGTTAGTGAAGTCCCCTGGGAAGCTGCTTTTGAAGGGATTGGGGTCCATCAGTGCTGGTCAATTTTTAAGTACCAGCTCCTAAGAGTATAGGAACAAGCAATTCCAAAATGTCGGAAGTCAAGTAGGTGGGGCAGAAGGTTGGCTTGGCTGAGCAGGGATCTTCTAGAGCTTAGGTGGCAAAAGAAAGCATATGGCCACTGGAAGCAAGGTTGGGCGACATGGGAGGACTACAGAGATGCTGTTTGCTGTTGTAGGAAGAAAATTTGTGCAGCCAAAGCTCAGTTAGGGTTGAAGCTGTCCAGTACTGTGGAGGACAATGAGAAGGGCTTTTTTAAATATGTTAAACAGCAAAAGGAGGACCGGAAATAATATTGGTCCTTGATAAGGATGATCACCTCACAAACAGGGACATAGACAAAGCAGAGATGTTTAATGCCTTCTTCACTTCTGTCTTCAACACTGATGATGGGTTCTGGGACCACCAGACTGTGACTGTGGTAATGATAAACTCCCAGCCAATGCCAAGCTTGTGTGGGATTTGCTGCTCCAGCGTGATGCATATGCGTCTTTGGGGCCCGATGGGATTCATCCCAGGGTACACAGTTGGCCGATCTCATTGTGAGACCTTTCTCAATTATTTTTCAATAATCTTGGGAATCTGGAGAGGTTCCAGTTGACTGGAAGCTGGCAAATGCTGTTCCAATTTTCAAGAAGGGCAAGAAAGACGACCCTGGTGATTACAGGCCTGTTGGTTTTACTTCAGTACCTGGTAATATTATGGAGAAGATTAGTCTGAGTTTTTGAAAAACACCTGAAAGACAACACAGTCATTGGTCACAGCTGACACAGGTTCATGAAAGGAAAGTCCTGTTTAATGAACTTAATTTCATTTTATGACAAGGTTACCCACGTAGTTGACCAACGGAAGCCAGTTGATGTAATCTTTTTGCTTTTTAGTAAAGCTTTTGATACTGTTTCTCACAGTGTCCTTCTGGACAAAAGGTCCAGCATACAGATAAACAAATATATGATGCAATGGGTGAACAATTGGCCAATGGGTTGAGCTCAAGGGTTACAGTAAATGGGGTTACATCAGGCTGGTGGCCAGCCACTTGTAGGGTTCCCCAGGGCTCCATTTTAGAGGCAAATCTTTTCAATGTGTTCATAAATGACTTGGATGCAAGACTTGAAGGTATACTCAGTTTGCGGATGACACTAAACTGGGAGGAGCTGTTGACTCCCTCGAGGGTAGAGAGGCTTTGCAGAGAGATCTTGGCAAATTGGAGGGCTGGGCAATCACCAACTGCATGAACTTTAACAAGAACAAGCGCTGGATTCTGCCCATGGGACTGGGCAACCCTGGCTATGTGTAGAGACTGGGGGATGAGGGGCTGTAGAGCAGCCCCCACAGAAAGGGATCTGGGGTTCTGGCTGATGACAAGTTGAGTATGAGCCAGCAGTGTGCCCTGGCAGCCAAAGCAGTCAACCGTATCCTGGGGTGCATCAAGCACGGAATGGCTGGGCGGTCAAGGGAAGTGACTGTCCTGCTCTGCTGTGCTCTGGTGTGGTCTCTACCTTGAGTACTGTGTGCTGTTTTGGTTGCCGCAATGTAAGAAGGACATAAAGCTATTAGAGAGCATGCAAAGGAGGGCTACAAAGATGGTGAAGGGCCTAGAGGGCAAGATTTATGAGTAGCGGCTGAAGTCACTTGGTTTGTACAGCCTAGAGAAGAGAAGACTGAGGGGAGGGAGGCCTTATGGTGGCCTTCAGCTTCCTCACGAGGGGAGCAGAGGGGCAGGTGCTGATCTCTTCTCTCTGGTGACCAGTGATAGGACCCGAGGGAACAGCCTGAAGCTGTGTCAGGGGAGGTTCAGATTGGATATCAAGAAAAGGTTCTTTACCGAGAAGGTCGTTGGGCACTGGAACAGGCTCCCCAGGGAAGTGGTCACAGCACTGAGCCTGCTGGAGTTCAAGAACCATTTGGACAATGCTCTCAGAGACATGGTCTGATTTTTTGGGTGGTCCTGTGTGGAGTCAGGAGTTGGACTTGATGGTCCTTGTGGGTCCCTTCCAATTCAGGATATTCTATGATTCTATAAACTCAGGTGTTATTTACTGTTGTATAGAATATTTGAATCCTTGAGTACTTCCCTGTTCAATTGCTTTTGCTCCAGTTGCCATAAAGTTCAAGTTTCTGTGCACAGTCAGCCTGGTTTCCATAATGTGATCTCATTTAGCAGTAAGAATGAGGTGTTAGGAATGAGGCTAGTATATGGAACTTGTGTTGTGCAGCGTTATAGATAGCTAGTCCTGTACATTGCTCAGTAGGAAGTACAAATTTTTTAACTGAAGCATTTTTTTTAGTTTGAAAATTGTCAGGTTATTTCTAGGCTTTAGTCTAGTAAATATTGGCTAAAAAATTAAAAAATAAAAATAAAAAAAAATTGCAATGTGAGAAGTGAAGTTCAAGTACTGAAGTGCTGCTTAGGACAAAGAAATACAAAATGGTGTAATACTAACGTTTATACATGTGTATGCGGTAACGATAATTGTTGGCAAGAAAGCCAAGTGATAAATATTTTTGATATACTGCTGTGTCTACTACTTCTTGCAATAACAGAATATCTTTCCTGTTACTCTTTTCTTTTTGTTTGTTAAAAAATTAATATCCCTGATGCTTAACAGAATCATAGAATGGTTTGGGTTCGAAGGAACCTCTAAAAATCATCTAGTTCCAACTCCCCTGCTATGGGCAGGGACACCTCCCACTAGATCAGGTTGTCCAGAGCCCCATCCAACCTGGCCTTGAACACTTCCAGGGATGGGGCATCCGCAACTTCTCTGGGCAACCTGTTTCAGTGCCTCTGGAGTAAAGACCACCCTCTGAGTAAAGAATTTCTTCCTTATGTCTAATCTAAACCTACCCTCTTTTAAAACTGTTATCCCTTGTCCTATCACTACACTCCCTGATAAAAAGTCCCTCTCCTGCTTTCTTGTAGGCCCCCTTTAGGTACTGGAAGGCCTCTATAAGGTCTCCCTGGAGTCTTCTCTCCAGGCTGAACAACCCCAACTCCTGCACCTGGGTTGGGGCAATCTCAAGCACAAATACTAGCTGGGTGGAGAATTAATTGAGAGCAGCTCTGAGAAGAAGGATTTGGGGCTGCTGGCTGATGAGAAGCTCAACATGAGGCAGTAATGTATGCTTGCAGGCCAGAAAGCCAACCATATCCTGGGCCGCATCTTAAGAAGCGTGACCAGCAGTTCAAGGCAGGTGTTCTCCCCCTCTGCTCTGCTCTCATGAGCCCCCCACCTGGAGTACTGCATTCAGCTCTGGAGCCCCCAGCACAAGAAGGACATAGAGCTGTTAGAGCGAATCCAGAGGAGGGCAACAAGGAAGATCAAAGGGCTGGCGCACCTCTCCTATGAAGACAGGCAGAGGGAGTTGGGGTTCTTCAGCCTGGAGAAGAGAAGGCTCCAGGGAGACCTTATAGAGGCCTTCCAGTACCTAAAGGGGGCCTACAAGAAAGCAGGAGAGGGACTCTTTATCAGGGAGTGTAGTGATTGGACAAAGGGTAGTGGTTTTAAACTAAAAGGGGAGATTTAGATTAGATCTTAGGAGGAAATTCTTCACTCAGAGGGCAGAGAGGCGCTGGAACAGGTTGCTTAGAGGACCTGTGGATGCCTTGTCCCTGGAAGTGTTTAAGGCCAGGTGGCATGGTGCTTTGAGCAACCTGGTCTAGTGGAAAGTGTCCCAGGCCATGGCAGGGGGGGGTTGGAACTGGATCATCTTTAAGGTCCCTTCCAACCCAAAGCATTCTATGATTCTGTGAACTCTCTCGGCATGTCTTCATGGGAGAGATGCTCCATCCCTCTGATCATCTTCGTGGCACTCCTCTGGACCCACTCTAATAGGTCCATGTCCTGGGTGCCCCAGAGCTGAATGCAGTACTGCAGGTGGGGTCTCATGAGGGTGGAGTAGAGGAGAAGCATCACCTCCCTCGACGTGCTGGCCAAGCTTCTTTTGATGCCACCCAGGATACAACTGGCTTTCTGGGCTGCAAGTGCGCATTGCCAATTCATGTTGAGTTTTTCATCCATCAGTACCCTCCAGGTCCTTCTTTGCAGGGCTGCTCTCAATCCATTCCTCACCCAGTCTGTACTGATATTTGGGATTGCCCTGTCCCAGGTCGAGGACTTTGCACTTAACCTCATGAAGTTCAAGAAGGGTGCATGGGCCTACCTTTCAAGCCTGTCAAGGTCCCTCTAGATGACATCCCTTTGCTCTAGCATGTCAACTGCGCTACTCAGCTTGATGTTGCCTGCAAACGTGCTGAGAGTGCAGTCAGTCCCACTGTCCCTTTTGCCAGTGATGATATTAAGCAGTACTGGTCCCAGTAATGGACCCTGAAGGACACCACTTGTCACTGGTCTCCACCTGGATGTTGAGCTGATGACCGCAACTCTTTGGATGTGGCCATCCAGCCAGTTCCTTATCCACCAAATAGTCCATCCATCCAATCTGTCTCTCCAATTTAGAGACGTTGTGTGGGAGCCTCTGCCATGCATTCACTGATTATAAGACTGAGAAGTCTAATGATGCACTGTCTATCTTATTCTCATGTTGAGACCATAATGAACCTAGGCGCAAAGCTATTAGCTGTAGAACTGTGTTCAGCTCTAAGTAGTTCAGATAAGCGCATACTTTTTAAACCTGAAACTTATCCAGGACTTAACTTTGAGGGGAAAAAGAAGTTTCTATTTAGAATTATAAATGAATATGAAAATGTTTCTGTTGTAACTGCATCTGCTGTGTGGTTTGTATTTGAGTCTGAAAGAGTTGTCATCCTACTACTGTTTTTTTGGTGTCATCCGAGTAGATTCACAGAAAGCAATGTAAATGCTGACAGTCTGAGCTTTGAGTGGGGAATTTTGCTATCAACCAGCGAAGAATCTTTTTTTGTGTCTTTTGAACTAGTAATTGATGACTGCTGGCTAAATAGAGAATGAGAAAATAGAATTCTCATACTTATTAATCATTTCTTCATTAGGTAACTTTCTAGCTTGAATTAGAGTTTTACTGCCCAATAGTAGAATATCTGGAAAGTGGAGATTTATTATTAAATGATCTGTTCTAGTCTTATGTCTTATTTACAGTGTTTGTGGGTTCATCTGATACCTTTGTTCCAGAAAGATTCAGCCATGGGGAATCTTAAAGTGCTTTTGTTATTTTGTGTCGACTTGCAATCTGTTTCTAAACTATTTGCAGGGCAGAAAGAGGTTCCTCATTTCTTGATTTCTCTCGTCTTACCTGCCTCTAGAAAGAAAGAAATACTGCTTTGGCTCCAATAGGATTTTACAGGAGGAGATGCATATGTGTGACTGCAGAGCCGAATATTTTTGAGTAATGTCCTTTTCATTGTATTATACTTTGAAATACTTTTTTTTAAATGTGTAATTTTAAGGTCTTTGGGTGAAAAACTAGCTGCATTTCATGTCTGGTGACCCTCCTGGTTGTCCGGAGTTTTTGTTAAGTTCTGTCATTTTTGCCATGTTACTTGTGCAAGTAAAACAAAAAAAAATAACCAGGGATTAGGCTATTGGTATGAGTGCTTCCATTATTCTGTCTCGTGTTGTTCTGCCTATCTGTATCCAAGCCTTAAGTTATTATGCAGTCTTTTTCTTTGGGAGTTTTGTTCTAACAAAAAAAAAAAAAAGTAAAGATTGAAAATGTGAATCAAGGAAAGAGAATTGTTCAGGTATCTGAAGTAATAATACTCAAATTCTTAACTAATTCTCATCTCAGTAACTCAGGTAATGTGTTATGATTTATTCTTAAATTCAATACAGCTATTTTTCTGCAGCTTTTCTTTCTTGTCCCTTCTAAGCATCAGATAATGATCATCACAAATACATAATTATTGCTGTCTGCCTACAGAGTAAATTTTTGTGTGCAATAATATCTCAGGGTTCTTTTCAGCAAATGTTAGTGTGTCTATTGCTATGGTCTGACAGGCATGACCTACATTTAAGAAAGCCCTCTGGGTCTGTCTGGTTCATTACTGTCTACTTGCAGATGCTTCTTCATAGATGTTTAGTTGAGGTGCTTTTGCCAACCTCTTTTTTTTTTTTTTTTTCTGCAACATTTTGGTGTACTGGTTTGCAAATGCATGGTCTCCAGAAGTATAGAGCCTGCTTAATGAACAGAATCTATCCAAAGCATTGTTTTAAATGTCCATTTGTCTTCTGAATGGTAAAACTGGCATCATTTTGATTTTTATGTCACTGAGCTTCATGTTGCTCTGGGTTGTTAGTTGAAAGCAAATGTAAATGTATTCTTACATGTGACGTGTCCAGTCTGTATTCTGAGTGCTGTTTACGAATGTGTTTTTACTAAACTGTTGGAAGGGGTTTAAAATGTAATTTAAAGGCATTTCCCAAACCAGTTGGAGTGTACTTGACTGCTTTATATTTTCTTCTTCAGTAGTAGCAGGCTGGTTGCTGTAATTGGTATAACTTCTAAAGGTAGTAATGATCTTTAAATTAACCAACACTGCTTGTATTTGAAAGCCACTCCATCAGACTATATGGTTTGCTGAACAATTATTATTAATGCTCTTTGTCTATGTTGCTTAGTAGTTAAAAGGTTAAACAGTTCACAGTAGGAGGTGTGGGGGGGCAAAAACAGTTTGCATTTTGTCAATTTTAAACTTCAGATATCGGTAAATCATTGTAGCAGCCTTCGTTATCAGTTGTTTGCACAAAAAAAAAAAAAGAAATGGAATGGGGGCAGTGGAGAAAACCTGTTAGAGTTGTGTCTGAGGGGACCATCTGCTGTAGTTCCCAGTGTTGTCAGTGAGAGAAGTGATAAGCTGTGTAAACAGAGGTACCACAAAAAAGGCAGGCCCTGTTCATAGAGACATATGCACAATTTGGATTTGGGTTGATAATGGCCTTAGAAAGTCAGGGGACTTAGAGTAAAAGTCTGTCAGGCAGAGGAGTGATGTATTTAATCTGAAACTCCAGATGTAGTTTATTAGTTTGAGTTTGCTGTTGGACTGACTTCCATAGCTTTCTTCTGATTTGTTGGAACTTGTACAAACAGAAAATACGCGTAAGTTGCAAAGGATTTATAAAATACTGACACTTTTTTGGTATTGTAGAAACCTTAACTAGCTGTTTTAATAAGTGCTTAATCAACAAAAATAGCTGAGGATTTTAAGAATAAATGGTGTAGGTATTAAATGTTTTTTGTTTTGAGGGAGAAAACAGGTAGTCACTTGCTAGAATAAATGGGCCATATGAACAGAAACTGTCGAAGAAAATTTTTAACTGTGCACCCGACCACAGGTGTCTCTAGCAGATCTTAATTTGACATGTCTTGGACCTTTGGAAAAATATGAAGTAGGAACAGATTGCCATAGGTAGGAAGGGGGATACCTGAGCATCTTGTTACAGTCACACATGGGCTGTAAATTGCAGCACTGTGGGGTGCAGGTGTGTCTCTCTGGCTGCGAGTCCATCTGTAGTATCGCTAGTGTAGAGTATGTAGTTGCATATATGAACTGAACTTAGATCTCCTCGGACTGAGACAGACATCTGTTACTGCAGCCCCTATAAGTAGCCATTTCCAGCTGAAACTTCTGTGTTGTGGTCACTGATGGTTTTGTGGTGGCTGAAGTACGGGAAAATGGGGAAGAGGTTTGCATTTTAAAAAAAAAGTTGAACTTTTCACTGGTCACTTTGTGGCTACCTGTGGTAGTGGTTTGGGAGAAATCTATGTCACCTTGGAATTTTTAGTTTGATGTTATGAGGCTTTTGCTACTAAGATGCCTAGAGCCATCTGTAACAGCTACTAGGGGCTTTTTGGGAAGATAGTGCCTAGAATAATGTTCTGAGTGAGAAAGGGTATGAAAAGCTGCCTGAATATTGCATCCAAGTCTCCTGCTACTTGCTGGGGACAGTCTCCCTTTCCATCACATGAAGTATCCTCTATTAGCTATAGAGAGGAAGTACTGATTTCTTTTAGTCAGTGATGATGTGAGGAAACTGAAGAGGTGCCAATACCTTCTCCTTGCTAACTGCTGGAATATGACAGGCTACATTTGGGGAGAGTTAGCCTGAGTGGATGCTGGCCAATGGGTATGTGGTATTACTCCTTTTGGGAGGAATAGTCGTAATGAACTGTACCCTTGATGAGGGGGTTTGGAGTCTGGAGCTTGAGGTGCCATGGTTTGGATCAGACTGGAACTTGGGGTTCTGTATGTGGGAAGAAAAAGTGGAGGCAGGGGCTGTCAAACCATTGTGGAAAAGAAGGGAACTGTCAAATCCGGAAAAAAGGTTGAGCATGGCTGACCTATATGACAGTTTGCTTTCTGTATAAGATGTGAATATTTATGTTGGTTATTAGTGAGCCATTAACAGTATATGTGTAACGTTTTCCTAACTTGGGGATCTGGCAGCAAATCTAAAATAATCCTGTTTAAAATATATATGCTGCTTTCTCTCATGAATGCTTACAGATTTTTCTGTGCTGGGCTTGACTGATGTCCCTGTTGCACATGAAAGTAAATATTGTCAGTGTACGATAAGATTTACGTGCAACTCTTCTTGGTGTCTCATGACAGGCCAAGAGGCAACATACACAAATGGAAATACAAAAAAATACATCTAAACATCAGAAGAACTTTATTAATTATAAGGATGGTAAAACACTAAAACAGGTTGTCCAGAGAGGTTGTGGAGTCCTACACCCTTGGAGATATTCAAAACCCGACTGGACACAGCCCTGAGCAAGCTGCTCGGGTTTCCCTGCTTTGACCAAGGGTTTGGACCAGGCGATCTCCAGAGGTCCCTTCCTGCCTCAGCCATTCTTTGATTCTATGGAAGTGATTTTACACAAAACTGTAAGCTTCAGAGGCTATACTTAACGAGAAAGAGGAAGACGTTCAGCTGAGTTTTTCTTCTGGTTAGCTTCTTGTCGAAGTATTCATTGGTGTTTCTGCCTCTTGTTTTTCTGTCTGTGGGTCTGCACTTAAGTTACTAGGGGTTGATGAGGTATCTTCACATATTGTAGAGGGTGAAGAAGGATTTTGTTGTGTTTGTGGGAAGTGGGGGAAGGCAGAGGAAAATGTCATATTGCTTTTCCTCTGTCCCATGAAAAGCATTTTCTAACTCCTTTTTAGATAGTTCTTATGAAGATGAATTCTGTCTTTAGTGCTACTGTCTTGAGCAGTTTAATTAAAAAAAAGTTATAACATTGCAGTAATAGTAATGTGAAATGTAATTCTGTTACTGTTTCCTATAATGGAAGCTGTGATCAGAACTTTAGAACAGATATACTTGTTGGAAGAGTTGCTTCAATTTTTTCAGTTCACGCTCAGATATTGATCATGTGTAAAATATTATCGAAGGACGAAAAAAGAACTCAAAGTGATCAGGAAGTACTGATTAAAAATAAACTTCCAAGACTCTGAATGCAACACTTTCTCTTTATTAAACCAATTGATGTTTCTTTTATACTGTTTTCTGTTTGTGACATTTTTCCTCTTTTGATGAAATCCTTTTTCCTTCTCGGTATAGGAACCTTCATTTTTTATTGTCAGAACTTAGTTATACCTTTATTGATTCTCAGCTTGGTGGAATATTATCCTTTGCAGAAAGAGTTTCATATGTAAGGTTCTCCACACAGGACTTTGACTAAAATTAATGAGGTGCTTGCTAGCTGGTAGAAATTGCTGGCTTTTCTTGGATGTTGCAAGAAGTAGATATAAACAGCTTGTCTTTGTTGTAGGGGGTGTGTAGGAAATAGGTCACTGTTGGTCTTATCCCTGTAAAAAGAGGAAGATTAGATTAGGTGCAGAAAATGTGACCCAGAGGTTTTAACTCTTGTTCTTCTTAAGACCAAGATGAATTATGTGGAAGTATTGCTACATTTTGCTTAAAATACTGATTTAGCATATTTTTTTTTTATAGTCAGCAAAGATGTGGTATGGTACAACCCCTTCACATCCCCTTAAGATATTAAAAAAAAAAAAAAAAGAAAGAAATTATTGAGATTCTGTTGAACTTCATGTAAATATTTGTGAATAAATCGATGATGGAATGATGATGTTTTAATCATTGTTATACAATTAGGTTGAATGACACAAACCATTTGCAAGCTGAATTAACTATGGAATTATTTTATAAATTGCACCTGTTTCATCTACCGTGTGTATTTCATAACGCTTTCTTTTGCTATAACTTCATCTTCACTTAAGATTTCTGTATTTACTTGAAATTCCACACATCATGAAACAACGGATTCTGTTTCATATCGATGTGACGAAAAACCATTTAAAATCTTGTACTTCACCCTGGTCTGCTGCATTAAAGCACTCGGTGTCAGAGGAAAATATTGTGGGTCAGATGCAGTGTGTGTTTTTTTTTCTTTTAACCTGATCTGCTATGGTCTCTTAAGCTTTCCTGGTGAGTTTGAAAGTCTGTCTACCTACAATAGCGTCTGTTAGATGTCTGTTTCTTCTTAAGCACATCTGTCCTAATTTTTTTGTATTCTTGTCATGTTTTGAAACAAAATATTGGAAGTTAACGTATTAACCAAAACCTGTATTCAAGCTTCTGTCCTTTTCTCACTTGAAGCAATGAAGTTAACCTTTCCAGGCATTATTTAATGTGTTGGAGACCTTTAAATAGTTTCAGCATTTAGTTCAGCTTTCTCTTTGCTCTTTCTACAGTACAGAAAATGTTTCAGTTCAGAGACTTGCTGTTCCAACTAATAAAACTTACTCAAATTTGAAGAATGTTTGTTTTTACAGCTGATTAATTTAGTTTCCATTGAAAGTAAGTTCTGAATAAATGGTATCTGTCATATTCTGTTTACCCGGAATGTTCTGAACAGTACAGGTTGTCTTAAGGACGAAGGGGTATGTGTGTGTGGAGACCACATACTTATCTTACGACTAGTGGAGAGGTGTAGAAGTAAAGGGGAATGTGGACTGATGGGGAAATAATCTTTAGGATTGCTCCTTTTTTAGTGTTCTTTCCCCTTGTAAGTCATCTTTTATTTGTACTGACTTTCAAAACTGTCCAAAAGTTAGCACAAAATGCTATTTGTAGTTTTTTTAAGAAAATATCATGAATAAACTTTTACAGATAGAATGATTTTATAGTAGTAATGATTATCAAACTGAAGTCCTCTAATCTTGAATTCCAGTCAGTTCCAGATTATTTTAGGTTACGTGGTTACTGTATCCTGACATAAGTAGCATATTGAGAGCTCTGGCAATAGAGGAACAAAATTATCAAGTCGTGAAAATGCATAGTCATAGTCTTTCCTTCACTGATGTTCCAAATAATGGCCTCTGATTTCAGTTTATTATTATTTTCAGAATTGTGTAGACTGCAGGAGTGAGAGTCTGGGAATCAGCAGCGTAGATGGGGGCAGGCTGGCTCACAGCCACCACTGAGTTCTGATCAGTGCTGGAGCTGTGCACCAGCTCCGTGTGAGGAGGCTGCCATAGTGTTAGCTGGTGCTGTGCTGCACATCTCCCAAGCCTTATGGGCAACTCATTGGGTGTATGAACATCCAACAAGCTAGAAAATAGTGCATATTTTTAAACATTGACCCTGTATCTTCAGCTTTCTTAGAATACAAAGAAAATATCTTGGAGTCATATTCTAGAATATAGGTGTTCTCTGAGGTGGAAGGATCAACAGGGCAAATGAGGTCCCGTGACCTTGACTAAAACACATGGAAGAAGGTTTTGCCATTTTAAGGCTCAAAGTGACTTTATCCTATTTACATATCTTTAATTTACAAAATATGGAAGAGCTTCTGAACACGCTGCTGGACTATCTGGAAAACCATCTATCTGATTTTTGTTTTAATTAAATAGCAATATAAAGAGTGTGAATATTCCTTTATTCACTGTCTACCACAGTGGACAGTTCCCTAAATCCATATTTAGTGATGTTTCACTAGAAATTCTATACCTGTAAAACAAACTACCACAAAAAAAAAAAAAAAAGTAAAAAGGAAGAAAGGTCATTTCTTAAATGCTTTTTGTTTCTGCAGGAATGGGTGGGTGAGCAGCTGTTGGCAGTCAAAAACAGAGGGCAGCTCTATACTAGTTGTCAGTTTCTGAGTAGACTATTTGTGGGGGCCTTGAGGGTAGGGCACCCAGTGTCTTAGAGGCGCATGTGGAGGAAAGGGAGGCAGACGCTGTATGTGGGGAGTGGCATATATCTGAACTGGGGACCAGGGAGAAGCAGGGGGGAAGAAGGTAGCTGGGAATATAGGAGTACGGGAATATAGCGAATGGAAGAGTTTTTTCTTTAAGGGGGTTAGTACAGCTTGTTTTCACGTGGCAGAGGTTTTCATGTGGAGGAGAAAAAGGAGGAACAGCACACTGCGAATAGGAGGGAGGTCTGAGAGAGAATTGCACAATGTGGATCTTGCCCTTTTTGCTGCCACAGTTGGACCACTTTGTTTTGGGTTCATATGATTCTACAGTAAGATAAAATAAATGCTGTTAAATTAA
Organism: Anseranas semipalmata; assembly: GCA_013399115.1. Lineage (NCBI taxonomy): Eukaryota > Metazoa > Chordata > Aves > Anseriformes > Anseranatidae > Anseranas > Anseranas semipalmata. Next base: position 444,715 of record VXAA01000751.1, read on the forward strand.
TATACTTCTGCCTTTGAAGCCAAAAGAAAGTACTTTCCCGGCTTGCCAACTGTTAAAGGTGTATCTGCTATTGTAGAGTTGGTGACCCATACTGAACAACTATAGGTTTGTCAACTTTGTGGGGAGAGTTTGTGCTGGAATAGGTATTGTAGGTAATTGCGCTGTCAGGGGACAGGATCTGGTGCCTGTTTGAGGTAACCTGGAGCGCCCCGATGTCAGCCTCACCAGCTCCCACACCAGTGTAGTTCTGCCAGTGCACAAGTACTTCACTTAAACTGTGAGCTACATGATGCCAAAGCTATAGCTTTGGATACTATTATTTCAGAATGTACCACTCTTTAAAGTGCAGCATAACTAATTTGTTCGCATTTTGAATGATACAGGATTTTAACAGTAGTGACAGCATTGTGGTCTAGATCATTCATTTCATGCCATATGTCACACTTGTAATTTAATTCTGAAAAGTGCTTGCATAATGACTTAAAATGCTTTAAGTATTTTACTCCACATCATCTAGCTCTTCTGACTAGATTATTCAGCACCTTGTTTTAAAGACAGGTGACATGACAGTCTTCTGAAATTCAACTTTATAAATTGAAATTAGAAAGTAGTAGGTAGGTATTAATGATAATACCAGACTGAATGTTGTCATGCATGACACCGTGTGAAAAAACTTTTACCTCCAGCTTACTTCTCCACAGGGCCTTCACAATGTCACAATTCCATGTTTAATATATATCAGTCTTACAAAGTATAACCCCTATAGCCTCATCTGAGCTCCTAAGGCTAATGTATAAAAAGCTGAATGTATTTTTTGGACATTGACTTGGACACTTTTAAGCATATTGGCATGCCTGGGAGGGCAAAGGTTGCGACAACTGTAATTAAATGTGGCCTTCCTTTCTTTGTCTCCCAGAATGTGAACTGAAAGGGGGAAAAAAAAACACATTTGGTGATGTAGTGGGATTTTGTTTGACCATGAAGCTGTTGATTGGATAGAACTAAGCTTGCAGAGACCTATTTAAGCATTTTCGTTGTTGTTGTTGTTGTTGTTTTCCTAGAGATAAGATATACAAACAACTTGCATGCTTCTATTTCTAACTCTTGCAGACATCTGCCTCAGGTTTTTCTCTTGTACAGCATTAGCTTAGATTTAAAAAACAAAACAAAAAAATGCCACCCCTCCCCCCTCCAAAAAACCAAAAACAACAAAACAGAAACCAAAACAAAAAAACCACCACCCAACCAAATAGAAGACCCACCCAGACCTACCATTACTTCACTCTCACTGGTAGGTGTGGTTGGGATTTGAGATCTTCCTGAGACTGACAGTTTTTCCAGGAGCTGAGCACTGTTGTTTAAGAGGGTATAATCCAGTTTTGGAGCTTGTACTTGTGTTTTTATGTATAATAGATGACAAGTGTCTTTTGAAATTGCACTTTTTTTATCGATTATGCGCCAAACCTTAGATTATGCCACAGGATTTGCTTCTTTCCAGTTAACGCCTTAGGCAGCTTAGTGGGGAATCTCTTTAGCAATGCCATGCAAAGGATTAAATGTGTTTTTTATAAATGTATAATAAATTAGCTTCCTTATTTGAAAAATACCATCGCTTAAATAACAAAGCAGCTTGGGGGAAACTTGCTTGTTTTGGAGAGTTCATTTTTAGTGCGTGTTATCTGAACTTTTGTTTTTGAACAGTTAAATAATGAATGCTTCTAAAATCAGATGACAGTTGTTATGAAAAATTCAGTCCTGTAGTTTCCAGTTCTGAAAGCATTTACTATTTGAGTAGTGTGAATTTTGAACACATTTTCTAAGGATTAATCAAATAAAGCTTAACAAACTATTGAAAAGCTGGTTTACTAATGTAGTAACAATTAAAATCATATTTCTAGTTTTCAGTTGCGTTAAACTATCAAAGTTATTTGTGCCTGATGAAATTTTGCCTATCCTATGAATTTTTTAAGAAAGTTTTCAATGTTTTTTTTGGAGATACATGCATCTTTATTTTTTTCATGGCTAGATGTCTTTCCTCTGTTTGTCAAATAAGAGGACAAAGGTTTCCATTGCTAAATAGCAAACATCCTCTGTAATTTTGAATGCTAACTGTTTATGTTACAAATTTTATTGTGAGATGCTGTCTGACAAGAGTTTGGCACAAAACAGTTTTATTGCTGTATTAAATCACTTGAATTCTAAAATAATTCATTATGTGTACCTTAAAAAGAAGTTGCTACTGTTTACTCTATCATAAGTGGGTGATCTTTGTTTGCTGTTTTTCACCAAATCCTGTAGTCTATCTGTAGGATTTTTCCTGCAAGGTATCCTAAGCATGAGGGAGGTTTACTTGATATATTTTCTTTGGGATTAATAAACCCTGAGGTAACAGGGTAAAATGTCTTCTCTTCATAGTTAAGGCATCCAAATACAAAGTAGTAATAACAGGAGAGAGTTCTTGGCCCCCCTGCTTGCCATCTGTGATAGCCAGCTGCTTGATTGCATTGCTTTGTGTTGTAGGAAAGACATGCCTCTGATTTGTTTTGATATGAAAAGCTGGCATTTGGAACCCCGATCTCCAGTACCACGCAGTGTGCTCTGGCGTATCTCTGTGGGGCAGGTGTCTCCTAGTTTAACATACAGAATGTGAGGAATTTAAATATGTGGTGTTTACATTGACCTTCAGAGAGGGGGTAGACTGCCCTAGGGAGGGACGCTGTAAGGAAATAGCACTTTTCATCTATACCCATGTAGTTCTAGAGTTCAGAAGTAAATGGCTGCACTAGTGCTTGTGTTAAGGCTTCTCCAAGCGCGTGTTTGCAGAACTCGGATGACGTGCAGAGACCAAGACTTGAATTCTTACATCTTTGGGCAAGGTGATCCAACGGGTGGCCTTCAGGACCATCCGCCTGATCTGCTCTTTGCTTCAACAGAGCTGTTTGCTCCTGCGTGAGCTCTTTCTGCTGTGTCTGCGTGTGACTGGAGTAAGAGCACCGGAATAGTCATCTGGCGAAGGTGGCTTAGATGTCACGGTCTTACTTTCCACTGGTGAGGAGTAAAGGGGGGGAAGGAAAATTACGCGTGGTCCGTTGGCTTTCTGTGAGGACAGGAGTCTCCAGCTCAGGTGCAGTAATGAATAGTTGGAGGCAGGAATATCTCAATTCACTCTAGCTAAATTCTCAAGAGAATGAAGCTCTAGTTTTGTTGTTGTTTTTTGTTTTTGCTTTACCAAATGTTATTGCTGATGATGGATAGCATGTGCAGGCAGAAGTTGCATAGGCAACATGTCAGGGCTTGCTTCAAAGAAAGCTATGTGGTTGTCTGGAGGGGGTGTAGAGGGAGGAGAGACGGGAGGAGCATGCCGAAGAGGAGAGTTCACTTTGCACTGATCAAGAGCTTTGAAAATGCTTTTCTTCTGTGAAATGCGTTTGTTTGAAAGATTGTAAAAGAAAATGAGCAAAGCCTTCTTGAAAAATTGCTTTTTTTTCCTAATAGTATCACAAGGGCCAGGATTACAAAAGCTAAAATGCTAGTTTTCCCTTCTCTGTAAAATTATAATAATAAAAAAAAATCATTATTATCAGTATAGTGATTTGTCATTTCCAGTTTGATTGTAGTGCCTTATTTTCTGTTTCAGTTTAGTGCATGTGGTTCACTATTAGAGATGATTATGTCTTTTGTGGTACTTTTGTGTTCCTATGAACGCTCTCCTTTTAAATTTAATGGTCCCTATTATTAAAGTGCTGGTATGAGCAGTGTTTTTCAGAGTTATTGGATAGATACAGTTAATTAGGGGAGCTGTGAAAATGAAGTGGTTTGGTGTAGAGAATAATCAGTTAGAAAATGCTCAAAAGTGAGGTTTCTTCTTATACTACAGCAGAAACATTGGAAGAAATATGAATGTTATGCAATTGCTTGTTATTAGTGCTGTAGCATGCAGCTAAGACAAAAAACTAGCATGTAATATACAGTGCTTTTGTATGCTCTGTAAACTTAGCTCATGAAATTCATTGCTGCAAGTGTCTTGGAGACTTAAGATTCAGGAATAAATTCTGTGTTCATAAATAACAAAAATGTGTGGAGTATTGGGCACTAAAAAGAAGCTCTGAAGAGAAAGTCTTCCCACCAAATAAATTAGATGAGGCATTACCTCTGGGTGTGGAAGCAGCTTGGTTTGCAACTTCCTTGCTATTATATTTCTGGCACCTTTTCTAAGAAATCCTATGTGCCACTCTGCCATGCCACTTGACAAAAAAAAAAAAAAAAAAATAGCAGTGTCCAACATGTCAATGATAAAGACAAATTACTGAGTTAAAGAGCTTGTCGTACTACTACCATTTTTTGCATCAACTAAGTGTCCAAGGAGTATGTGGAAGTTATAGGTACAAGATAACATTATTGTAATTTTTGTAGCTTTGTTGGAGAACAAAGAAATACCTACTGTATCAAATCACTGGGTTTTAACAAGCAGAAATAATATTAGGTAACAAAATACCATGGTTTCCTATGTGAAAATTCATAAGAAAATTACAGTATTTTCTTCATGGAGAGTAAGTCCTTGTTGGACAATTTCAGAGTAATTTCTGTAACTGCCTTAAATGTAGCACATGGCTACGTGGCTGTTTAGAAGTTAAAGCTCTTCATAATGTTTATAGTTTGCAAGCTGTACACAAATCTCTGTTTTATACCATACTGTTTTTTCTTTCTTTTTTCACCATTGGACTAAAAAAGAAAACCTATTTTCACTTTTGTATTCCTAAAACTTCTAACTGTGTACGAAATATAGTAGACTTGTATTGCTGCTGGCTTGATCCCAAAGCCCACTAGAGAAAGAGATGCACGATACTCTTTCATTGTGTTCTTTGTACCTGTACCTAATTCCTGTTTGAATTAAAATGCTACTAAGGAAAAATTAAGGTAGTGAATCTGCTGAGTGTAGTCATCTTTATAGATGTTACTTCAAACTGACACATAGTCTAGTGTAGAAAATTGGAGTGTGCTACCTGGCATAAAAACCCTAATGTCATTTATAGTTTCTAAACTTTTTCTTATAATAAGTTGTTAATGCCAGAGCAAGCATCTGTTAATATTTTCAGAGAAAATGGGCTAGCATAAGGAATGAAAGATGGCAACAACACACCGGTAGGTCCTGTTTCTAGAACTGCCCAGGTGAAAGGAGGAGGTGGTAGTGGCTTTTTCATGCTTACTTCTAAGTGACATTTTTGGTTTTCATCCAAAATACAGATTTACATAAATGACAAGTTAAAAGTTAACTACTTGGTGTATAAAAATGGTTAGCAATGATTCTTAATGCATGAAAATATGAAAATTAAGAATTGGAGAAAGTCTGTTAAAAGTTACATAATTATTTAAACATATTATGAAGTATATTTTATGGTTAGCAAAGAAGGATTTTGGTATAGAGGTTCTAAATCCTTTTGAGACATAAGTTTTAAAGCAGGTTATTATTTCATGAGTTTAAAGCTTGATTAAGTTGTGCTTCTCCACTACAGCAAAATACAAAGCAAGTAGCTTTAAATAACCGTGCTTAACCTTGAATCCTTGTTGTCTTACTTTTTAAGTCAAGATGATGTTCCAAGCTGTTTCAAAGCATCAGAGTCATCCTAAAGATAGCATTAAATGTTTGCGAGTGTTGAAGTGGTAACATAGTTTGTGGCTAGCGTTGTTGAAAGACTATAATGGTTCATTAAGATCTTGCTACTATTTCTGTGGTGGCATAAAATTCAGCACATTATATTATTCTATTTTGACAGAAGCAACGGTTCACAATTAAAATTGTTTACAGGAAAATTGATTTCATTTTTAGCATTTTTTTTTCTTCTGACTGCAACATGCAGTTGCATCAAGTGTTATAACTTGGTTGGAAGAAAAAGGCTTTTGTCAAAGATGGAAAATATCCCGTCGTCTTCAAAGAAGTGTTTTAAGTTTTTAATGTGTTTTGGGCCGTTTTTCAGCTTCATCAAGCATCTAGTGCGAAATTAATATAACATTAAGATTGGAATGGGAGATAGCCACATTCATAGTTCCAGTTGAGAAAACTTTTTTTTTTTTTTTTACAAAATCAAATAGTTGAAACATTTCCACTGACGTTTAAAGGATTTTTTTAACATTTTATATTGACTGTAACATAAAAGGGAAAAAATGCTCTTTTTAGAAACCGGTAAAAAGTATTGTTTCTAATGCTGTGCAGACCTTTTTCACTTTCTGTGAAGTGAAATTTCAGTGAAATTTTAAATGTTTTCAATAGCTGTATTTTTTTCAAATGGAAAGTAACTTCTCTGTTGAGCTTCAGTATTGATTGACATGCTTGAAATATCTTAGCACTGAGTTAGAAAATGAAACAATTTTGAAAATTGTGTGTGTGTATATATATATATATATATTTGAAGAAAAGGGGAATTAGACTAATAGTGCATGAGGTAAACAACAGTGTTGTAAGCTCGATAGAAATGGATTGCTTATCCTGCCATCTGATTGACTAGGTGGTTCTTGTACTCGAAGGTCTGTTGGAATTGCTGTGGTTTAATGGCTTGCTATTTGAAGCTGAGCTACAGTAATATGCCTGCACATTTGCCTGCAGCAAGTACATTGAAAAACTGCCTTGAACTGTAATGGCACACCATCTAGGGAGCATGTCTGTCCTGACTGTTGACATGTTGCTTTATTGCCAATTATCTAGTTTTGTACACGAGTTACTCTTTGTAGATGGCACTGAAGGTACGATGGCACCTTCAGTAAATCGCTAATTGTGAGAGAGGGGTGTAGTAAGTTTGAAAAGTTTAAAGTGCGGGGTTGAGATTGCCTTTTGACATTAAGTTACAACAGATATTGGATTTACTCCAATTCCTTATTAAGAGATAGGGGGTTATAGTTTCCACTTGGCAGGTTACCAGCCTAAAGAAAAAGACTTTTATTCATGCTGTTGTAATGGAAACTATTCTCTTACCTTAGTCTTCCACAAATGTACCTCATTTAGTGGGAAAAAATCTTCTCATATTCACAGATTTCATTCTCCTGGTTATGCATAACTAGACTGATTTGTTGCAGTTTCAGAGGTCTTAGGAAATACAGATTTATACAATAGTGATGAAGCCTCTGTTGAGGCTTGAATTCACTTCTTGTGAAGTAAAAGAAGCTGAAGTGAACAGAAATCTGTTAGTGGACTTGGCAAGTCATTTGGCCTCTAAGCAGGAATATAAACTTAATCTTGCAGCATCACCTGCTGCACTTGGCTAACAAGGACAGCTAGAGGATGGCAGTTCTTGGGAATGTTTTATGACTCCTAGGCTGCTGAGTTTGTGTAATAAGTCCAGATTGCTAGAATATTAAGAGCAGCAAGACATACCATTCTTTCTGGCAACTTTATTGACAACAATTGTTTTTAATTCTCTGCGTCTATTTTTATATGTCAGCAGAAAGCCTTCTGAGGGATAAACTCACCTGGCTTAGTACACTGGGATTTTTGTGAGAATATTGTTGCTTCCTCAGTAGTTGACGTAGCAATGGCTGACAGAGATGAGGATGACTTCCGATGATGTGACTAGCAGGCAGAGATGTAGATGTTCTTTGGGAATGTCTTCCTTCATACAGCTCATGTCTTTTCTCAGATCAGAAAAGTATTAGATAACAAGTGGAGTGTAGGTGGCTGTGGTGGTTTTACCCTGCCGGGCAGCTGAACTTCACCACAGCCTCTCTCTCACTCCCCCTTCTC
>VXAA01000751.1:452662-480562 GCA_013399115.1 Anseranas semipalmata
GTGTGATACCAGCGCTGTTCTAGCTACAAGTGCAGAGTACAATGCTATATGGGCTGCTGCAGGGAAGGTTAACTCTATCCCAGCCAGACCCAGTACAGTGGCTCTAAGGGTATAGTGAAAATTTTCTTTGTTTTTGATAGCACTGTTTGGGCTTCATTATTGAGATATGACCAGCTTTTATATGAATAGTGTGAAGGTCAGGAGGGTATCGATCCCTGAGCCTACGGGCTATCAAAAATGAAGAATGAAAAGTTCTGTATATCAGTAACTCTGGTATGCAGTCTGGTGTCACAGTAAGCCTCCTTATCTGAGGCTTGCAGAATTTTAGGAATATATATATATATATATATATATATATATATATATATATATATATATATATATATATATATATATATATATATATATATATATATATATATATATATATATATATATATATATATATATATATGTGTGTGTGTGTGTGTGTGTATGTATGTATATATATGTATGTATATATATATATATTTTCGTACACTGTCTTGTACTGTTGCTTCTCATTGCACTGTCTACTCAAGTTGTGTTATTTACAAGGACATCAGGAGGTGATATTACATGTGCTTTGTGCTTCATTTTAGGAAAAATGATCTGTTGATTGAAAAGCCTAACAAACCTATCTCAATTTTCAGTATTAGTACACTCTCATGGAGTAACCATCTTTTCTGATGGCTTCCGTTTGACCCAGCCCATGCAAACGTACGTTCATATGCAAAGTGTGTTATATAAATGTGACCTCTTTTATTGCTGTTTGATTTTTCTCAAAGTATTTTTTTTTTTTTTTTTAAATTTGCCTAATCGCTTGACTCGCCCAGTATTTTGTATTGTCAGGAGTGCGGATGTTATGGATATGAAAAATATTACAATGTGCACAAAACAGAGAAAGGTGGTGTGACAGGCAGTGTTCCCAGGTTAAAATCTTTCGTAGATATTTGCATACGTTTTGCATATTGAATGTTCCCAGGTTAGTCTTTCATAGGTATTTGCATGGATTTTGCATAATGGAGCATTCATGTGCTTATTAGCTCCACACTGCACTTGCAGTTAAGAAATTTGCATGTGGTTTGCTTTCTGTTTCGTGAAGTAAGCTTCACACAGAGTTCAATGTATTAACTCCTTTTATGCGTGACCTAATACTGGGTGGAAGGCACTTGAAAAAAATCCAGTACTTAGTATTTTGTAACAAATGCAAGATTTAGGAGAGGAATACTAGCATTAAGTGTTTCTGTCCATAGGATCTTTCAATGACACATGCATGTGCCAGTGGCATGTTTTCAAATGTTACATGACATCTATACCTTATAAAGGACTTAAATTTGAAGCTTATTCTTCATAGCAGATGCAGAAAAAGAGGTGTAGGAGATGTATTGTTTTTCTGCCTTGGTTCTTTTACTCATCTGTTGCAGAAGCTTCTTGCGTGTTTTTGGTGCTCTGATTTGTTGCAGCTTTCATGACTAATAGCACGAGCTGTCGATTTGTTGTGTTACTGACAGAAAATTGCCATTTGTGTTCAGTGTATTTCCTAGTATATTATGTCTGCTTTCCTTCTGAAGCATAATCAATACTCATTGTTCTTTCAGATCTACAGACTTGAACTGAGATTATTCAAACCCTTGAAAAGTTAATCAAGTCCTACACTTTTTCAAAAACTAAAGGAGAATAATTGTACTCTAAGCCTGACTGTCAGTAGCCACTAAGAACATGTACTGTGAGGTGCTCTGTAGTTCACAGGATGCACAGAAACGTCTCACCTCCACGTGTAAAAGTAATGGGAGCATGTGTATGACTAATTATGTTTTTAAATTGGAATTGCTTTCAGTAAATTGTAAGCTGTGGTAGCTTTTTATTACTTTGGTAATTCTAGGTACATTTGCTAAACACTAACTCATTTACTTATTAGCATATTCATATATGACAATTGACTTTTTTAACCATTCTCATAAGTCCTAATGCCCTTTACCTGAATGAGATCTGGCAGTGGAAAGGGATTTCCACTTCTTTGGCAGCTTCTGTTTTACCATGATCAGAGCACAAGGGTGCTGTGCAAAGATAAAATTGCTTGCAATTTCTGGGACTAGGAATTACCTCCCCCCATTGATTATTTACAAAATAAAATTAGCTAGTTTTATGCCGCTGAGAAGTAGCAAACATCTCTTCAACACTGCCTGATAGTTTTCTTCATGTGGAGATGTTTGGATATCGATAGAAGCAGACCTGTGCCAAGGAAAAAAATGAACAAAACAAGACGAAACAAAAAAGCCAACTCTGCAAGCCTTTTTCATTTGTCCTTGAAGTTTCAAGACGGTTCAAGCTGTATCACTTGGTGATGTTACATGCAAGTCACTGAATACTGCATAGTGTGGGCCACAGCACCAGTGTGAGCAGCTTGTTGTGCTCTAGTGGCATGCCTCAGCTGCCAGTGCAGATGTGCTGCTTTTCTTTTACTGCTTGGATCAGTTCAGCACCAAAACTGTCTGGTGGATTTTTTTTTTTTTTTTTTCAATCCCAAGTCAGTTCCCTTATCTGACTGATTGTGCAGGCACAAACAGTTGTATCATTTCAGTGAGAGCATCATACAAAAAGAGGAAAGCTGCCAAACCTTGGGCTACTTGGAAAGTCTTGTAAAGATGTGCTATAAAACAGTTACCTGTGTTAATTGTCTGTGACTTGTATGCCAGCAGTGGCCTTCCACTGTGCTACAAGGATGGGACTGAAGAACTTCTGTAATTAATGAAATTGCTTTTTATTTGAAGTGATTTACTGCTATTGCTTAATTAAATATTGCTATTTACTGCTACTGCTTAATACTTCTTTAGCTTAACAGACTGCACTAGATAGAGCAATAAGCAGTGTTTGTAAGCCTGAGTTTTGCCTATGGTTTGCATATTTTGTCTTTAAAAACATACTTGTAGTTCATAAAAGTTGAGTTCAAAGAAAGGAACTAATACTTTTTTCAGACAGGTCTTTAAATATTAGGTATTTCTATTACTTTTTTTTTTGGTGATTAACAGACAGGAATAATAAATTTTTCATCACATTCATTGATGCCAACACTGTATGAATGTCAGAAGTTCAAAGTTGGTCTGATTATGCAGATACAACAAGAAAGTGTATTATGCAGTCTTTTGGTGTACCTTCAAGGGAAAAGGTGGTTTTGAAACTTATGATAAAACAGATAAATATGCATTTTCTACAAGAAGTATTTTTAACTTCTGTATCTAAAAGTGTTAATGATTTCAAAATTAGGTTTTATATATGTAGTAAAATGCTTTGGGAAAAAACCTGAAATTTAACTACTGAGATTTAGGATTTATTTTTGTACAAATGAAGAACTGTTTTTAGTGATTGGGTAGCAGTATTTCTGGTCACAGAGGCAGTGTATAAGAGATGTTATTTGAAAAGGGTGTTTAAAAATGTTTCATTGTCTTGATTGTACTAAAAATAATTGTAACAGGGAAAGAGAAAGCTGACCAAAAATCATCCAAGCTTTTTTGTTCTTTCTCCTGGTTTTCTCAACTGACTCCTGTTAGTAATGTTTAGATTAAAAAAAAAAAACAACAAGCATTTCTATTGTCTGAGCTGAGCAGAATTTTTTTTTTCTCCAATGAGAGGGTGAACGCTTAGATAGGCATGCTACATTGCCTTTCTGTCGTGTTTGGAGGGCAGAGGAGAAATGGAAGGAAGACCAAGGAAAGATCTTCTTTTGTATTTTTATTTGCTAAGCTGCTTTGCTTTCCATTCTGTTAGCATGAGAGAACCATCATAGCTCAAAGAGTTGGATTCAGTGTGTTTGGTAGAATTATTTGCTTAGTTTGGGATAGTTATGTTTACACAATACGTTTAAGTAGAGGCAGATTGAATGATGTCACGGAAGGCAATATTGGCTAACAATAGGGTTGTTATATTGTTATAAACACAAACCTTTTTGTCATTTGCTGTGAGGGTGTTCTTTCAGATAGTCCTTGGTTTAAATTTCTGCTCCTCAGATGCATGTACATTTTGTGTTTTAAAGTCTTTGGATACAACATCTGGAATTAAGTGGTGTTTGAGGAGGTAGTTCAATGCTTCCTTGTATATACCAGCACGAATCTTAAACTTGTTCTGCAGTGGTGCAAAGTGTCAACAGAAGAAGATTGAGAAGGACCCTGTTCCGGTCTTCCCCATATACTTACTTGTCTGAAGTATTACTGTCCTAGGAATTAAAAATTGTATGACCTTTTAGCAAATGTGGAATGCTCTTTTATCTTCTTTCACTATGCAAAATTTTAAATCTGCTGGAAGAGAAGCTGAGCAGGGATTTTAAGTTAATCATGTAGGTGACTTCATCTTTACTGCATAGACCAAACATGTGTTGCATATTTTAGCGTTATAGCTCATTTATCTTGCAGAGTGAAGAATATGAAGTCATCTTCTGTTTCTTGCTATGGGTGAAAACAACTTTGTGAGCATTGCATACAGTCTACTTAATAGTATCTGTTTTTTTGCTGACAGCTATGGTGCAAGAGCAAGGACAACTTAAGCTGTATCTGTAGTTAGTTTTTATTGTAAAATATTGAGCTGTCTGGGATCCATTTTACAAACAACTTGGGTGTCCAGACTGTGGGAACAGGGTAACAGTACCCTTGAAAGCTGTCTCAGTATAAGTTATCTGTATGAGTCAGAGTCCTGTGACTGAGATTACTTTTTTCTGCGGTGTTTAGCATCTATTCCTTGAGACTATGTAGCTGTTTCATTTTTTTGCATTATAGGTATAGGATTGCAACTGTCTTTAAATCAGTGCTATAGGTTTTAAGGCTTGTTTTTCATTATGGAGATGAACTGAAAGCATTATTTAAACATTGCTCTAATCAGTCACTCTTATAACCCTCTAATTTATCGATAATGATCTTCATTTTAAAATAGATAGCTTCTTATGTGGATTTTAACTTACGGCTTAAAACAATTTCATCTGTGATCAAATAAGTTTCTGCAGCTTCATTGTTCTATGGTTGGTTAATGCTGTAGGTACACATTGATGTTTTGATGGTGGCAGGTTTCTGTGCTTGTGTCTCCATCCTTTTTTGCTTAGGGGTTTGTTGTCTCCTTGGTTGGGCCACCTCATCTCTTTCTACAGTTGATTTCTAACTTGGGTCGGTGACACGGTAACTTCTGGCAAGACTATGATCACCTGCAGCAGGAATGGTTTTTGTTGCTAGGAAGGAGGAGTTACCTTTCATGGAAGAGGATTGGGTTAGGGACTACTTTTACAAACTGGACATACATAAGTCTATGTGCCCTGATATAGGATGCACCCACAAGTGCTGAGGGAGCTGCCACATGACATTGTGAGGCCATTCTTAACCATCTGTGAAAGATCATAGCGACTGGGAGAGGTACCTGAGGACTGGAGGAAGGTAAATGTCATTCCTATCTTCAGAAGGGCAAGAAGGAGAAACGGACAAGAATGAAGGTGGATCCAAGGAACTACATGCTGCTGGTTAGCCTCACCTTGATCCCTAGGAAAGTGATGGAACAGCTAATCCTGGAAACCGTTTTCAGGCACATGAAGGATAAAAAAGGTCACTGGAATGGCTTCATCAAGGGGAAGTCATGCTTGAGCAACCTGATAACCTTCTGTGATGGAATGACTGGCCTGGAAGATGAGGAAAAAGCAGTGGATATCGTCTGTCTGGACTTCAGTAAGGCTTTCAACACAGTCTCCTGTGATATCCTCAGAGAGAGGCTGATAAGGTGGGGGCTAAATATTCAGACAGTTAAGTGGATTGAAAACTGGCTGAATGGCCACGCCCAGAGGGTGATGATCAGTGGCATGACATCTAGTTGGAGGTCGATAACTAGTGGTGTAACTCGGTGGTCAATACTGGGTCCAGTACTGTTCAATATCTTCATTAATGATCCGGATGGCGGGACAGAGTATACTCAGCAAGTTTGCAGATAGCACAAAACTGGGAGGAGTAACTGATATGTCAGAGGGTTGTCCTGCCATCCAGAGTGACCTGGACACTCTGTAGAAATGGGCTGACAGTTACCTCATGGAGTTTAATAAGAAGTACAAAGTCCCATACCTGGGGAGGGATAACCCCGTACACCAGTACATGCTGGGGGCCACCCAGCTGGAAAGCAGTTTTGCAGAAAAGGACTTGGGTGTCCTGGTGGACACCAAGTTGAATATGAACCAGCAGTGTGCCTTTGTGGCGCAAAAAAAGAAACCAACAACCACCAAACTCACAGTATCTTGGGCTGCATTAGGAGGAATGTAGTCAGCAAGTTGAGGGAAGTGATCCTTCCTCTTTACATAGGTCTGGGCTCCCCAATACGAGAGAGACATGGACATTCTGGAGAGGGCGCAACAAAGGGCCACGAAGATGATGAAGCATCCTGTGAGGAAAAGCTGAGAGGCCTGGGACTGTTCAGACTGGAAGAGAGAAGGCTTGGGCAGGGGGGGAGGGAGAGATCTTATTAATGTATGCAAAATATATGTAAATACTTGAAGGGAGGGTCCAGAGAGCATATGGAGCCAGGCTCTTTTCTCCAGTCTGGTGACAGGATGAGAGGCATTGGGCACAAACTGAAACACGAGGTTCCATCTGAACAACAGGAAGCGCCTTTTTTACTGTGCAAGTGACTGAGCACTGGCACCGGTTGCCCAGAGAGGCTGTGGAGTTTCACTCCTTGGGAGATCTTCAAAAGACATCTGGACAACCTGTTCTAGTTGTCCCTGCTTGAGCAGGGGGTTGGACCAGGTGACCTCCAGAGGTCCCTTCCAGCCTCAAATCTTTGGTGATTTTTGTCTAGGGATTGGCTAGACAACTAGGTGTCAGAAGTTCTTACACTGCTGCCTCCGTGCACTGCTTCGTACTGCTTTGTGAAACAGAATTCAGATCGGAGGATGTGTTTATGCTGTGTCGAAGCAACCACCTTAAAGCAGTCCACGTATTATATGGTAAATGAACTGTAACTGAGTTCTGTGGTGGTTGGTTTAGTGGTAGTTTAGAGGTCTGTAAAATCTTGTATGTATAGTCTTACGTAGAAGAATGTGAGATCTGGTCAGGTTCATGATGAGCTATGGTCATGCTTATCATGAAACACTTCTACAAAACATTGAAAAAATCCTACAGCAGTTATATTCTACAGGGAAGAGTAAATATTTATTTCAGCAAAATTTCACAATTGCCTTTTCAAGTCTTACCACTGATCAGTAATTTTTATTAGGTTCCACCAGTACTGCAGACTTTTGCATGTTTGATTCTGTTCTGTAGTGATGTTTTAAGTATGTCTTAAAAACCTACTTGTTTGCATCAACTGAATTGAAGCGTGCATTTTGCAGTCTGTATGCTACTTTGGAGTAGTTTGTGCTAAAGCAGCACTTACCAGTCAGTGACAGTCTTTGTTTCCTATGTTAATCAGTTTTTCTCTGACATACAGTTATTTTTTCCCTAACTGCTTGGATGTACCCTCTGTTGTGGAATGCTAAGTAAAATGGCAGTGTTTCTAATGGGAGGCATATGTAAGCATTTTCATCTTTTCCCAC
This sequence comes from Anseranas semipalmata, assembly GCA_013399115.1. NCBI lineage: Eukaryota > Metazoa > Chordata > Aves > Anseriformes > Anseranatidae > Anseranas > Anseranas semipalmata. The sequence continues at coordinate 460,233 of VXAA01000751.1, forward strand.
AAAAATCTTTATCAGTAGGGAAGCTTTTAACTAACTACCAGTGTTTTTCTTTTTTCTTTTTTTTTCCCCCTGCACTGTTCGTGTGCTAAGCCTACCCTCCAATCTTGATAAGCCTGTAAAACAGGAATGCAGCATTGGTATGTGATTGCTATGGGAAAGAAAGAAACAAGATTAATGAAGTATGTTTACCTAGCAAAATGAAACTTGAATTTTAGTATTCAGTGTCATTTTGGTCTGAATCTAAGAGTCTACCTTTTTGTAGCTTGCTTTAGAGTTGATCTGCATTTATGTGACACAAGCTCAGCATATGAGGTTTAGAAATCCTTTCATTTGAACTCATAGGTATATTTCTTGCCTCATGTCCATTATCTCTCCTATTTGTTTTGGGCAGAAAGGCAAATATTTGTTTTAAGATTCAAGAACCTAGTTATGTTGTCAGAAGCAATATACAATATACAGTTGAACTGTAAAGTGTCAGGCAGGTTGTAGGTTCTTGGCTTCTGTGACATAATATTACACCAAGTGTTATAACGTGATGTAAAGTCAGATATTTGGGGGTCTGGGGACAGATTTTCTGAAGCAGATACCGATGTGTTCTTGACATTTGTGAGCTAGTTCATTAATCAACCAAACTGCATACTCATAGCTCAGCAACTGTCTAGCATCTTAAATATTAATTTCAAATTACAGAATAGCAGTGAGAGTAGGAGTAAGGTTTTAATATCACATCTGTTAGGACAGCTCACAGTTTAAGTAATAGTAGCTAAAACTTGTTTTAATCTAATCATATTTTGTACATTTCCAAAGGCTGTTCTATCTTCTTAGGATGCTCACTGTCTTAGTGAATGAGCTCATTTATGTATTCAGCCATACCAGATTAAACTACTTCTGTGAGGAGTCTTGGTGGCTGTTCCTATTTTTATTTTGTCTCCAAGCTGGTTAGTCACCTTTGAAGTGCTAAGAGTGGATTTGGAAAATACAGCCCATAACAGTCTTTATAATCTGTACAACATTTATAGGTAGGGCTAATACTGTTTTATTAGATCATCAAGTGTAATTGAAGTAGATGGATGCACAGACTTAAGCTCTAAAATAGAAACAGCTGACTTCAAAGGTAAATACAAGTTGAGAACTGCTGCTCAGTTTTATTAGGTATGTATCCATCAACTACTTCTGAGGGGAAAAAAGAGAGCTGGTACTCATGGTGTGGATGGTGATAAGGATGATAAAATGATTATCTTTGGGAGAAGGAAAGAAACTGTAGCTGTTTCTTCATAGACGATGACTTGAATTATGGAGTGGAAGGTGTGGTGGCATGGTGGCTTACTTTTCTGTGGTGTGGTATGGTATCTGATCTGGCTTCTAAAGATGAGCTGTCTCACCTGGGAAATTACAAGGTTTAGTGGGGTAGCTGGTTTGACTTTTCTGATGTGTGCAAGGATACATTGTTAGGTAGGCGTTGCTGGTCAATAGATCTGTTTTTAAATGTCTGGAAATATTGATGGATACTAAGTAGCTCAGTGTGCTGACAAAGTAAAGTTTTAGTGCTTTTGGGATAGTCTGCTAGTCCATAGAGTTGTTTGCTTTCTTAAAGATTTGTTGGAAACTTGCTTGCTTCGTAGGGGAATTCTTGCAAATTCTATGCTACCTGGAGTATGTTTTTAGTAATCTATTATATTTTGCCACTCCTCCATGTAATATTCCACCCAATAAAGTACTTCATGTATTTGGGCAAAGCATTATAAGTTTCCTATTTGCTTACAGAGCATTTGCGAATGATACTAAACTGGGAGGAGCTATTGACTGCCTCGAGGGCAGAGAGGCCTTGCAGAGAGACCTTGACAAATCGGAGGGCTGGGCAATCACCAACTGCATGTAGCCTTTTATATATTTATGGAAGTATTTATGCTAGTGCCTTGTGTTCTGAGTCTGGGAACAGTAAACCTGACACTGCATATTTGGATACACTTTGAGCAAAAACAGTGTACCGTAAGATGGAAGTATTTTCAGATTTTTTTTTTTTTTTTACAGGAATATTTAATGCTTCAGAAAATAGTGTGAAACTGAAGGCAATGCTCTGGCTAATGACCCTTTCTGTTGATGCATTACATGCATAAAAAATAATGGAGGATTAAAGGACTTCCTCTAGAATTTTTCTTTAAATGCAGTGTCAGTTTCTTTGAGGGGATTAAAAAAAAAAAAAACAAAAAACAAACAACAACAACAAAAAAAAACAAAACAGCAACAACAAAATAAACAACAAGAAAGCCTTACAGCTCATATTGGAGTTTAGCTCCAGACTGACGTATTAATTATTTGTATTCAAATCATTTCATTTTTTCAATATCTGGGCAACAAATAATTGCTGACCAGGATTACTTCTGCTAATAAAATTGCCTTTAATATTTTCGTGCATACCAAAATGACATTGGATGTGTAATTACCAAATAAATAGGGAAACAAGAGCAACTGGAAGACTACACTAGCATATTATTTGCAGTGTTATTAAAATAAAGCAGTAAAATTCATGAATAGTGACTTTTTAAAGGAACAATATACAGTGTTTTTTCAAAGGCAATATTAAACAAACATAAATATATAAAATATAAATATATAAAATATATTAAATACAAATATAAGGCAGCATAAAATGCTGCTTGAAAGAGGTGTAGTAAAATTTTCCTATTTGACGTGATACTGTAGCTCAAATTTGCTTCCGTAGTACAGTAGGGACCACTTAAATGCGTGTGTTGAAACTGAAGTCTTCCTGTGAAACTGAGAGTGTGATGTACAAAGTATCTGCATTTGACAGAGATTTTACGGGTTTCAGTTTACTAACAAATACTCAATTCTTCATGCTTCTCCAGAGACTCCTACATGACAGTGAAGTAGTGGTATGCTTAGCTTTTACTTGCTGTAAAATGTAAATTGATTTAATTGTTTAAATTCTACCACTTTAATTATCTAGTTCACTATCATAGAATTATCATAGAATGGCTTGGTTTGGAAAGGACTTTAAAGATCCAACCCCCCTGCAATGGGCAGGGACCCCTCCTACTAGATCAGGTTGCTCAAAGCCCCATCCAGCCTGGCCTTGAACACTTCCAGAGATGGGGCAGCCACAGCTTCTCTGGGCAGCCTGTTCCAGTGCCTCACTGTCCTCTCCTCTGAGTAAAGAATTTCCTCCTAATACCTAATTTAAATCTCCCCTTTTTTAGTTTAAAACCATTCCCCCTTGTCCTATCATTATCTGCCCATGTAAAAAGTCATTCTCCATCTTTTTTATAAGCCCTCTTTAAGTACTGAAAGGCTGCAGTGAGGTCACCCTGGGGCCTTCTCTTCTTAAGGCTGAACATCCCCAGCTCTCTCAGCCTTTCTTCATAGGAGAGGTGCTCCAGCCCTCTGATCACACTCATGGCCCTTCTCTGGACCCACTCTAACAGGTCCACATCATTCTTGTGCTGGGGGCCCCAGACCCGGATGCAGTACTCCAGGTGGGGTCTCATGAGGGCAGAGTAGAGGGGCACAATCACTTCCCTTGACCTGCTGGCCACACCTCTCTTGATGCAGCCCAGGATGCAGCTGGCCTTCTGGGCTGCAAGTGCACACTGCTGGCTCATGTCGAGCTTTTCATCCACCAGAACCCCCAAGTCCCTCTCCACAGGGCTGCTCTCAATGTGATGTTCTCCCAGTCTGTCCTCATGTCTGGGATTGCCCTGACCCAGGTGAAGCACCCTGCACTTGGCCTTGTTGAACCTCATTCGGTTCACATGGGCTCACTTCTCAAGCTTGTCCAGGTCCCTTTGAATGGCATCCCTTCCTTCTGTTGTATCAACTGCACCACTCAGCTTGGTGCCATCTGCAAACTTGCTGAGGGTGCACTCGATCCCACTGTCTGTGTTACTGATAAAGATATTAAACAGTACCTGTCCCAAGACAGACCCCTGGGGGATACCTCTTGTCACCGGCCTCCACCTGAACATAGAGCTGTTGAGTGCAACTTTCTGCTTGCAGCCATCCAGCCAATTCCTTATCCTCTGAATGTTCCAGCTTTCAAATCCATCTCTCTCCCATTTAGAGATCAGAATGTCATGTGGAACCGTGTCAAAGGCCTTGCAGAAGTCAAGGTAGCTGACATCAGTTGGTCTTCCCTTGTCAACTGATGCTGTCACTCCATCGTAGAAGGCCACCAGATTGGTCAGGCACAGTTTTTACTCAGAGAAGTTGTGCTGGCCCTATTGGATCGCATCCTTCTCTTACATGTGCCTTAGCATTGCCTCCAGGAGGTTCTGTTCCATGATTTTCCCAGAGGTGGGGCTCACTGATCTGTAGTTCCTCAGGTCCTCCTTTCTACCCTTTTTAAAAATGGGAGTGATGTTTCCCTTTTTCTTATCACCGGGATCTTCACCTGACTGCCCTGACTTTTCAAATATGATGGAGAACAACTTGGCAACTATATCAGTCAGTTCCCTCAGGACCCTGGGGAACTAGTTATAATCTGTTTCAAATAGATAAGTCAGTAAATGTGCCCATTTATATGTTCTAATGACATCTTTTTTAATCATTAGTTCTGTACAGATTGCATTGTGGACAGTAATATTATGTTGAAAGAAGCATATCCTATGCTTTTTTGTGTGCGTCCTAAACAAGGTGTTAAACTCAGTCTCCTTCTTTTAATCTCAAATTGAGGTCCTGTGAAAATTTAGAAGCTGTTTGTGTTGTTTGCTGACATACTTTTGATGCACAGTTACTGTTTATACTTAATTTGACTCTTAAGTCTAACTATGAAAGATCTGTATCTTTTTAGTGTATTCTGTAAGTTTTTGAGTAAAGCACTGTAAAAATTTCTTGATGTTATAGTCTGCCTAAAAGAACAGAAGCCTTCAATAAACTTCATAAAATAGCTACATCTTTTCATTAGCCGTTAAGCATCTAGAAATAATGTTTAAAAATTCAGAAGAGACACATCTGTAATAATCACTGTATAGGACTGTAAGAAATGCTGTACTTTGCAAAATGAGGGAAAAGTGAATTAACCCTTCATTTTATGACACAGTTAGTAAAGCTCTACCCTTAATATGCTTTTTAAAATGGAAGTAAAGTATACTTTAAAAAGAGAGCGGGGAATGGAAAGAGGAAGCTGCAACAAATAATTAGACACTGTTCAAAACCTTAAGTGATGCACACTTCTTTTGAAAGGAAGTATAAATCTGGATCGCAAAATCAGATTTGCTCAGAAAAAATTGAGATGCAAAAGCATATTCCATCCAGTCATGAGAATCTTGACTGTTAGGAGCTGCAAACATTTGATTTTAAGTTGTTTTTTAGACAGTGCTGAAAAAAATGGTTTTCTTATGTCTATCTGCTGTCGAATGATCTTGTTTCTACTTCAAAACATGGAATAACTTGTGAATAATTTATGTGCTTTCAGGCAGGACATTTTTCAAGGAATCATCTTGAGTGTTAGCTTTGGTCCAAGGATTTAATTGTACTTGCTGTGTGTAAGTAATAACATTTGTTGGGGAGTATGGACTGTGTCTGCAATATAAAATCAAATACAGCAGCTCTAGTACTTATTTTATTGATGCTGTAACTGTTCAGAATTTGGGGTTGATACAGGATATGACAAAGATCTGTAGGTCAGCATGAGGAATGAAAATTAAATTCAATTCATTTTAATCAAAAATGTAGCAATTAACTGAAATGAGTGTTTGTAGGGCTGTGCTAACTTGAAAATGGACTTGCTGTAGATCACTGCCTGCTTGTAAGAAAGGTGAAAGAAAAATTCTGCTTAGTTTGGATCCATGGGGCATCCGTTTAGCATTTCATCTATACTGTCTTTTTTTTTTTTTTTTCCTGCAAGTGAAAGCAGAAGTTTAAGACAGCACTGTTGTTGAGAAAACAGCACTATGGGGTGAATCTGAAATAAGGGCTTACGTGGGACTTGCAGCTTCTGTGTGAAATCCGGAGTTGCTTTTGTTGCCAGGACACTGCTCCCAAGACTCCCTCTAGGTGGCCTGGCTGCATGGATGGCACCAGGCCCTGCAGGGCTTCTGGATTCGAGGCCAGCTGGTGGCTTCACCTGCCTGCTGGGGTATAGGCAGGGCAGGGTGCCAGGGGGCTGGGGAGTCCAGAAGGCTGAACCTGCCACATCTGGGGCAGTCGCAGAGCTGCGGACTGCTGGGGGCTTATTGTAGGGCTTCCGAGATCTGAGTCTCGGACCCAGAGCTTGGACTAGAAGTTCTCCAAGTTTGCTGGCACTCTCAGAGCTGGAAGTGGGTTTTCTTGGCGAGATGCTGGGAGCTCTGGTGTGGTTGAGTTGCTGTGGGGTGGTGGACCCTGAAGCTCCTGGATTCCAGGTGGTGCACTTGATAAAGTAGCTGTAGATGTGCTAGTTATGGGAACCTCTGCAGTGAAATAAATGCCTTCTCAATTTACAGCTAATAATAGTTTTGACAAAATATATCTGTTTAAAGCCACTTCCAACAATCAAAGTTAAGTGCCAGATGATTAACAGAAAATGCTTTGCATGTGTTTGCAAGGCTCAGTGATGATTAATAGTTATTAAAAGCCTGTACAAATGAAATGCTGTGGTGTATTTTTTGAATATACTGTTAATGTAATTTGGAATACAAATTCAATTTTTCAATCTATGCTTTGATGCAAACTAAGGAATTTCAAACCAACTTAATTTTTTTATTTTATTTTTGGAGATTAAATGTCTCTTGACTTTAACAATAAATGCTGACAGATTATATCTAGGAAGTAACAAATACTTTTTCCTTTTTGAAAACCACAGTACTGTTGGAAATTATCCTGGGTGGTAGGACTTTGTTAATGATTTTTATGTTCTGAATTTTATTCTGAGTCTGTCAATGGGTATATTGCTTTTGTTCCCCTCTTCATCACAGCTACCTCTTCCCTATTATCATTATGTACATATACACTTTCTCTCCCTTGTGGTATCAGTTTTAACTGTGGGGTTCAGTGTGTATACTATTTATTTGGTTTGTGAAATACACTGTCAAAACTGACTTGAAACATTTTTTGGTGAAAGACTCTAAATTGTGTTTAAAATACCATCTAACACTTCTTTCTGTGTTGGTGTGAGTGAGTAGTCCTTACATTGTACACCTCCGAGATTCCTCAGCCGGGAGAGGAGGAGAGTTATCTTAACTGTATCTATCCGGAAGTATTATAATGTTTCCCAGATTGCTCACTGTCAAATGAAATGCTATGGTACTCTTAAAGGTTTTTCACATTACAGTATTTTTATGAATCTGAGTTAAAATAAAAGGTGTTGAAATTTCTCATGTCAGGCATTTTGAAGAAATTTAATTTTAAATTCTGTTCATATTGAGCATTTGCTTTTTTATTCCTTGCACTTACCTTTAAAAGAAAGTAATGCCACAGATATTTTTTATTCACAGTTAGAAGAGTAGTTGCTAGACTTTTGATGTGTTTGTAATTTTATAGTAATCACTTATTTTCCGTAAGAGAAGGGCCATTGGACCAATAGGCTGGGTGCCTTGTGTTATGAACTTTGGTGGAATGCTTATACTAAAAACAGGCTCAGCTGCTTTCCTACTGGGGGGAAAAGGAGATTAGCTAATTCAGTATGATTATATTGCCATTCATACTAAACATTAAAAAGGATCTTAGTTGTATAGAGCTTACATATATAGATATTAACTTCAATCCGAATTGCGTTCTTGATGACTGGATATCTGTGCTGACAGACCTTTAAAGGGATGCTAGCAGAAGTCTGGTTTGAATGAGGAGGAAGACAAGCTGAAAATGTGAACTTAACATTATAGTCTAATAGTGACTTTGTTTTCCTGTTTTTATTAGTAGAACAGTAGTAGATACTTTCGAGTTTAATTTTAGTTGGAAGAGCCTAGAGCAGGATCTTGAGTTAAATGTGAGGGGTTAAACACTTTACTGTGTCAGTTAACTTTTGTGCTTTGTAGAGGCTGAATTTGTAGATGAACCTAAAATGGTAGATGAGTTGTTTTTAAAGGCAGGAAGCTGTCTGCTCTGTCTGCACTTGTAGGAGAACCAGGTGGTTCCATGTTTTTTGTGTTTAGGACACCCATTCATGATGAATCATCTGTGCTTTCAAGTTGTAGGCTGAATTATGAGCCATACTTGAATTTAGAAACATTCTGACTACTTAGCTGGGTTAATGACCCTAAAGCTGCGTTGATACCTGTGTTTCTGTATTCTGCTGGACATATCCTGACACGGTGTCACTTCCAGACATCTATCTCCTGACCTGGAGAGATCTGTTAATGCATTTGTAGGTTGTATGGCTTTCTTTGGGTTGTTTTAAGGCCAGTCAGAAGAGAACAAATAAGTCTATTTACAAACCAACACTATGTAACTTTCTAAATTGAAGGTAGGTAGTCTAGGCTTTCCATGTAATCAGTCATGGACCTCCCTGTGTCCTCTGTTGTCACTGTGCCACTTAGCTTTTATACCTAACAATGTTTTACTCATTTACTAGGCCTTTTGCTTCTGAAATGTTGAAAAGACTGAAGGTAACAGAAAAAGCCTCTACCTTCTCCTACTAGAAGTAATCATTATCCTTTAGCAAAGACTGGTAATGACCAAAAGAGTTTTTATTGTTGTATATTAGAATTATAAAATCATGTTGGCTTGCTTATTTATTTAAGGTTTACCACTAGGGTTCACCAAAAGCTTTCAAATAAATTAATTTCAGTACTGAGCAGTTGAGTGGATAATGTGCCAGAGCTGCTGGGGTGAGTGTGTGACTTACAGGGACTTGATATTCTATTTTTAAAAGTCACGTTTGAAAGCAAAAGAAAAGGTAAATGATAGAATATGTGTTAAATGAAAGCATTTGTAAGGACAATGAAGTCATAAGTTAAAAAATACACAAACTGTGACAGTGATCATGGGAGATACCGGATTAAACTTCAACTATCAGCATGGAAAAGAGGAATCTTTCAATAGAAATGTAAATTGTGGATAACTATGGGCCTACTGAAGTCTTAAAAGTAAGAAAGTGAAGTATCTTCAAGCTATTGGAAGTGGAAAGATGAAATTGGCTTCTGGCTACTCAGAAAATGCAGTATTAATTTGGTTGCAGTTGTAACATACAGCAGAGAACAATGGATCAGCCAAATAAATTTGAGCTCTGTAATAAAGTGGAAGTTTTCTATTGCTATTCCTTAGCCCACATTCAAGAGTAAAAAGACAGAGGTAAACCCTGCCAAAAGAAAGGCACTCCCACTGTGGAGCCTGGCAGGGGGAGAAGACAACCCCAAAATTTTTGACTTATGTCATGGACGCTTCCACAGGTTTTCCTGCCTTTTCCTTAAAGGAAACGGAGAACAGCCAGACAGCACTGAAAGTGTAGCTCACTCTGCCATAATATATGAACATCACTCCGTGTTACTTTGCATTGTGGCAGTGCCTGAAATCTTGAGTTGTTGCTCCCAGATAAAACGAAAGTGGATCCTCACACTCATGTTCTGTTGTTTGTCTGATGACCTCCTTTTTATTTTTGGGAGCTGCTGCTCCATCAAATAATACATGCATGGTGCCTCAAACTAGTATTCGACTGGTTTGTGCTTGATGAAATTGGACCACTCTGGGGCCATAAAGCCACAATTCTCTGCGCAGAACTGGCATGCTCAAACATCTGGCAACTGTAAATGCTGCTGAAAGTTTCAAAATAGGCTTGTCATGCTGTACGCAGCCTTACTAGTACTGGAAGAATGTCTTCTCCTGTTGTTTTTTTCTTTGTTGTACAAGTGACGGAGGAACCTAACAAAACTGGTTCTATGATGAGTGTTAATTAAACTTGCAATCAAAATTGGGAAGAGACAGGACAGAAAAATCATGTGTGAGGCTGAAGTGGATATCTCTGTTGGTATAGAAATGCCGAACCTCTAAGGGACTGCTTTGAGTGATGAGTGTCTTGTTTTTCTTCTGTCCACACCTATTTCTTTAGTTAGATACCGTTAGACACTTCAGTTGCATAGGCAAGTGAAATGTTGGAGAAATGGAGTGAATGGGCAGAGAGACTGCAGACGGACCCATAAGTACTGTAGCAGCTCCATAGGTTGGTGTGTCTGTTCTATAATGCATAGAGAAAGGGCAGGAGGGGCACATGGGGCTGGAATGCAGGTTTTCACATCTGCCTGCCAGTCTCTGTTTTTCTTTCCCAGTGCATCTTTGCTCTTCTACCATGAGAAGGTTTCCTTCCTATCCTGGATAAATGGGCGGAGATGTAGAACTGTTATTTTGTCCTAGAGGCTTGTAGGCAAAGCATAATCAAGCCTGTTTGTGGGATTTTGTGAAGAAGCTTGCGCTGCTGATTCCTGCTCTGTGTCTCTGTGTTGTGTATAAACAGTAGACTTTCATTTCCGGTGTGCTCAGTGCTTTCACAAGCACTAAATTCTGTTGATAATCTGGACTGGGGATGATGGGTGGGAATTAACCCCAGCAAAAGCTTATCTGGCTGCTGGGTATGGTACCTTAAGCCCTTATCTCCAGCTTTTCAGAAAACTGATAAAGTAACAAATAGATGAGGTGTGAAGGTAGTTCTGAGAAAGTCAATAAATAGCTGGAAGCTACAATTTAATAAGTGTTTGGGCATATCTGGTTCAAATACCTTATATATTTTAACTCTCTTAAAAGTGATAGATGGATTTTAAATCCATATTCCCTGTGGTATTAAGTATCAGGAGAAATAAGTAGAAGCAAGACATTTGAAATCAATAAATTGCTTCTAGGTACAACTTAATGCAGACAGAATTTAGAAGAAAAAAAGATTGTGAAACAGATATGGGCTTTAATTTGCAGACTACAGCAAAACCCTAATCCTGGCTGTTGTGAAAATGAATATACATTCAGGGAGATGAATGGAGATTAGGAAATTATGGAGGTGAGGAAGTTAAGTGCCATGGGCTAATTTGTATAGAACAGTTGTACTGAAAAAGCATGAAATCTTTGGAGTAAAGCTGCATCATTTCAGGTATAACATAAACTAGATCTTAGGTAATTAAATGTCTTTAAGATGATGCATTTGTGGTCTAATTTATCTGGAGAGCAAAGACTCTATTTGGGAATTTTGCTGTACTTGACTATCTACTGCTTCAATGCTTTGGGCTTCTTTCTGTTGGAAATGCTTATTGCTTGCGTGGACTTATAAGTAAGAGGCTTCACCAAGTCCATAATAATAGAATCACAGAATAGTTAAGGTTGGAAGGGACGTCTGGAGCTCATTTGGTCCAGCCCCTAGAGCAGGTTGCCCGGGCCCATGTCCAGATGGCTTTTGAAGATCCCCAAGGAGGGAGACTCCACAATCTCTCTGGGCAACCTGTGCCAGTGCTCTGTCACCCGCACGGTGAAGTCGTCATGGTGGTTAGACAGAACCTCTCGTGTTCCAGTTTGTGCCCGTTGCCTCTTGTCCTGGTACTGGGCACTACTGAAAATAGCATGGCTTTGTCTTCATATTGCATTGTCCCCTCAGATATTTGTACACACTGAGATCTCCCGAGCCTCCTCTTCTCCAGGCTGAACGGTCCTATTATTAAAGAAGGACATGAATTAGATATAAGGAAGAAATTCTTTACTCAGAGGGTGGTGAGGCACTGGAACAGGCTGCCCAGAGAAGCTGTGGATGCCCCATCCCTGGAAGTGTTCAAGGCCAGGCTGGATGGGGCTTTAGTAACCTGGTCTAGCAGGTGGCATCCCTGCCCGTGATGGGGTGGTGGTGGAGCTGGTTGGTCTTTAAGGTCCCTTCTGACCCAAACCGTTCTATGGTTCTAAAGTGATGCCACTGCGTTTCATAAAGGCCTTTGGTTTCTATCTGCTGTGCCTAGGCTAGCAGGTTGTGATGCACCTGGGTATGTGATAGGACTGAGGCAATCCTCAATTTATATTTTCTTCTGGGCGGAACAGACATAATGGGGGAGAGCAGTTAGCATTTCATTAAGTCTGCAGATAGAAGCATTTGTTTAAGTGAGGCTTGTCAATGCGTTACACCTAAGGGAGGTTAAAGTGATCTTCCTGGGGCAGATTCCAGTCAATCTTTCTTGATTCTGAAATATTTATTAGTGTTTGCAGCAAATTCATATGGGATCATATGGCGTGTACAGAAAAACATAAAATTTTCATTTTTCATTCACTTGTGGCTTTACTGTCAGAATACAAAATTAACTGCTTATGCTTGACTGTAGTGGTTTTTTGTACCTTAAAAAAAATCAAAGTATGTGCTATTTCCAAATAAATATTTTAGAGAACATTTCTGATTTACATTTTGTCTTGCAGATTATATACATTTTACTAGTTGTTTAGAAAGTCTGGTCTGTAAAATATATTAAAATAGTCTGAATTGCTTTTACTAAGCAAGCTTTCTTCTGAGACAATAGATAAGCAAGTAGAGAATTCTAAAGCGTTATTCTGAAGTATTGTACCGAAAATGAGAAAACATTTGCCCTGTTAAAGCTAGAGATTCTTCTGGAGATCATGCATCACCCGTCCTTCTGCTAAGGAAGGCAGGTGTTGAACACAGGCTTCAGTGTACTCTGAGATGGTTGGTAACACGTCTGCAAGAGCTGTGTTTGAACACTCACGGGGAGTTAGTAGAACCATTGTAATTTTTACCTGGTTTGTCCCATAGAAAATACTAAACTTAATCTGCTGTTCAGTGTTTTCTTTTGATTTGCTATGCCACCCAAATTACTGAAGGGCTGGTTTTCGTGGATGCCTTAACGCTTATTAAAAAGTTATTGGGTATTGCTGATCTGGCTTGTAAATGACACATGCTGAAACAGGTTGTGCATAATAACCTAGGCAATGGTTTTGCATTTAAGGAACAGGCCTGACATTAGGGACAGTCAGGCTATGATCTTGACTTGTTTGCGTAGACATCCTGTGAGGCTTGATGAAATTACCAAAACTCTTAAACGTCTTTTCTGCATTTATAAGATAGAGGAATCAGTGCAGAGATGGGTGCATGTTTGCTATATGGGTGTTGAAGGTAAATCAGTTAATGTTTGCAATCTGTTTTGAAACTTCAGTTGCACGGTATTGTGCAAGATTTCCCTGTTGTTGTTGTTGATGATGGTCGACTCCAGACTGTTAGTGGCTAAGATAGAAGCAATCGGTCTGTATTTGCTAATTTGAATAACTTTTGTTTTGCTTATGAAGCTGTATGTAGGGAGTACAAAGAGACAAAAAAAAAAAGCATACTCCATGTACTATTCTGGGGGGATCAAACAGGCTTAAGAGTTGGAGGAGGAGGAGTTGCTGGGATTTTTCCAAATTCTGTCTACAAAACAAATTCTGCCATCGTTAATCATCAGAGTGAGTTGTTGGAGTTATTTGTATGTCACTGTAATGTAGCCTGGCTAAAACTGGCTACTTGAACTTGTTCTAATGTAGTGGGACTTTCCCTGAGAGATGGATAAATCACTCATTAGTACTTTCCACGTTCAAAATATTAACACTGATCATGAGTCTTCAGTGAAGTGAAAGCAGCAGTTGACTCCTGCAATAGGTTTACATGGGTGCTCGAGAGCAGGACAAACTGCCCACCTTAGAGCACTGTGCTCTGGCACCTATGTGTGCTGCTGCTCAAGATAATTTGGATGCCTTAACGTTTTGTACTGTGCTGAACAGACTGTGGTTACATTTACACTTTCTGCCAACTCACCTCTTAACTAGCTGTGAGATTTCGCCCTTCTTGTTTTTAAGGTTTTGTTTCATTCAAGGAGTACTTGTGTGATCTATCTTGATAAAAGTAAGGAAGTCTTTATTTTGAAGGAATTAGCTAAAATTCAGGCCTTCTCTTCTGCATTTGACATATAACACCATAGTAGAGACACCTTTGACCTCTTGATTTTGACTGAAGGGCCATGAGAAGAAGGTAGCCTGTAAGCTCGTATCATGTTCGAAAAAGCTTAGTTTTAGAATGTGGAAAAGCAAACAGAAAATTTAATGAGTGAGAGAAGATAAAATAGCAAAGTACTTGTCAAATCCTGCTATCTGTGCTGGGTAAATGGACAGAAAAATCAGCTGAAAATTGGGGGAGGAGTTGAAATGGAAGTTATACTGTAACAATGCTCAGAGTCCAATTACAAGGTAAATCTTTAAAGTACACTTAATTCTTCCATTCCTGACTTAATTGGCAAGTGTGACTTTGTGCAGCTCGGGTATCACTAAGGATGGAGGGGCTGAAGCCTTCCTACGCCGCTCTGAGTGAGGTGGTGCAGTGCAGACCATGGATTGTTCCATGTGGGAGTATAGCTGGAGTAGCCTGTAAGTTTGGCATGAGTGTGTAGTAAAGTGGGAGAAAAGGTGGTTTACTTCAAGGATCATCTGGGACCCAGGCTGTAGCCTATGCCATGGCTAGAATGAAGAAAGGTGTTTAAGAGAATGGATTGCTTGCTTTAAAATTTGAAGATGATGAGCTACTGATAGTCGCAGGAGCATAAGTTTTATACCTAAGTCGTTGTTCAGAATTAAAATCTGTTCTTTCACATGCCTTTTGTGCTGTGTTCAGTACACCTCTGCAAGGCCTGAAGGGTTCTATTGCACATCCTGAAATACAGATTGTCTGCACTATTAATGTATATTAAAATGTTAGTTCAAATGTTCAACTGTTGTATTTTACAAGTCTTAGTTGAAAGAAAACAGAAATGATTAGTTGCACAATTTGTTCAGTAATCAAAATGTCAATGGAGAATAAAATAGCAACTTTGCGTATTTACAATTTAAATTAAAGCAAGAGGCATGATGGCAGAATTATTTTTTTAATAGACGTGTCAGTATTACCTTATTTGATAAGCAACCAGCCTTTCTGTGTGGAGCTCTAAATGTATTTGCAGGGTGAACCAGGCTGTAGTATTCCTCCTTAAATGTGGATGAAATAATTTCTCATTGAACTTCTGAGGTATTCTGTTCATGAGAAAATAGAAGTCATAATGAAATCAAGATGACCCTTTTATATTTTACATTCTAATACTGCTGATAAGAGACCGCTGGGACCACTTTGAAAGATGTTTGCCATCTACAAATTTTGTACTTCCAGCATGTGTTTGCCTGAGTATTATGTATAATTGGAAAAAAGTGCAGTAGGTCTTCGCAGGTAGGAACTGCTAATGTGACTCTGAAATTTCAAACATGCCACCTGGAAGTTCATGGTAACTTTTTGTTTTTGATTATTTTTTTTTACTTGCAGTTGAGGGAACAGACAAAGGGAAAGTGCTAATTTAAAAACTTTTGTGTAAGATGAGTTATATAAAA
The DNA here is from genome assembly GCA_013399115.1 of Anseranas semipalmata. NCBI lineage: Eukaryota > Metazoa > Chordata > Aves > Anseriformes > Anseranatidae > Anseranas > Anseranas semipalmata. Next base: position 475,515 of record VXAA01000751.1, read on the forward strand.
GTTGATAGTTAATTATATATATTTATGTTAAGAAATATTGAGAGCTAGCAAATGTGCTGAGGAAAGGTCTGGAAAGAAAAAAAAATATTTTCTAATGTTCTTCTCAACCTTGTCTATTTTTTCCAGTGTCAGACAAAGCCTGTTGTGTAAAAGCAAATAACCAAACTTCATGTCCCTAGAGGAAGATGTACCTTCTGATGACTCACGGCATTTCTAAGCTAATATTTATGAAAGAAGTTCTTTCCCAATACTTGCTGAGGTCCCTTGATGCCCAGTGAGCGAAGAGATGATTAATTAACCGGTGCCTAATGTGGGGGGAGATGATTGACATGGAGTCCAATTGTGACAATATGCTCCAAATATATAACTTGGACATTACTAGGTCTTGCTCCAGAGTATAAAATTCCAAGCAGGGGTTTAAAGGAAGGGGGCAGAGCTTTTTGGGAAGTGAGAACACACAGGACACAGCATTAGTGGGCAGGTTCACAAATGGGAACAGAGGCTAGAATATAGCACATGAATACAGAGAAGCTTGGGGTATGTCTGTTGTGCAAGAGAGTTGGAAATAGGGGAAAATTCAAAAAGATGAAGAGGAAGACTCACAGAGGAGTTAAGAACAGGATAAGGAGAGGTGGAAGAAAATGCCACAGGAGATCTTTCTGTGATTATGGAGAAATACCTTTCTTCAGGTTGAGGTTACAAAGATTGATATATGGGATTTAAAAGGATGTCATAAAAATTATGAGTCACGTTTTTTGAGCAAGCAGCGCTGAGCAAATTAGTAGTGGTTTCAGTGCAGAAAGGAGTGATGTGCTGAAGAAAGTAAAGAAAGGCTGTTCTTTTAGGGCTTCTCTGTCCATGTTTCTTCTACGGCAGTGCTCTGTGTGTGTTTTGATTTTTAAGTAGATGTGGTTTGGGGTGTGGGGGGTGGATTGGAAGGAAACAAAGTTTTGGGGGGGGAAAAAAATGAAAGAAAAAAGACTAAGTTAGAACACCAAGGCAAAACCAGGCCAGTTTAACTTTCAACTCATAATATTACTACAGTCGTCTTAATCATAAATCAGCAGAACTTCTTTCTGCAATGATAACAAACCCCAAAAAGCTAGTTAGAAAAGAATTGCAAATATTGTTTTCCTCTGTAGGTATAATGATGTATCAGACTCTTGCCATTTTACCCTCTTGGTATTGCATAATGCAGTCAATTCATGTTTTCCAGAGCTTCCCAATTAAGCTGAGTGTTCAAAAGTTTCCATGACCTTTAGGTTTCTTTGTACTCTATGTTGTTTTGCAGAGTGTATGATAGACTTTGTGGCTTATTTCCAGTGTAGCTTTTCTTTCATGGAAAAGATGTCACAAAGCAAAAAGGCCATGGTTTTGAGTCATATTTCTGAGCATTTAATATAATGCTGATTTGATGCAACTTTTTTTTTTTTTTTTTTAAGTGTCTTAACATACAAGAAACTCTGTTTAGGTAGTTCATCAAAAATGGTGAGCAGCAAAATATTATCATTTAAAAACTATCATTAGACTGAATATATAGAAAAAACAAGGTGAAGAAAGAAAATCCCATTAGCAAAAAAAGTTTGTTGCAGAGTATAGAGAAGTGCACCTCTATCTCATATTCGCTACCATAATCAATGTTCACTGTGCCACTTATGGTTCTTACTTCAATTTTGTCTGTCACAGTATGTATGGCTTGCTAGTAAAACCTTCTGTAAGTGTTAGATTGTCCTCCTCAGTAAGAGCTATGAGAATTCCCAAACACAAACCTCTGTTCTTCACTGAAATTTTGTCTAGTGGAGGTTACTGAGGAAGGTGATCATCACCCTGCTGAGTGAATCAATCCCAGCTTCACTGTGATCTAACAAGGTGGGTGGTAGAGTTGAAAAGATTGGCAGGTGGAGACCTTCCTTCCAAGGAATGTTGCATGGGCTGCCTTAGTAGGCACAGCACTACATTCATGCAGTGTTACCATCCAGACCTGAAATAGTTCACATCATTTGTCTTGGAGTATACAGGGAAACCTCAGGTCTTTCTGATTCTGCCCGTGTATGTATGTATTTAGAAGCCTGAGCTGTTTGTCAGAGCTCTTCTACTTCATGCTCACCTGAACCTAGTGACTAGTCATGTCAGAACACTGCTTTAAAAAAACCCTTGTCCCCACTGTTGTTTAATATTTAGTGCGTATGAAGCCTCAACATGTCTTGTTTATACATCCATGTCTGATCTGATATTTTGTTCCGTGTTTGTTTCAGCATATCCATCAAAGTCTTGCTTGCATTTAGCATAAGTGCATCAAATGTTCTGAAAGCAAGAGGTGATCACTGACAAGTTGCCCCTGCAATGTGAACTAGCATATTTTTCCTGCAACCTGATGCAAAAACACCCTGTTTGTAAATAAAGTTTTGAAACAGAAATTTGAGAAAATACAAAAGGTTCTGTTGAATCTACACCAGTGCTTGTAATTTTTTTTGTGTACAAATGGTGCAGCAGAGAACTAAGAAAATTTAGCTACCATTTTGAAGAACTGATAAGAACTTTATTAGTAGATAGATCTCATCTTACTTAGTATGTGTTTGTATATAAATCAAAACAAACAAATCTGTATAAGAGAGAGTGAGTTAATAAGATGAAAAAATAAAGACAGGAAAAGAACAGCTAAATGCAATGAAATAATACCACTGTAAGGAGAGGACAAGCCTCTGTTGCGTTTCTATTTCTCTTAAATGATTTTTAGGTACATAAATTTTTTCATTTTACCTAAACTGCTCAGAAGATTTCTTTCTGTAGAAGACTTTATTTTGCATCTTCTATTCTGCAGAGGGTGAAACCCATGAAGGAATGGATTTGAATGAATTTGAATGAATTTGGGAGACTTTGTGTAAAGTGTGTGGAGGCATTGCAGTTGTTGTCCCTTAGAATCCTCAACAAGCAGTTAATACGTTAGTAGCCTGGAATGCAAAGCGTCGTGTGAAATGGTTCCTATTGGGTTAGTATGTGAAGTCTTCCTAAACTTAAATGTATTCTTCCAATACCGTTTCAAAGAAAGGTTGTTATTCTAGCTTTAAGGGAAAAGTGCTGTGACAGTGAGGCTGTCACTTCCTTTTCCACATAGGCTCTGCATGTGAAGACTATGGTACAGGGAGGAACTGAAAGCAAGTCCAAAATTAGTGTTCCATGCATTACACCATCTCTCCTCAGAATAAAGACATCTCTGTAGCTTGAAAATGTATGGTTTACAGTGTTGTATTACTACTGCTGGAACTGTTCTGTAGCCTGTTAAATATGTCCATGGCCTTTCGTTATTTGGGTATCCCCTGTGATTGTCAGGTAGGTGCATTATGGGTGTGCAGCTGAAGTTACAAACATTTCATGCTGAAAATAATAGAAATACAAAGGATTGACAGTGTTATTAGAAAGCCTTGCGTTAAAAGTGTTTGTTTTAGTACTTGGTGAAATTGAGTAGGCCAAGATTTCACCCCTTTTCTGATTTTGAAAATATACTTTGCTTTCTATACGTCATTCCTAATCAAATTTTTTTATCTGATATTTATCTTTCGAACAGTGATAGTAAGTTCATTAGTCTAGAAACCTTGAATTGTTCTCATGCTGTCTGGGTTAAGGGAGAGATTCGTTGGCTTGTTTTGACTTCAGTGTAGACTGAAATTGAACCTGTTCTTTTCCAACCTGTCAAAAGACAGGTCAGATATTGGTACGTTTGCTTTACGCTTGCATTTAGACCTCTAGCTGTTTTTATTTTTGACTCCTTTGTAGCCTTTGCTTGTAATAAGAGGTCAGTGTTTGATACAAGTTAATGGTATAATCTCTATCAACAAAGATAGAGAAAAACAGAAACCTTCTGAATATTTTCTCTCATTTAGCATAAATATATTTTTCAGTTGCTATTTTGAGTTAGTTTCATTTTACCTGCTTTCTAGGTTAAGTGACTGATAGTTAATTGAAAAGTGTAGTTTCTTTGGAGACGATGCTGGTAGAGACGGAAGGATTTTTCTCTTTTAGCATTTAGAATCATAGGTGTGTGGGGGGGAGGAGGATATCCATGTGTATGTCAGTATGTCTGTGATGAGGGCATATGTAAACATGCTTAAACCATTACAAGCTTTCTTCTGCTTTAGCAGGGTGTCAATTCAAATACAGCACCCTAAAAGTGATGATGTTTTTACTTTATTAATTGGCTGATGTTATTTAAAAATACTTCAGTACTCAGGATGTGCTGAATAGTAGCAAGAGTGACACAAGTTTTCCTATCCACACTGGTGTAAACTGTTCTGATCAATACTAGAGCACTTGAGTATTTGAGATGGATTATCTTCATTCCTTTATTTGAGAAATATAAGAGAAATTCTGACTTCATAAGAAAGATAGCTATGTTAGTAAATCTGTACGATAGGAATATTTTTACAGGATTAGAGTTCATATATGTGCTTCTGCAGATAAGTGTGTGATTCAGTTGTATTAATGTATGTAGATATCAGTAAATTGTGAACATATAGAAAGGTTGGGTTCTGGAAAGAATTTATATGCTTATCTCAGTGGAGGCAGATATTCACTGCATGAATATCTTCTGTCTGAAAATAGCTCAACTGTAATTATACCATAATTAAGATATAATCTAAACTAGAAATATGCAAATTTCTTTCCAGATTAACTGCTTTGACTTTTCACTTTAGTAGAGATTCATGCTTTATAAATTCTGGTTTGTCTCTCTTGTTTTAATAATTCATAGTAGAGTTGAGCCAGTTATTCTGTTTTGTTAATGACACCTGCTTTTATTGACCACTTACTTGATTTTTAGAAAGCACCTTTACAATTTTGTAATCTTTCTGCCTTTGTATAGGCCAGAGATTATGCATTTTTGGGTAGCAACCATTTTTCTTTACTTTGTTTTCCACAATATGCAAAGTACTGACATCTCAGCTGATAAATGGGATAACTGTTCATTCTTTCTTTGCAAAAAAATAAGTGCTAATAGAAGTGCTCTTAGTCATTTTGTGAATAGTCAAGTTATTGATCATAGAATCATAGAA
>VXAA01000754.1:0-10428 GCA_013399115.1 Anseranas semipalmata
CAGCGTCCTGAACAGCTCAAAGTATGCCCTCTAGAAGTCCAAGGTAGCCGTTTTACTGACTCCCCTCCTGACTTCGCCATGAATAGAGAACTCTACCATTTCATGGTCATTCTGCCCAAGACAGCTCCTGGGACATGTTGCCCAAGCTGCGTGCATTAGTGTAGATGCACTTCAGTTGGGCCATTGCCCTCTCCCCCAGCCCTGGCATTGTTCCCCCAGGCTCATTTCTTACGAGCCTCATTCCATCCCCGTTCCCCTTCTTAACTAGTTTAAAGCCCTCTCAATGAGCCCTGCCAGCTCCAGGTCTAGGATATGTTTTCCCCTTAGAGATAGGTGGGACCCATATGCAGCCATAAGGCCGGGTGCTGAGTAAAGTGCCCTGTGGTCAAAAAAACTAAAATTCTTGTGATGGCAACAGCCTCTGATTTTTCATGTGACTAGTAAATGGATTCCATTTGGGACTGAACAAAAAGAAAGTTATTTACAATTCCCAGTTTGTGCTTGACCTCCTCTTCATTTAAATCAGTGAGAGGTTTGACTACCTTCTATGTAAGCAAGAAGAAGCCTTTTGTTTCAGCTCACACATGAATAAGATTTTGTTTACTGCTCAGTGCTGTGCTGAGCAGGTATGGTAGACACCTTGATATCTGGAATAAGAAAGACAGCTGTATGACTTGTCTCAATCTCAAATTTTGTATCTTGGAATTGTGTATCTTTTGGTACTTGAAGTTAAAGATAGCTTTTCTTACTTGAGGCCTCAATTCAGCATGATACTCAAGCAGAAGTTAACTTCAATGCATGCACATTCTCAGTGACTAAAAAAAAAAAAAAAAGCTATTTGTAGGTTTAAAGTTTCACACTTTTTGAATAAGGACATTTGCCTACATTTCTGCTTTGGTAAGCGCACAATATTTGAAGAATCCATTTAATTATTCAGCAATTAGCTTTTTATTTCAAGAGCTCTAAGAACACCCTAATGTTGTTGTTTTATATATGTATATATATTCCTAATACAATATTTGAAACTATGGTTCCTCTAGAACATTTTGTGAAAGAGCAGAAGGGGAGATTTAGTTTAGGATAGATGTAGTGAAAAAATAAAAATAGATTTTTTTGTAATTCAGCCATTTCATGTTTGGAAGAAAACTAAAAGCTGATCTTAACTAAAGTGCTTTTGTTTCAGTTCATGACACTAACAGCTGCTGTAATTGTAGTGTTGAGGCAAAGAAGTTTCTGTATTGTGGAAAATATATACTAAATTGTTCCTAAGCGTCTCAGAAGATCTTTTTGTTGGGTTTCTTTACCTTCTGCCAGAAAACTTGTATAGTCACAGTGCATTTATTTTTCACTGAACTATCTTCTCCATAGCAACAAATCAAGAAAATGCTTAAGTACTTAGTATGGGAAAAGCCCAGGTATCCAGACAGCCCATAACTCCCTTGTTGTCCATAAAGAGACCATGAGATAAGTCTGAGAAAGAGGACCTAAGGTATTCCAAAGCATTTATGATCAGCCTGCTTCTTCCTTGGTCAGGACAGGAATAGCTGATGATAAATAACAGATATCAAAGAATTGTCTAGGAGAATGAGGATGGATGGCTTTGTCTTATTTGTGGATGGGAGATACCTCACAGTAACTAGAAGTCCAATTGACAGGGATTTGGGACACTGGTAGCTGGTAGGTGGCATTGGAGATTGCTTTGGTGTTTTTGTTTGTTTGTTTGTTTTTCTATCTTTCCCATAGCTTTTGTTAAATAAAGGGAAATAAGGGAAATAAGATGCTGATGGTGTTTTTTGAAATCTTTTGACACAATTAAAAAAGTTGTGAGGTTTGGCTGCTATTCATCCTGACCATTTTCTTTGCAATTTATTCTAATTATTTTGTTTTATCCCGTTTTCTCAGGACCCCACTATTTGATTGCTTCTGGTTTATTTAATCATAAATACAGCCAGTAAATTTTACAGAGCAAGGGATTATCTCTCTGCTTGGGAATTCTTGGTCCTGGTTGCAAATGTTGACCATGAATTCCTTCACTTCTTCTATTGTGAAGAGCTCTTTAGGATAGGAGAGCTTATTTTCTCAGTCTTGCCGCTGGCTTCTTGTTCTTAGTGAGCAGGAAACCATTGGTGTGGGAAGCGTATCTCAGCAAAGAGAATAAAAAATCCACAATGGAGGAACTGTGATTTTTTTAGATAACTTATAAATTAACTTAGATTATAAATGCATTTATTCTATAGAAATATTACATAGGCAACCATTTTACTGCTTCTGGAGCCTTTTTTTACAGAAGTATGAGTATAGAGAAAATTCCAATACACAGGGAAATGTCAAAAATAAATTGTTCTTAAGGTGTTTAATTGGAAAAAGCCAAGACATAAAATAGTACAATAAACAGAATCTTTACCTTTAAGTGTCCAGTCATGCTTTCAATAAATGGTTAAAACCTGAAAAGGATGATTTATAGTTTACAAATAAGGAAAATTATATTATACAGAAGTGATTCAAAGCAGAATTTAGGTCATTATGTTCCACAATTAATATGTAACAGGTAAAAGCTCCTACTATATGTAAATTGGATGGGTTCTCCATTTGTAAGATTGTAAGATTTTAAAAGTTTTCCATTCTGTGTCATGATGAAACAAAGCCTTTCCAAAGGCCTTTTCATTTATGTCTTTTCAGGTGAAAGCTGTGACTTTTTCTTGGACTGTTTTTCATTTTTGTGATTAAAAACAATAATGAAAACCAAATACCATTTTGCTAGACTTACCAACCCATACTCCCAAATTTAGCTCCACATGATGTAAACTAGAGACTTTAACTTAAAACTCCTCCACGCCCTATGACAGTATCAGGATACTGAGATGATTCGATAAGTCTTACTGATTTTCTCCTATTGGAACTCTTCTGTTTTGTTTGAATAGTACAATCACCTTTCTAGCAATTAGCTTAAGCGGTTAGGACAAAAGAAGAAAAGACAGTAAAATTGATGGTTCAGACAGAAAATGAAAAAGATTTCCTTTTTCATAAAACTTCTCTCAAAGATGCATAATTGCTAAGTAAGCAAAAGTGGACATGCAGGTTGCTATGATTTTAAATTAGTTCTTTGACATGCTATTTACAAGAGAGTGTTCAAAGAAACAGAAGATGTGGCTATGCAGAGGGGAAAGCAAAAATAAATAAATAAATAAACAAATGGCTTTGTGAAGGTGCATTGGAAATTGTGACAACTTATCCTCCTGAATGTTTTAGTGTAGAGTCTATGAACATAAATCCAATTCTGCACAATCAACAGCACCAGCTCTTCAAGTAATATAAATCACTAGACTTGCGGTTTTCAACTAAATGCTTAGCTTAAATTATGCTTATTTAAATTAATATGCCAGCTTTAAAATAGGTTTCAGCATGTTGGTTTACTCTCAGTTCTTTAATCTCCCATTTAAATTTGGGTATGACTTTATAGAAAAGCACTAATTTTTGGATTATCTTTTGAGGCATAAGTTTCAGAGAGAGCACAGATGGTCCAATAATGGGTACTTTTGTGCTAGTCCCATAGTGTAAGAGAAAATCAATTGCCTAGACAGAATTTAAAGAAGACTCACAACAGTTTGCTATTATCCCAAAAACAGGACATATAAATGAGATTGAAACAAAACAGTCAATTGGGATAGATGTTGCCTCAACATTCTTGAATTTCAAGAAAGCTTGAATTTTGAATCAAATCTAAATCAATAGGACAGCGTTTAACTTGAATCCAGACAGACACTAAAGAGGTGTCTGGGATAGGATTCATACTTGGATCCAATATTTGTGTTCTAGTATTGGCTATTGTTGGTAATAATAGCTATAACATGTCTATCATTTTATTTTTGTTACTCTTTCCCTGTGCTTCACAAAAAAACACCTTAAAAGATTAAATAATTTCCAGGATTGTTTTTTTAAGCTTTGAAGCTACTTAAAATGATTATTTTATCCAAAGGTTGTACCATCTTTAACCATAATATCTTCGAAAAAAAATTATAGAATCTTGTGTCATAATGAAGTTTATTTTTCCACATTTTGCACCTAGAGGAGTAAAAAAGAGATATGATGAAATCCTGGAATATACTGACACTCAGGTTTCACTGGCACCAATGTTAAGAAGGGGTCCAAGCACCTTTAAATACTAGTACCTTGCTACCGTTTCTCAGAAAACTTTTATTGAAGAAACAGCTGAGCCCAGGTTTCTGAGTCCTAGGCTAGAATTCCAGTGGGTTATGCAAGACCCACTAATAAGGAACTTAAGCTGATAACTGGGGATGCACCTTTTAAACATTCAGGAGATTAATATTAAGTTGCTAGTTGATTGGAAAATGTAGGTGATTATGCAGTTGTAAATAGGCTGGAGTTTATTTTAAGTGAACTGGAAGCATGGAAAATATAGGCATGCTCTCTAAGATGGTTACGTAGGTCCTCTCAGAATCCTGGACAAGGGAACTGGCATCTCCAGAGTATAATTCAACCTGTCTGTTTTGAACACTCTTGTAGGATGGCATGAATCATTGCTGTCCATTGATCAGAACAGGAGTGTATCTTAAACTAAACACTGACTATTGCACAATTAAAGTAAGATTAAGTGAAAGCAGCCCCTAATCACAACAAAGGCTTCCAAATGAAGTCTCACTATCTACCTTTCTGTCAAAACTCCAATTTTTCATAAATTCATTACAAAACCTCAAGACACAGAACTCTTTGTGTTTCGTTGATAGATCTGAAATCTTTACAAAAGTCATGCAAAGAAGTGTAGTTCTCTGTACACAGTTAAGAAAGCATCAATAGAAAATCCACCAAATCATTGAGTTGTGTATCAGAATTAGGATACATAGTAAAGGACAATATTTTATGACACTTGCAATTCATTTTAATATGAAAATGTCAGTAAGAAAGTAAACTCTTCAAGATTCATGCAGTGCAAAGTTCAGCATGCTGCCAAATCAGTAGTATCACACAAAACAGTCACTGTTTAATTATTTAATTCTGAAGAAGTTTGTTAATAATCTATCATTTTAGACAAGCTATTGGCTCAGTGTCCTCACAGAGTTGGGTCAACAACTTTGTTGTCCCTTTCTACTACCGTCTCTTATCTTTTAGATTGTGTCAGCAACAGACAGGATTTACCATAAACTGTAATGACACTGAAACCCAAGACTCAATGAACATCTAAACTGGGCCCTGGCAACATTTATGCTTCAGTTTGGACACCGGAGCTTGGACACTGGTTGAACCCTGAGTATAAGATTACTTCACATGACTTTTCCTTCAGTTTTGTCCCTGACAACAGTGTTTTGGTAATTTTTAAAGAGATGCAAGTCCCAAGGTACTGGAAGCCTGCAAGAAATAATCCCATAATGCCCTGTTTCTGACTCCCTGACATCTGAGTTCTGTTTTCTTGGTTTTCTCCTTCTATAAAACGAAAGTTGAGACTTTTCTGGAAGGAGATCCAAGTACTGCTTGGACCAATTCCTAGAAACACTCTTCTTCACACAATGCAGCACAGTTATTATAGAGATATTACATTCTTTTAATAGTTTTCCTAATAGCATGTCATTCTCAGGATACAGCTCATGTGCCAATATGTCCCTGAAGGTTAGTCTTAGTGTTCCACAAAATTCTCACCATTTTTGTTTTGTAATTTCAGAGGATAATTGTACCCATAGTACAAAATCTCTTCTCTTTGTACAGTGTCTTCTGTGTCTGTGGAGTTATAGCAGGAATCCACCATCTCTTTAAAATGTAAGAAGTTCTAAATATTAGCTTATATATTACCTTATATAACAATATATTTTCAGGTAAATACATTAATATTTCTATTAATTGTTTTTCCCTTGAATGATTTTAAATGTTGGTAAGGTAAGTTAACTTCCCGGCCTTTGGCTTGTTGGATTAATTTCCCATTATATGAAGAGAGCAGAACTTACAAATCTGCTCTTGATTTTTTTAAACACAAGTCCCAGGTGTTTCATTTTTAAAAGATGTTACAGCAATAAAAATGTTATTAAAGTGTCTTCGTTCATGCTGTTATAGTTGAGGTTGTGTCAGCATTTCCATTACAAGCTCATCTTTTCCAGAGAAAATGCTCTGGTCCATTGGGTAAATAACACATGTTTTACTATGACACACACACACAGGAAAGCTACAAATACTCAGGGATAGCATTATTTAGTCTTTTTTCTTAATTCTATACCATATATGTTGTATTTTTTTCCCGTGAATGAATAACTCAAGTATCACCTGTCAGTGATTATAAATTTCCTTTGTACCACAAACTACGTTAGTATTATTTTTATTTAGATTTTTGGGTAATGAGTATCTGGATAGAATGTATTTCCCATTGCTATCATGCATACTGATCGTCAGCATAATGCATTGAAACATTGTGTAACCCTTAGAATTGATGTAAAAATGGAGCCTTGATTGGCCCTTGCTGGGCCTTGATGGGCCAATCAATGGGTTAAAAATTTGAGAGGTAATTCCTGAGTTCTCAGCAGTGCTGAAATAAGGTACAAGATGTCCCAAACTCTGCATTGCATTATGGAGGTACCCCAAATCATAGGCTGCTTCTGAGAATGAAGTGACATGCGAAAGGCTGCATAAGGAGCTGTGCAAGAAAGAAACAGAAATGGAGACATCCTTTCTCCCAGTCCTTCGCTGAATAGGGTACACCTCAGTCTATTAATTTCTTAGCTAAGTCCCCTTTCTAAGACTCAGCTCACAGACCTTTTAGATTCAGTTTATTTGTTTTCAGTCACCCATTGCCATGTCTAGACACCATCCCCACTATTAATAACACTATATCTGTTAAACTGAATTCTGTTCTCTTTTCCTTATAACTTCTGTGGGCGAATGACTCCTCTGTTCCAGGACATAGATCACTGTTCTCCTGCTCCAAATTAAGCACTAAAGTCCTGTCCTAAGCATAAGGTTGTTATGTAGGTTTTCTGTCCAAGATGAGGGTGGGATAAATCACACATTGGAAGTATCCATCTCTTTGTCTATCTCTATTAAACCAGAGAGGGAATCTTGATGATGAGATGAAACTAGAGACCTCAGCTTTGGATGGTTGCAATCCAAGCCAGATAATTCCCTAACACACCTCACTCTTCCTCATTTCTGTCTTTCTTACTATAACAACTTGATTTAGTTTTGTTAGAATAATGCCTTGAGATTTCGGTTCTCATCACATTTCTGTTTTACTGGGGACCACAAACTTTTCTCATATGAGATATCTTTGCCTTTCCAATCCTCTCTTGGTTGTTACTCATAAATGGCTAAAGGAGTCGATCTTTTTTCTCAGGTTCATAAACATTTTGAAGAAGATTCTCCTATCTTTAGCTAAGTTAATTTCAAGATGCTTAAAAACAAAAAGTCCAAAGAAAACTATTCACAACTCAAATATCAGTTGTTTTGAATATTTTTCCTTAAATCCAGTTTTCTGGAATGAAGTATTTTTGGCATTGACGGTTCTCATAAAGAGAAAGCTAATGATTTTCTTCTGAGCATAATATGCGGATAATTAAGATAACGTTTTTAGCAATCTGAAGTGTTTAACTGCCTTCATACAATATAAATCTTTTTTTGCACTGTTCATATATTTAATTTAACCACGCCACAAAACAGTAGAAAGAAATATGATGGCTTACATAATTGCACAGCTACATTCAACATTATATTTTTGAAAGTCTTTTTCAATCTTTCACTTGGTAATTTTCTCCATAACTGGGCAATTTAAGATTTCTTTTTTCTTTTTCTTCTTCCTTGCTATATTAAATGTCTGTGCCTAAGCATGACACATTTGCTTTCAGTTTGTATATATGTGTATGTAAACAGTGAGACAAAGAAAAATATGCATAGCTCTATATGTTTTCCGTAAAATACGCATGCATATGCATTTATATATGTACATACACCTGGACATCTGTATATAAAAAATAGAGGGGATATGTGTTCATAAAGAAGTATTTAATCAGCAGTTTTACCTTGGAACCATAATCATATAAAATATCCATTTACTTTGAAGTTACATTGGAGAATGGTTATTAATAACTCTTTGATGAAGTTAAGGAAAGCTTTGCTAGTGTGAAGATAGTACAGATATTTGTTCTGATGAGTTTCTGAAGACTGTTGGATAATAAACCACTTTGGGGGGCTGTGTGACTCTTCTGTTGCTATTTAGAAAAAATCGAAGGGAGCAAAGCTAAGTTTAAGATACTTTATTTTGGTGAAAGAGAGGAAAAATAACAGAAACTGCTTCAATTGAAAAGACTGTTTTTACTTCTCCAATGTTGTCTTCCAGATCCAGGTGCACCTTAGTGCACTGTGGTCGCTGACTGCTGTTTGTGAGGAGCTGGTACAGGGCAAGTCTGACTCAGCAGCTGTGCAACGGCTAACATGCATCATGAAGCTGCAAGCAATCAGCTGCAAAAAGGGAAGGAAATTTCAGCAGTGAGGTTACAGCCATTGCTTCAGGGAAGGGAGTTTTGGTCCCAGCCTCTTTATGCCTGCTCAGAGACACGCAACGGGAAGGCGGTAGGGTGAGAAACGGTACACAAAGCTGCCATTGCCCCTGCATTAGTCAAAATGCTTGACTATCAATCCAGGTGCCAGGGAATCTGATGAAAAGAACTAAAATCAGTGGTAATACTTCCACTCGCACTTTCTAACAGAAGAATATTAGGGATGTTTTAGTACTTTTTGTATAAATTGTCTGCTCAGTTTTTTCCTTGCAAACTTTCTAAAACCTGAATACCTTCAAGTTTTATAAAGTCTTTGGTTGCTCTGTATTTCTTTTTCAGTAACTAGCCAACTATCCACTGAAAAGTTACACAGAAATTATTTTCTATTTGTGAAATTCTATTTTAAGCACACTTAAAACCGTGACAAAACTCTTGCTGTCAAGTCCTTCTCTGAGCAACCAGACTTTTATCCTTCATGCACACACAGCAGCGTTCCTGTAGATTTCATTGTTCACTGGAAACATGAAAGGAATTTCATGCACTCAGGTTCATCTGAGGTCTTTTGCCATTAAAATAATAAGCTTAAAATTAAATATTTTTACATTAAAATTTTGCTTTTGTGAGCGTAGACAGAGGTTGGTACTCCATGAAGCCTGCCTTGGAAGGTAAAGTGTTTTATTTATGTCAAATATTGGTTTACATACACGTTGCTGAGAATTCAGAGAATCTTAGATCTGGTAGGTAGACTGGCTTTAGAAACATTTGAGAAATAGAGGAGTGCTTAATGTAATTTTACTTTAATGTAATTTTAGGTTTTGTAACATTCTGGTGCAAATGATGCTAAAGCTGAACTCAGCATGATTTATTGAGAATTTATATCATGTTCACTACTTTCCACTTGCATAACTCAATTTACCCATAGCTCTCTGTATACTTTTCAGAGGGGAAAACGAATCATTGTCCCTATTTCCCAATCAGGTGATGTCTGAAGGCATCCAAAGAAGTGATTTCTCCCACATTCCCACAGAAAGTCATCAACTAGGACTGAGAGCAGAACCTTTGGTCCCTTAATAAATTCTGTATAGGCTTCAGAGAGATGATCACAGGTCTATACTAACAGCCAAGGGTACGTAGATTTAGAATTATTAACCCTCCTGCTGCAATTCCTCTACCAACAAAACATACAGAGTGTTCAACTGGAAACTGCAGAGCATGACAGTCAATGTGTTGCTATAATACTTGTTGTTATGAATTAATTAGATCATTTGCATTTATATAGCACACTTCATGCAGAAGCAACACATGGCATTATACACTTAAACTACATTACAATTAAACAGAATTTCTGCTAGAGAAGTCAAGACTAGGAATCAAAAAAAAACCCTCAAAAAATTAAATTTCTCATAGCTCTGATGGGAAGCACCTTACAAAAATAAAAAATAAAACAAAAATATCAAATCTTTAACAAAGGGCAACTGCAAGTCTCAGTTACAAGGACAGTGATTGATCAGCTGAAAACAAGAAATGAATAATATGTAAGTACTGTAATGACAATTGTGCATTTAACAGGAAGCCAGTGTAGCATCCTCAGTTGCAATGTGTTAAGCTGATGCTTGTAAGTGACCATTCTAGATGCTGAATTTTGTGCAAACTGGGGACTTATACAGTGAATGGTCAGGGAAGGCTGCAAACAAAGTGGCAATAATCCAATTGTGATGTTATAAAATGTGAAGCAGAAGCTGCTCATCCCGCTGAGACAGAAATGGTCTTAACCTTCTAAATTCCTGAGATGGCTAAAATGAAGTCTGAACAGCATGGCTCACATTGGCTGATTAGGAAATTAAAATTCCACTCCCAGCCAAACGTTGAGTGAAGAATCACTGTTGAGACAGCTACTGGACCTAAGCAAAAGAGAAAAAAAAAAAAAAAAAAAAAAAAA
>VXAA01000754.1:10488-43376 GCA_013399115.1 Anseranas semipalmata
AAAAGAAAGAAAGAAAGAAAAAAAGATTCAGTTTTCTCTAAGCTAGGGAATTAAGATGAAATAATTAGCAAAAATCCAACGTTTGACTTCTGACAAAAACTGTTCACAATTAAAAGGTATATCATCAGGAACTAAAGTTATTTTTAGTGACATCACTACGAAAATATTAGGGACATAGGGAAAGGGTCTTCTGGTACTCTCTAGGGAAGAAGACAGTGAAGTCTGTGAGAAACCCATCTATATCTTCAGAGCTGAAGTACTTGCCCCACACATAACAGTAACAGAGTAACCAAGAGTAACAGTATACGTTACTCTTGGTGCATTGGCTGAGCCTTTTCTCTAGAAGTGTGCTTCTTTGGGCTGTTCTTATTTATTGAGTAATTTTTTGACTAATTCAAAATCTCTCCTTCCCACCAGCCTCAGTTCCTTCAGTTACTTTTACCCACAGACATAATAAAAAGAAAAAGATTTGTCACCCGGTTTCCTTTATTCTGACAATTTTGAGATCAAGAGTCATAAAACTGAATGAGCAGCAAAATAATAGAATCAGTCACCTGTGACCAAACACTTAGTGCTATTCCTCTTCAAATACCTTTAATCAGGCTACTAATACATTTTTTCTTGAATGTACCCTTCTTTACTAAGAATATTATGGTCATATCCTGAACTGATTTGTTTAAGTGTTCTTCTCTATGAGATGCTTCCTACTGGAACATGGAAAGCAAACAAAGTTGCTAAAGGCATCCTGAAGTCTTCCCCAGGCTCCTCTAGAAGGAGGCCTGACTTTGGTTACATCGTGTATTTGTAACACAAGCTGAGATCTGAATTTGTATCATAAGAGTAGAATTTGACTTAAAGGTCAGGGTAATTTCAAAAACACCTAGCAATGAGATTTACGGAATAGTTTTCCAGAGGAAGCATCAGAATGTCCTTTCGTTTGATGCAGCTATAAATAGAGTGAACTATTTACTATGAGGAATAATAAGAGACACTGGAGAAAGACGATGTATTAGCAGGAAGAAAATAAGGGATTGCTATGTATTGTTTGTCATTTCTAATTCCCACAAGTTTTAGGAAGGTAAAAACTCAAGTTATAATTTTCCAGAATAGTGCAACTGGCAACCTCCCTTTTCTGTAAGCACCATGTGATAGTTCTTGCAGTGTTTCTACTACGGGGACCCACAGGACACTACCAAACAATTTGGTTTATTCTTTCAGCACTGTCCTCACTTCTTTGTGGCTGTAATGGTGCACTGCAGGAAAGCTTTGTGGATCCCAGTGTCCTTTAGGACCAAAGTGTTTCGAAAACCCTCATGTATTGGATATTAGGAAAAGGTTCTTCACCGAGAGGGTGGTTGGGCACTGGAACAGGCTCCCCAGAGAAGCAGTCACAGCACCAAGCCTGCTGTAGTTCAAGAAGCACTTGGACAATGCTCTCAGAACATATGGTTTAATATTTTAGGTAGTCCTGTGTGGAGCCAGAAGTTGGACTCAATGATCCTTGTGGGTCCCTTCCAGTCAGGACATTCTATCATTCTATGTCTCTGAGAGTAAACTGGCTAAAGTTAAAGCTATGATAAGTTCTTTTAATTAAAAATTCTTAACTTTAATTAAAAACTTAAAAAATTTAAAAATTTAAAAATTTTATTAGAAGAACTTTAATTAAAAGTTCTTCTAATTAAAAAACTTTTAATTAACAATGTTTGGACAATAAGATGATGTCACATTTTTTAAAAGAGAAGCATTCTCCAAAAGATTTTCCTTTTTCCAGTCCAGGAGATTTACATTTTCACAAGAATTTGTGAAAATATATAGGGAAAAAACTTGAAAAAAACAGTCAGCACAAAACATGTTTTTCAGAAAATATCTCACCAGCCAACCTAATTTGAAAGACAGCAGGTTGTTGGTTTGGGTTTTTGTTTGTGTTTTTTCCTTTTATCTTTTCACAGTAAACAGACTGTCACCAGTAGACAAGGGAGTTCAAACAAACACTGTAACTGGTGTCCCTCAGAAGCTGAAGATAATCCACGGTGTTGTAGTTCAAGTATTAAATGAAACTTTGCATTTGGATCACATTGATCACGTATATCCCATGTATTCCATCAGATACATCACATTCTTCTGACCTGATGAGTTGCCTGTGGGATTTTGCAAATGTGGCATTTGCCCTCTACCATTATAAATTTGGGGGGTTATGGTTACCTGAGATAACTTTCTTCAGCTCTGCTGAGCAGTGATCCTGCATGGTCTTGATACAGCAAAGACAAAAAAGATAATAGGCTGTTCCCACTGAGTCCCACCGCTATAATCTTGTGCCATAATCCAGGGAAGCTGAATGGTCACACATGCTAGAGGGGTGATCTCTTTCCTCAAGCACTGGCGTAGGAATCACACTGTGGGAATGTGAAAGAACTTAAGGTATTTCACCAAAATGAAATTTGTAGCTGCATCAATGGTTAGCAATAAATTTGAGGAGCCTAGTGTAAATGTTGACAGCTAAAAGCAACATATAAATGGATAAGCCACAACAGGGGATTGGGTGAAACAAAATTTGAAATAAATAAATATCTCAGACAGAATAAGAAGGAAAACAAACAAAGAAACAACAACAACAAACAAACAAAAAAGAAAAAAGAAAGAAAGAAAAAGCAAAGGGAAGGGAAAAAGTAGTAATCTGCACACCCAGGAAAAACATGTCAGAGTGTTCCTCCAGCCTTGCTGGCAATTTGGGCATGGAAAAATTACTGAAGGCAGATCATCATTATTAGAGCAAGAAAAAGATGTCCCTAATAACTGTGTTATCTGCCATCAAATCTCCAGAGACAAAAATAGACTCATTTGCTCCAAGGTTGCAGGGGTTACAGAGTGAGGCAGGAACCACAGAAAAAGAGATTGATACCAGGGATTAAAGATCACAGCTGTACAGAGAGGAGGTGGAAACAAATTGGCGCTATTTCTAAAACCCTGATGAAAGAAAATGGTGCTTTGCTAGGGAAGGTGACAACTGAAAGATAAAAGTAGAAAGAAAATGTTTTAATATTAGAGCTGAGCAAAGTGTTGGTAATGAAACTGAACTGCAGTTTTGCTTAGTTTTGTGCTTCTTCACAAAGCAAAAGCTTGGGCTGTTTCTCAAGGTGAGCAATCCTTAGCCAATTTATTATATCTTCAGGTGAAAATGGTATGGGGGGAAATGCGATTTCACTAGCTTAGATTCAACCCAGCCGCCCAGCCTGGTGCGCCAGACTGTTTCACTCTGTTACTGAGTCACCTAAGGCCTGTTGACAGCAAAGCAATGGTTCTTGTTTGTAAGGGGCTGGAGCAGCTAAGCCTAGCTCAGACTAAGTTAGGACACAAGTAGCTGCTGCAATGGCTATCAAATCTGCTGACACAGCAGTTATTAACTTACAGGCTGTTAAGGATTAGACTACTGCAAGAAGTATTAAATAGGAAAGTTTCTAAAGCTGGGATAGTGACAGACTAGTATCTCTTGTGGCTGAGGACCTAAAATGCACAATTACAAGTGTATTAGACTTGCACACAAAATGGAAACCTTCTTAACACTTGACCCTGAGAAATGCTAAGCAGGATACTCCCTTTAGACTGGTGAGAGCCAAGAACAGCAAAAAAGAAAAATGTCTCCTTAAATCATAGAATCATAGAAAGGCTTGGGTTGGAAGGGACCTTAAAGATCATCTAGTTTGAACCCCCCCCCTGCCATGGGCAGGGATGCCACCCACTAGGTCAGGTTGCCCAGGGCCTCATCCAACCTGATCTTGAACACTTTCAGGGATGGGGCATCCACAGCTTCTCTGAGCAACCTGTTCCAGTGCCTCACCACCTTCCGAGTAAAGAATTTTCCTCCTAAATCTGTCCATTTATTTGATATTATGAATATAGAAACCTAAATTTAGCTTCTGAAAGTGCAGATTTTAAATAGGAATGGTCAAAAACTAATGAAAATACTTTAGAAACATTCTTTTTTATTATTCTTTTTTTTTAAGTAATTTTTCCAAAATGCCATAAATCTACTGAAATATCAGCCACCTCTGATGTTGACTGCCTACTTAGGTAGTGATGCCGATTCACTAAAACAATCAGCTGATATTTACTTACTGTACAGAATTATAACATCCAGCTTGCATTAGATGAATGCAGTCTAGACACCCTGAGACCAAAACTTATTCTCTGCTAAATCATTTGTCCTTCTTGGAGCTTCACTGTGGTTGTCTATACCATGGGGATACATTGCAGTGCTGGTAGTAATTTGGAGGAATTTAACACGTTGCTGGGTACTTCATCCTGTAAAGACATCATCAGGTAAGTACCCAAGAAGCTTCAATGAACTCATTGTTTTACATATGTGGATAAAGATTTTATATATAGAGATATATAGCCTGTAGTAAGGAAGAAATATAGTGATTTTGAATTAAAACTGTAGTCTTACAGTACATTAGCTGTGACATTTTCTTCAGTGAATGATAATGACAGAATTGGTAATGGATTAGGCCAAAGAGACAAGAAAAATGTCCTGAGGGTTTAAGGAGCTATTTATCCCGTATCTGGCTAGGCAATCCCAGAGCAGAAGGGGCCAATTTGTTATTTTAAGTGAGGTGCTGAGAAGCTGTAGCGAAGAAAAGACATGTTCTGCTTGCTGCCAAAAAAGGTTAAAATGGTTTAAAATGACTATAAATATTTGCTGTAGAGGAACTTATGTTCTCTTCAAGGTTTTGAAAAAGAATGAAAAAAAATATTTTACAGCAATCAGTCAATGTCCGTTGGACTGTATAGAAATTACTTATGGTAAAACAGGGTTTGTCAGTCCTTACATCTAACCACTAATGGCCAAAACTAATTAAGTGGGGACAGAAATACTACTGAAAAATATTCTCTAGCTCAATGTAAAATAAATAAATACATAAATAAATAAATAAGAGGTAAAAATAAGAAACAGACACACATATATGTATACTGTTTTGGCTGTTTGAACTTCTGCTGTTACTCACACAGGTTGCCTTTGAACAAAGCAGATCCTTTACCTTCTGGGTCTTATAAGACTCAGAAACCATACAAGCAAGACTATTGGTTTCACTGGGGACAGCATTTCTTTCATTTTGCAAAAACAATAACTGAGATAGACAATGGGGTTTCTGTTCCGTGGTGCATCCCCAGGATGCTGAACATATTCTCTGCCTATCTTACAGAAAAAGGTTGGCCATTAGGAACACCAACACCAGATAACATGCAGCAATAGCAACAGAATAGTGAAAAGGGCAGAGTTAAGGTTGCTTTTACCTGAAGAATATCTGAAATATTCCTCCGCTGGTATAATTGTTTCAGCATCATGGCATCATCTTTGAACTGTCATCAGTAGAACATCCTTCAGTCCCTGTTATCATATTTTCTGCAGATAGGTGTCTCTTAGACAGCAGTGATCCAGCACCACTCATGCCAGCAGAGCCAATGCTGTCTGTGCAGTAAGTTCCCAGGGAAGGCACTCTGCTCCTGGATTTCTAGCACCCAAAGATTAATACAGAAGAGGGTTATATATATATATATATATATACATATATATATATATTTTTTTCACAATTTCTGAAGATCCTGGAAGACATAACTGTTGTCTTCTCAATCATAAGAAAAACAAAATATTTAGAAGGGAATTTGAAATTCTTGTTGTATGATTTAGTTCTAGGTGATGGGCTCAATGAAGTTCTAGCAAAGGTGATATTTCCACAAGTTTTGTGGCTTACATAAGGAGGTGCAATTCTCTCAATTCCAATGCAATTTTATTCTGCTTTCTCTGCCTGTGAAGACACAAATTCTGATTAACACATCTGGAATGATCTTTCCCTTAAACATTTCCTTCACAAATGAGTTGGTGATGGATTTCTGCTGAACAGTTTTGAAGCATCTTTGTGCCTGAATTCCCAGTATATGGCATCATCCAGACTCTCAGCTTCAGTCTAAGTTGTTTTATGAATGGTCTTAACTGATGAATGTCACTCACAGCTCATCAGTGCGCTAGATGTCAGATCTGGTGTGGATCTCTTCCAGGAAAACACTGTTAAAAGAAAAGTAGGAAGAGAGTTTGAAGTTCTGAATAATTATCCACATGTTATATTGCTTCTTAGAGATTACTCACCATTAAACAGATTTAGGTCTTGTTAACTGCAGGAAAGAAATTGCTGAGATTCTTTACGTGTATATAGGGACACACTTGCTTCCTTGTAAAGTACCTTGTGTTTGTTAGTACTACTTCCAGCATACAGTAATTAAGATTTATATTGCTTGAGGATATTTGATGTTAATACTGGAAATTATACTTTTCTGTAATCAGAAAGTAAATTAAAAAAAAAAGGTACACTTGAGACTCTGTGAATATGTCACTGTCATTTATATTTAGTTTGACACTTCAGTTCTAAGGTTTGATCAGAGAGCACCAATCTGTGTCAGTCAAGAACATAACCAAACTGAGATTAATAGACACAGAACCCACAAAAAAAAAAAAAAAAAAAGGGAGTTCTGTATTTTAAAATAAAATTTAGTTACAAAAGAAATCTCTCCAGAGTGAATATAATTGTTGTTTCTATTTCATAGTACTTAGTGTGCAATAAAAACATCCCCACTGGGAGAATCTATGGACTAGTAAAACAGGAAAAATCTCTAAGAAAACTTCTAATTTGTCCAATTTTTTCCACAACATTCTTGTTTTAGGATTAGAGCCTCTCTGCCCTGAAAAACTTACAATAATCATAGGAAAAAAGTTAGAAAAATAATAATAAAATCAGCACCCCATTCTTTGAAGTAACATAGTTATGAAACCTCAAGGAAAAGAAAGAAAAGGGTGAGAAAAAAATAATTTTGTTTAACATATTTAGGATATATCTTGCATTGGTTCTTCTATTCTGAGATATCTTAGAGGGCCAAGAATCTATTCTAATAGATTCTGATCTATGTATTACTAATGATTGCAACACAACAATAAGATGTAAAAGACTATTAAAGTCCTTTCTTGGTAAATATCCTTGTTCTTACCAAAACAGGAAAGATTTTTACGATTAAATTGCAGCTAAACATAGAAATATAGACTGAAAAACATAACTTTTAGATGATTTGGGACACTTAAAACTGAGAGAAAAGCCCAGAGCAATGCAGTACCACTAAGTTCATACTCTAAAGAGGAGAATGAAGCTCTTTCAGAAGGGAATTATATCGGCAATAATTTAGCTTTGCTTTCTAATTCAAGAGGCAGGCTGTGCTTACCTTCTTGCTAGGGTTATGGAGATCTTTTGAAGATAATTATGGATATATATATATATATATATATATACATAGGCTTCTTTGTTTGTTTGCTTACATAATGTTGACCAGTTTCAGATCTTCTAGTGACATGCATGAGTCAGAGAGGAAGTGACCAGAAGACCTGAAAACTGAACACAGAGTGGTTTTTGTTTGTTGGCTTGGGTTTTGTTTGTTGGTTTTGTTTTGTTTTGTTTTCATTATTTCAAGACTGTAACCCCTTATACCTGCAATTTTAAACTAGCTACGTTGAAATTTTAGTTCAATAAGAAATGTTTGAAGGTCTTAAATGATATTAAAGGGTCAGAAATGGCATCCGAAAAAACAGACTCCAGTACCACAAGCATGCACGTGACATCCTGACATCTAGTAACTACTTTGTTTATTTTTTGAAATGTGGATGAGATTAGAAGTGCTTTAGTTGTTTTAGTTGTTTGTTGTTCCTTTTATAGACTATTATCCTATGCAAAGAAAAGGAATTCCGTTGAGTTTACCTGTATATTTCTGCCCCTTACCCTGATAAGCTTTGAGTCCACTGGCTACTTTCAAACAAATTTGACCAAAACACTATATTTTAAGAGAGAATTAAATTCTTGTGGATTTTGTGAATCTCACCAGTAAGATAGAGGACACAGGTTAAAACTAATGAGAAAAAAAAAAAAAAAAGCAGAAAGAACACATCTGATAAATATTCTGTTTGGCAGTAGCTGTAGGCAATGAGCACATTAAGAGTCCACAGCTAGCCATACTATCATGCCATCATTTGTCTGCTGCCAAAGTTCAGGGGCTATCCAAGGGACAGAGGACAGAGTTTAGGTTGTGTTGTAAGAAGCAAGGAAGGAATAAAGAAAAGGTACAATATGATCCATCAGAAAGAAAGTTTCATTAGCACCACCATTCACAGAACTACTTGTTTTTAATAGTAAGAAGCAATTCCCTACACTTTTGAATGTCACTTGGTTAGACGTAAAGAACAGTACAGCTTATAGGAATACCAAGGAGTGCTAATTATATTATGGCTGATCCACTCTGGCATTAAAATTCCTCCCAGGAAAATTCACCCTCTGAAGAGATTCTCTGAGTTATATCCAGGAGAATTATAATAACCAGATATAATGACACAATGTGAAAAATAGTTTAAATTGCTATTTACTAGTAAACAATTGCTTAAAAGAAATCACAATCATGCAGGAAATCCTGAGAAATGAGACAAAAGGTAGGAAATAAATAAGATTTAACTACAAACATAACAATTTCCTCTGAGTAAAAATTTCTTCAGGAGTTGTATAAAATATCCCCTGAATAAATTGTGATTCTAGTAATCTTGAAATTATTAATGCATTACTCAAAATTGCTATATAGTTTGGATAGAAAACAAATGAGTCAGTCTTTGTAAAACCATAAGGAAAGGGGATGCCACACCTTAGGAAATGTCCATAAAAGAGAAGCCACTGTCAGGCAAAGACTTTTCACTTCCTCCCATTTTGCTGCTCCATTTTGCCCTGAACAGTGAATTATTCCATAAGCAGCATCTGGAATCCAGACATGCAATGACTTAAATGACAATCCAAACCACCAGAATCCAGATATCTTGCCCATACTCAGTAAATGCTTGAAAGCTTATTTGCATAATTATTTTTATAGTATGATACAAATTGTGTGGTGTTTCCTAGAAAACCTTTCTGGCTGGTGGTGCAGGTGGACCTCTTAAGATGGGAGAAGGGAGACAGCAGGGAGCTGAACCATGGTCTGCCGTGCTCTGAGCTGAGTAATATAACTGTTGAGGTGCTAGGTCTTCCCTTTACCAGCTTCTTCTCCAGCAAAGTTTTATGAATCTAATCTTTCATTTCCCTTTTCTTTTGTCTATTCTGCAAAACCAAAATATTTCCTCTCAAATTGAATAGAAAGTTTCATATGCCACTGACTTTTCTTTTAATGTTTTGCTTAGGAAAAAACAACAAAATAAATTTCAGTCTGGTTCAAACCATTTATTTATTTACTTATAGTTTGACTGTGGAGAGGAATAATCTATTATTTATATCCCTATCCACTACATACACAACTTTGTCTCCAGGGAGAAGATGAGACAAAGAACAAACCACCTACAACAGATGTTGCTCACATTCTCTCATAGAGGGGTTGCTCTTATTCTCTCACAGGAAGGTTCAGATTCTGCCATGGTGAAAGTGACATACATAAATAAAGAGAGTGCAAATTGTAATGGTCTTCCAAGGAGGGGAAATAGTTTATGTAAAACACTCTGCTTCTAACAGATCATCCAAGATGCAGCAGCATCAAGGCAACAAAGCTACTGGGACACAACTCTGCATGTTACATCTTGCTTCCTGATCGTACTCCCTCCCTATTTTACACCTGAATAATATTTATTTTGCAAGTTCCTGGATGAATGCTGCACAAACTAGCTACAGGATCCTGTTGTTTACAACACATTCTAAATTCAAATTATAGTTAGCAGAAGCAACAGGGGCCTTAAATTAATGAATTGTCAAAAGACAGTAAGGAAAAATGTGTTTTCCTTAATACAGAACACAATATAATTGATTAAAAAGAGGTAAGTGAAGTAATGTCAATTACTGTGAGTAAGACAGTAGCAGTACCTTATACATATTCTGGTGTTCAAATAGTCTTTGAATAACTGTGATTTACTAATTGAGTACTATATGCGTAACCAAGATGATTCTGTCCTCTATTCTGAACTGAAAGCCCACATTTTCAGTATATTTCCTTTTAGTAGTAGCTAGATTAGTCCTCATTAGAAAACTCCAGTTTGTCAAAAATGACACTGTCCACAGGAAAGGTTCATTTTTCATGAATTTCTTTTATGAAATACATTTTCTAAATGTATTATCTGGGTGTTTTCAAGAAAAGAAAGCTAAAATTATGTCCCTCAATGACTGTGATAAATTATGCTAACTTGCAATAAAAAATATAGTAACAGTTTAAATAAAAGTCAATGTTGAGTGTACTGAAACTATAAAAAGAAACAATTCAGCATTTATTTTTTTTCTATAAACAATTACTTTTCAAATCACCCCATGATCATCACCATAATCACCACAATTTAGCTCAACTTTGACCGGGAAAACTCCTTGAAATACGAAGAATGTTCATACGAGTTGATATTTTGCAATTTTCAAAGCTGCTTTGAAAAGTTTGCAATGAGGACAGACAAATATCTAACATCAAGCACTAAGCAATGCGTTACTAAATTATTTGAAATAAACTCACTTGAAATAACTTGCTTGAAATAAAAGCAGGAGAAATGGAATTAGCAGTAGGGGAAGTTAAGTACAAACATAGATGGAACAGTATGGAAAGTAGGGACCCTGGATCAAAAATTCCAGGTTTCTTCTAAACAACAATGCTTAATGCTTGCCAATGGAAATTAGTTTCATTTTTGTAGGTATTGCAATACATGACATCTCTTCCTGTAAGAAGACTTACCCATCAATAGGATAATTACCAAACCCGTGGGACATTCTGTGTGTAGGTTGTTGCTTGGAATCTAAACCTCAATTTGGTAATGATTTAAGTTACATGATACAATACCCATATTAAAATACTGTTCATACAAGCAAAGCTTCTCTATGTTCTGAGACAATGAAAGTGAAGATGCAGTGAGGAACTCACACCAGAAGCACTATTTGCAAAAACCCTGTCTTTTTCTGTTGAAGACAATGGCCAAATTCAGACTGAATACACGGAAAGAGCCAGCTGAGTCTTTAGCAATGCTGATTGATTCCCAGTGTCTTGTCTTTCATTTACCAGCAAAGAGCTACAACAGTATTATAATGTATTATTAAATGCTGCTACTTTCCTAAGATTAAGTATTGTCTTTTATTTCTGAATAGCTGTCAATACTTAAGTCAGATCTAGTCAAAAGACATTTGGCCATTTTACAAGACACCTGTCCAATTAAGAGAAATTTCTTGACATTCACATTTCAGTATTCTTGAGCCAGAGAGCTAACATTTAAGTGTTCTGCAAAGTTCATTACTCCACTATTACACTGTAAAAAGTGTAAGAAAATAGAAATAACGTTTCACCCATAGAACCTTATACATCTGTGTAGAATGCTTAAGCAATATTGTTACGAAATATATTCCTCTTCCTTAACAGGAAAGAAAAGAGCTAATTATTTGGCTATGCAGCAAAAAAGCAATTCAATATATATTAATCTAAAAATCTGTACACAAAATATAAATCACAAAGGGTCAACAAAGCAGTTAAAGTGCTGTGCTCTTGACCTTCTCTTTTCTTTCTGATTATTCAGCTTGGCAAGACCATAGATGCTGTTCTGGTGTAAGCCCACTAAAATATTTTAGTCTTAATATGCATGGACTACCATTGGGTGCAAGTTCAGTAAGTGCCAAGAAGCACTGACATCTTGGTGCTTTGTTACAGTGTTATGTCACCATGTCACCACTCCCCAAAAGCATTCAAGCATGTGTGCATCTTTGAACCTGAGAGGAGTTTCATTGATGCTTTCCTGGCTCAAGGCCTAAATGCATGGTCAGATCCCCCCAAAAAGTTCTGGGCACAAGAATGGTGAAGCCCCAAAAATCCCCTCCACATAATTTCTGTCTGAGCCTGAAGGAAACATAATTTTATATGCTCTTAAGAGTTTAGACCTTGCAAGATAAGCACTTTGTGTTATCTTGCAAAATTTTTAGTGCAGACAGTGTCTGCACAGGACCTCAGGTGTCTCACCCAGGATTTTCTTTCCATGTTGGATACCTAACATTGAACTGGGTGATTGTAGGTCAAGGTCTCAGTTTTGTATTGCATCTGGAACAAAATATTTGTAGTCAGAAGGTTCAACATACAGTGACAGTTTTATTTTACGTACCCTTCGTCTGTCTAAATTCAATTTATTTTGCTGAACGAAGGGTAATTGTATCCTTGTTAGCCATTCAGGGTTAGTACAACTATGACAAAATACACAGGATTTAGTTCTACCTTCTGCACCATCTGTGACATTTTGATACTGAATTTTCTACCAAGAGAGTCCCAAGGTTTAATATTTTTGTCCAAACATACATGATTAGATCTAAAATCATTGAAATCAATTGGAACAAGATCCTCAGAACCTACAGTACTGATGTCTGGGCGAGGCAGTCTCCAAAACATTGAAGATTTGGATTTGGAAATCTTCTGATCAACTCAGCTCTTGATAGTATTCTCATAAACAGTTTAATAAATCAAGAATTTGTGTTGCAAGCATAGTCTATATGGGAAAATGGGATTGGATCCTGGTTTGACTGCAACATCTCTACAGATAAATGTCACACATTTCAGAAGTGCAAGTGAAAGTAAAGCTCTAGAAATGGTTTGCAGGCAGGAAAAGAAAATGGTTTCTGAGTGATTTATTTATTTATTTATTTTGTTAGCTCTGGGATGAAACTACACATTGCAAGCATTTGAGAAGTATCTCACCAACCATGTCAGCCTCAGAAAGCTGCTGCTGCTTACTCAACTTCTTCCCCAGACAGAGATTTGATTACCCATCTGTACTCATTTGTCCTTTCAAAAAGTGCTAGAGAAGTGGAAATAAAATTCTTTGAAGCTTTGGAAAGTCCTTGCTGATAAAACTCAGCCTACTCATCCTTCCACATAGAATATGAGAGAATTTTAGGTTTATAAGTTTTATAAGGAGTTTCCCTCAATCATTCCTGAGAATTCATGACTGAGGATTTAATTTTCTACCATTCAGTGGAATGTTTTCCTCCAAATAAAATTTCCCCAATGAAAAAAAGAAAAAAAGAAAAGGAAAAGAAACAAAGAAAAGGGGAAAAAAAGTTATTGTATTGTAATATTGTATTATTCTTACCGTTTAAATTCTAAGCAACATTCTCAAGAGGTTGCACAGTTACAAAATGTCAACATGTTTTTGGTGAATATTATCATTAATTGATGACTCAGTGTAGAAAACTCAGAACAAGTAAGACAAAAACGTTGTGAATTTGATAAATGATAAAGGCTTGTAAGTCTAACTTGCCTTGTTTTGTAAGACTGCACTTCATTTTCACGTTCACGGGCCCCAATCTTTCACTTCCTTAGACTCTTGACTGAACAGACATTATTCTGAGACTCACCTTGCTTTCAGAATCCTGCTAAACTTGGGTGGCATTCATCTGACTTACTGGATAATGTAAACATCCAGTCTTCTGGTCTCTCCTTATGCAAAGGGTCTAATGTCAAATTATATGGTCTTGAAATCAGTGCCTGAAATAAGTTAGATAAATTGTCTCAGAAGTGCTCATTTCCTCTCCATTGATTATGATGAAAATCACAGCTCATATGGGGAAGAAGTCCATATTGTAAACATATAGTTATGTGACTTGATTCCCACTTCTGGTGGTTAGAGCATATAAAGATTTGGGGCAGATTTTAATTTCTTGGAAAATGAGATTTCTAAGCAGGGAAAAACAGGTTGCTATAAAACGCGTCTGTGCTGGTAAGAGAGCACCTAGGGGGACTGCTGTGATTCCAACATTTTGTGAAAAGCAGCCAAACAAACAACAACAAAAATCCAATTCTGTCCTGGAAAAATAACAATGTTTTCTACAGGGAGATGAGACATAACCAGAACACTGAAGCTGTCCAAAGGAGTAATATTTGCACATCTATACACACACATATGGGGTTCTGATTACTCTGTTAATGCCTAAGCAAGGTTCAAGGCGTCTTTCATATTCCAAATCACAAACTTGTTTAAATAAGCTGTTTGGCTGTTGCCATCGCATCTCTACTTGTTGTTTGCATGCAATGCTCATCCTCAAGACTTTATAAATGTTACAATTCCCTTTATGAGCACTGATAATAGGATTGTAAGTGAGTTACTAGAGGATGGCAAATAGCAGAGTGCACTAGTTCAATACAGTGCAGATTTATTGCCATAGTATTCCCAAATTTTTTTCTTCACATGTCCTGTCTCCAGTGTGGGCTGTGATGCTAGTCATCTTTGCTTTAGCATATCTCACTATATGCTTGGCTTGTACAAGTAGCCTACAAACTGAGGTCAAGCAGACAGTAAGGAACAGATGGTAGGAGGCAAATTTGGGTGAACAAGATGTATTTTTCTGTCTCTTGCTGCCTCTCAGAGGATATGAGGATTGGAAATGAAGCAGAATTTGTAGCTCAGCATCTACCGTGGGTTTGCAAACAAGTTTGTTTATAAGTTGCATACTACTTAATCCTTCAAAGGACAAAAAAACTATTTTTAGCCCAGTATTTCAAGAACGTAGGAGAAAAAATCTACTTGTACCTGGAAACAATAGAGTGTTTTAGAAGCACCAAGCCAAAACTTCCTACCTTTGTGCTATTAATGATTCTTTGCAAATAAATATATTATAATAAATATAACAGTTGTAAGATACTTCACAAAGAAGAAGAACCGTTCAATGGAAAGCGTCTATAGGAACACAGACCTCCTAGACTACTTGTCTATTACATAGTTGCATACCACTACAGGAGCTGGACTAGTGATCTTTTCCAGACATGTTCCTGTGTACAGCAGAAGAATGATATGAATATGAGAAAAATGTAAGAATGTAGTAACAGAAGACTTAAACTCTAATAACTACCTGACTTTTTTTCACAAATCTTCATTTGTATTTCTTTTCTAGGGTGGGGAAGCTTATGGACACACATAGACATACCCTTGTGAATAGTGCATCAAGTTAATCATACGTAATTGTTTACATAGTTAGGTACCTTCTATTTATAAAAGACACTGTGTATTTCTTCGTAAATTCAAGGAAATTAAATAGTCCAGTGAAATATCTGTGCTTTTGATTCCCATGTTGCTATCAGAATACATTTTTTCTTAATGGTTTCTTAATGATTTGATCTTTCTTACTTGTAACATAGCCAATCATGGAAAACCACAAAGAAAGGTCTACATAGACCTTCTTTATCCTATTTTCTAGTGTCCACAACAACAATAAAAAATTGCTAAACAACAGCAACAACA
Organism: Anseranas semipalmata; assembly: GCA_013399115.1. Classification (NCBI taxonomy): domain Eukaryota; kingdom Metazoa; phylum Chordata; class Aves; order Anseriformes; family Anseranatidae; genus Anseranas; species Anseranas semipalmata. The sequence continues at coordinate 25,784 of VXAA01000754.1, forward strand.
ACAAAAAAAAAATCACATTTCTTCTAATTCTGTAGTATCTTATATGTTTATTTGACAAGACCTTCCACTTCAAGGCATCACCACATAAGGATTCACTTGTCTTTCTCTTCCCTTTAGGAGGCCTTCATACTTTATAAGATTGACATATGCCATTTTTTTTCAGGCTTTTATGTTGGAATGAATCCACACCTTCCTTCTATGTGCATATGCAGTCTACTTCAGAACATTGTCAGATTGGAAAACTTGAAATTAGCAATTTTTTTGCTACAAGAGCAATGCACAGTAGGGCAGATTCTCATATGTGATAAATTAGCAAGCTTGGTTGAATCTGTATTTGACCCATAACAAATACTCAGTGCTGAAATCGCTGTGTGATTTGAATGAATGTTTTATAAGTCTACTGAAGAGATCTACTTGGCATGCTGCTGAACAAGCAAGGGTTGGACTGACCTCAGCCACCTTTAGCTATGTACACTGAAGACAACCACATTTCAGCTGTCTGTCTCAGCTCTCCTTAAAATCAATGGAGAGACACGGATATTTTTGCTGTGTAATTCCTCTCATCCTTAGGTTTAATTTAAGGTTTGATTCAGCTGCCTACATAAAAGGATCTAATGCAATTTGAGATGCCCTGGGATATTAAAGACATCCACATGGAATCAGAAGGGGCAACAAAGAACCTAGTGGAGATCTGATTGTACTAAGTGCTGGCTGAAGGCCACTGAAGGCCGCTGAGCATCTCAAGTGACATTATACTTCTCAGTTTGAGTAACATAACCAAGTTCTCAAAAGTAGCTTTGATCTTTAAGGTCCCCTCCAATCCAAACCATTCTAGGATTCTATGATTCTATGATATAATGTGGTGGTGATCACTGATGTTGATCATATGGTAACATAGACGTAGATGTCTAAATTGTAGACAATTAAGGTTAAAGGGGATAAGTCTTAGAGACGATAATGGAGAATCTATTAGAGGTAGTAGTGATTGCCAATATGTCATATCAGACATTCAGTAGTCAGTCAAAGATGACAGCAAGGGCAAGCAATGCAATAATTTATCAGTAAAAGTAAAACACAGCCTGTCTAAGCTATTGCTTAACAGAACAGCTACACAACAAAATATCTGTATGATGTTATATTATCGTTAAACTAAAAAAAAAATCTACTTCAGAAATTCAAATTTTTGGTGAAGATGCTGATTCATTAGTTTATGTAAAGTTAAGTGTTGTCCATTTGTGACCTAAAAAGTTCAAAATCTCAGTGTAGTTAATAGAAGTCTAGTCAAAACAGTCTAGACTTCCCGAACTGTCCATATTCTCCTGCACTGTGAGCCAAATCTGTGCAGACTCTGTTGACTGGACATTTATTGACTATTGAGTTTAGATGTTAAACTCATAAATGAACATCTAGATCAAAGCACCTAAGTGTAGGCAAATTAACCTTCAAGCCTAATCCCCTCCAACTTTTCTTCCCTGCTTTACATCCTCTCAGCAAAATCAGAACACTGGTATTTCCTTTCTTCCATCCAAATTTTTCTGTTATGAGATTAGTTTCACTATTAGAGCTAGCTGAGAAGCATGTTATAAAAACTCTTGCCCTTGAAAATGTTTTGTTTTTTGTTTTTTTTTTTTTTTCTACAGAGTCAAAATATGAACATTATATATTTTGACCAAAATGATAGAAAACAAAAAAGGAAATAATTTTACAAGGTGATAAGTTCTGGAGAAAGGACTAAAGCAAGCCCTTCTTATTCTGTGTCTGTGCACAATGCTTAATGGAGCCAATCTCAAATGGAGATTGTATGTGTTACTGTGAGACAAAGGATGTATTAATAAATGTATGTGGTTTGATAGTCAACATTTTTAAAAGTCTTTATGCAGCTTGCAGTCCTTCAGTCTGGACTTTTTTTTTTTTTACTCTGACAAAAAAAAAGATTGAATACAAGTGAATTTTGCTGTGCTGGAGAATGAGACTTTCCCTACTGTTATTTCACAAAATGATGGAAGTTTTGGATTGATGAAAACCCCTCTACTTTTGCATAAGTGCCTACCCCGTATTTCTTATGAACCACAAAGTGGGAGGCACAGCAAGTAGTGGAAAAGGCTCAGCTGGTCAAAATCTTTGCTTTTATGTTAAAATCCGTTTATTCTTGAGGGGCAAAATGCAATGAAAATGAAAGTCTGTATAAGTATGTAGAACCCCAGTAATTTAGTCTTCAGCAGGTCATGTTGCTGCACAGGCTTAAGAGCTAGTTCATACTGTTATTGAATAAAAGCAAAAAGTATAGTTACCATGGCAATGGCCACAACACATGATGCTGATATTTCCCTCTGAGATTTTAAAGCCCCACACATTTTTAAGGAAGAATGCACTGAAATATCTCAGCTACAATTGTTGGTCTTTGTGTTTGTATTGAAATGTACTAGATTTGAAATATTCATCATCAGATATTTCTGCTGAGTGATATTGAAGAAGGCCAAGAAGGCAGTTGCAAGAGTACTAATTGTACATAGCTACTATACAGTTTCATTGTCAGCTGTTACTGGAAAGACATATTTTCGTGTCTTACTATGTTTGCAAACAGAAAAGAAAACGAGAAGCTGTATAAAGAAGGTCACATTTCCCAAATCAGATAAACACCATCTCTTGCTCTTTTCCTTTGGAGCGGTGAGTCTAATAAGTGTAGCAACAGTTCTGTAGGTAAAATCCTGGTCTCTCCCAGACTAATGGTTTCAATGTCTATCCTATCACTTTCCTACTTTCCCATTAATTGTCTCCAAATGGGAGAGTGGAGACTATGTAATCTGTTATTATATTAGTTTAAAATACTGATCAGATGTGGGAACTTTGGTTAATACGAGTATTAACCTCGTATTAGTTGATTACTTACACTTATATTTCAATGGGCTTATATGGAACAAACTATATTTATAATGTAGCTATTCCAGAGGACAAATGCATAAAAAAAAAAAAAAAAAAAAAAANCTGTTATCTTTTGAAAAACCTTCCAGCTAATCGTTTTGGAAGAAATTCTAGGGAGATAACTGTTCAAACCTTAGAGATCCTTTACTACTTACTTGCAGAGCAGAATTAGTATTCACTGCAATTTTAACCAAGTTTTATTGGCCTACACAAGCATATGCCTTCAGTTACTACTTGATGAATTTTCTCTTTCTACTTTTTAGCTTAAGCCAGTGGTGCTAGATTTTTTTACGGACCTCCAGTAAATCACCAGTGTTGATGTACACTTCTGTATAGGGAATGTCAGCCTAGAAAATACACGAGCTTTTTTAGCTTTCTGGATGTCTCAGAAGCAACCCACGTACTCTGCAGTTGAAAACAGTTGCCTTGAACTGTTATACAGCATTTCTGTAGTCTGTATAATAATTATTACATTATATCTCTGTGGCTGATACAGATGTAGCCATATATAGGCATTGTATAAGTTGATATATAAGTGGAAAACACTATTATTTAATTTTAATAATAATTCAGTGTAGAAGAGAGTTATATAAATACAGAGTAGTAAACGTCTGAGAAAGCATTTGAGTAAGGTAGATATTGTTGACAGTGAGTAATGGTTTCATATAACACAAAATGTCAAAAGAATAATTTACAGATAATATTAGGAAGGGTAAATGAGGAGACAATGGTTCAAAGTGAAAATAAGCTCAGGGTGCAGTGATCCAAAAATTGTATTTGAAGGCTATATAATGCAAGTACTAAGCTGGCAGAGCTGCATGCTTTTGAAATAGAAGGAAGTGTGCAGTCTAATTGTTAAATATGGCTCCATTTACTGAACAAAGAATGTTATCAGCAAAACAAGAAGAAAGAAAAGAAGCAAGTACTAGTTTATCCTGTGGGTAGTCACCTGTCTACAGACAGACAGAACAAAGAGTACAGATTTGTACAGTCCCATTTAAATTCTTAGGGGTTATCTTGTACAAGGGCCGTATCAGTTTTCACCTCTTTACATATAGTGCTGAAAACAATGGTTTGGTTGTTCTGCCTATAGTGAAAACAGGTAACTTTCTTGTTGCTTATGAATGGAGGTGTCTTCTTAATTACATTATTCTGTACACTTCTGGACTATGTAACAGGTTTATTTTTGAGTCACTCATTTATCAGGTGCTTGAAAGCAACACAAAGATACTTTGAAATTACTGATGAGATTTGGTACCAAAAGCATTCACTTAAAGCCAAACAGAGTATAACAGGAATTCAATCCTCTCTCAAGGCAGAGGGAGATAAATTTTGGAGCAAAAGAGTGTTGCTGGAAAACAGAAGCCCTTTTTTACCACTGGGATGTAGGACTAGATCACCGAGACCAGTATCCTGCCTGTGCTGTCAAGTATATTATATAATCTCGTCCATAAATGTAATAACCTCTGTTTTGAGAGTAATTAAAATGTTGTCCTACTTTTTTCATATTGGACAGTTGTCACATGACTCTGATGGTTATCGCCTTCCTTTCGGGTTCCAGTCTAAACATAGTCATGACTGATGCAGAAACGCTTATTCTCATGCCTCTGATATTCTGTACTCTTTCTCCTTCTTTGCAGTATTTTGAAAAGTAAGCTACCCAGTAACTTTGGTTCAGTCTTTGCTTTTTGTGACTTTTGATTGGGACTCTTCTAGTCTCAGTTTTACAGGACAAATATCCTTTATCTTGATCAACTTACCTTCTCAATTTGAGATTGTTTTCAACTTTCTTTTTTTTTTCTCTCCACACAACTGTTTCTAATAAAAATAAACTTTGGGAAGAGATTAATCTTAGCCTCCATATATGATAAGTACAGTCTGGTAAGAACACCTCAGGAGTTTCCATTGATTACAAGGTGAGATCAACATGAAACTTCACTTTATGAGATAGGCTGAGAAAGTAACTTTGTCTAAAGTGGCCATACAAAGCAAATGTGTTTGCCAAAATCTTCCCATTTACTGTTCTTCCATGCTGCATATACAATAAAGTGCTAGGACCCTCTTGCTTCTCTTTGCTTGATTGCGTAACCATTAAACCAGCTTGCATAGTTGCTATGATTCTTTCCCAGTATACATAGTATGTTTTATTAAACCCATAATTCATATTTCTTAGTTTCTTTTGTCACATCAGGAGTTGTAAGCAAGAACAGTAATGATATACATCAGGAGTTATAAACAAGAGTAGTAATAAGGATGCTGCAATGAATAAATGTTGTGCAAGCGCAATGCTGCTCCCCCTGAGCCTCCATATAACTCTCCTGGCTGTGTGTTGAAGAATCACACACCCAAAATGCCTCCAGCTACACAAACGTTTGGGGAATTTGGGTCTTTAGAATGAAAGGTTCTGTTTGTGTGTTTTCAAGTTCTCAGTGGCCATTGTATGTTGCAAAAAGATATCAAAGAAGCTCTTAGGTGGAGAAAGATTTGTTGCAGCCTATTTTCCTCAGCTACTATTGTAGCAGGTTATAAAAATAAAATGAGTTTAATTTTATGGAAATGATGCAAAAAATGCTTGCATATTTAACCTCAAACTCTTTGTTGTAGAAGTGGATGATAACACATACTTGTTTACTCTTTTTTCTGCTACAGAAAGATCACTTCTATGAAAAGAGGGAGGAAACATGGAGATATGTGCATTACTATGTAGGTCAACTATTAATTGGTTTCTAAGGGCTTTATTCTTTAACAGAAATCATCCTTTTATACTTACAGAAGACATTTGTTCCATTTGCAGTATAAATTTGGACACACGCAGTTTCCTTTGTTGTTCTCCAAGCCATGATGAGTAAGCAAGCCCATTAACTCAACGAGCAATATAGTGAGGCCTTTTGCAAAATACTTCAGAAGAAAAGCAGAAAAATCTCCATAACCACAGGTGAGCAATAAAATAGCTATAAGGCAAAAGTATTGTTTGCAATATGCCCTTAATCAGTGGCTCTTCTTTCTACATCTCAGTGTGAAATCTCCATATCAGTGAAGTTGCTTCGTAAGAAATAATCAGGGAATATTTATAAAACCTAAAGGCCAGTACAAATTAGATTCTATCTCTACCAAATATCCATTAGATGCTCACAAATAAACAACTGTCATTTCAAAATAGTTTCTGTTTCTGTCAAAACTCTGGCTTGAATGAAAAACAGATTGTATTATTAAAAAAAAAGAACATTGTTTAGTAATAGCTCCATCTTACTTAAAACACACGAAGTTGCCTTAAGTGAGATTGTTTTCTTTTTAGATAAATCTTCTAGAATTAGCTTAGAAGGGAATTAATAATTGCTTGTGTTAGAAGCTGCCTTCTATGGATACCTGGTTTGACTCCAGATTAGCTATGACTGAACAGTGTTATCCTCATTTCAAAATAAAGTATAGTCATAACTTAAAATAATGCTGCTTGCATCTGTGTTATTACACAGTACTTGCGTCATTATTGTATTGTGCTGTACTTCTCCTGCCATTGTAAAATAAATTGATTCCTTTAGCCTGCTGTCCATTAGACATACATTTCACAATTTGCTCCTTTATTTCATACTGTATTTTCTTTTTCAGTGAGCATCAGAGATGTAGGATGAACTAGATGACTCCAGGGGTTGAATGTATCATAGCTTTCATGAACAGTGTTCTTAAATGAGTCAAATTCATGATGAATGGACAATAATCATTACTATCTGCTGACCTGAATTTCTGGTGGCTACCTGACCACTGGCAATGCCTTTTTAACAGATGGAAAATGTATGTTGTGGCAGGGATATTTGTCCTCCTGACTGCCTGAGCCTTTTCTATCCAATTAATGAGACAGATCACAAATGTATGATTTGCTCTCACCACCACTTCCTTGCTCCACCAGTGCCCAAGATGTATGCCAGTTTCTACAGGAGAAATCTGGAAATAGTTGAGAACTGACTTCCAAGGTAATAAATTAACAACCCTACTCCTGTAACTGGGACAGAAAATCAGATCTGCTCTACTCAGGCTGGTTCCTGCTACAACACAACAGGAACCAGGGTGAGAAAAATAAGAAATGAAATCCCCTTGCATGATTTCCATGGATCCTTTTCCACCTTATAAGTATTTGTTTATTAATGATGCTATTTTTGTCTGACAGTGCTGAATAACCACTCCTGTACTCGTGCCAAGGATTTTACAAGGATTTGGTTTTTGTTGGATGAGAAAAGCCACTTTTTCCCAAAGAAATTCTATATACAGCTTTACATTTTTTTTTCCCACTATAAAGCTCCAAACTCAACATCTAGTACTGTATTACAACAGTACAGTATGATAGTTCAGATTAAGAATCTGTTTAAATTTATATCTGAGTTGAAAAAAGTACTTGCTCACAGTTGTTAAAAGCAGTCATATATGTAGAAGCCATTTGGTACTGATACTTATAAAGAAAACATCAATAAAGCAAACAGAGCAGTCTTGGCCCGTGCAACACATCAGAGAGTAAAGTGCAATTTGGCATGGTAGAACAACATGAGGACTCAGCCTCTTGGAAACCTACCTTCTGGAAATTGAAATTTATGTCCTCTTCCGTGGGAGAAAAAGAGGTCTCTTTATATACCCTGAATTCTATTATTAGGAAATGTCCAAGTTTCTGAAAATATCTAAGACATTGAAAACAGAATGATCTGGCCATAAAATTTTACAAAGTGAAACTGGGTAAATAACTCAGACATTTGCTTGCTATGAACATTTTTGTTCTGTTTCTTTCATAAGCTCCACTTAACTGAGACAAGCAATCCACAGAAGGTAGCTGAGCTAAACACAGTTAATGACTAAGTAGACCCTAAAAAGCATAGGCAAAATTCCTCAGTTAGCACTCAAGTACTGTTTTGTTTCCATATATGGCTTGTAAATGTCATTTGGGGGAAAAAATAAATTCATTAACATCACCGTATTGCACACCATTAAACTGCCAATCTAATAAATGGTACTTATATTTAGAAGAAAATATTCACACTGATAACTAGAACTGAGAATACATTTCTATGTCTATAACTTTGTTCACTATCCTTGCCTGCTCTGTTAACTAGGATCAGATAACGTATTTTTAAAACAAACACTTCTTTTCAATACCAGTAATTTCTAGCAGAGTGATTTAAAACATTTTAGTTGCCTCATTTACTACAGTCACTCAAAAGACTTACCTTTATTTGCAAACATTACTGTGTGAAATATTACTACAGTGAAGTCAGCAACGTGAATCTGAACTGCAGGGTGCTGAAATTCCCACATCTTCTTTAGCATCTTTGGAGGCAGGATTTCCCCCATTGTGTTTATTGCTGAGTGGAATGGAGTTAAAGCCTATAAGCAATTTGCTTATAGATGTTTCTGTAACAAAAAAAAAAAAAAAAAAAAGAACAACAATTTCAAAAGGTGAGAGAAACTAAGGGTTAAAGGAGGAAGTATAGCTTATTTATAAATACAAACAAGTGGCACATTCTAGTGTAAATGCTTTGTTTGTTTAACTTAGACTGGTTGAAAAGTATTTATCGAATTATGCTACTTGCCTTGGAGCTATTCCGTTTACACTTAGGTGTGTCTTTGTAGTGATATGAAGTTATGAAGTAACTAACACTTTGTGTACAGAGTAGACAGATATGCAGTAAAAGCTGGACTGTCAAACCTAAACAAGAAAAATATGGATCTGAATGGGTGATTTGGGTACAGTCCCCCTCAGTCCATTAATGGCTAGGACAAGGATAATTTTTCTTCAAGGTAACAAGTCAAGCTTTTCCCCAGATTTCAGTATTATCTTGTTACCTGTCACTGCAATATCATCCAGTGGTAGGAGCAAAAAGTGATTGGGTGAGTGTCATCTTTTAACTATTTGTCATCATTTTAATAATTGTCATCATTTAAATAATTAAAAGACAAAAAGAAAAAAAAAATAATGAAAGCAGTACACTTGTCATGGATAGTTTACAAGATCTCCTGTCCTTCTACTTTCTATTTAAATTGAAATGTCTGCAAGAAAGGCAGGGTAGGGACTGTCTCATACCACATATGTGCAACACATGAAATTTGAACATGCACAAGCTGGGCTACAAAGAACTACCATCATGTAGTCAACAAAAATAAAAATTTTATAGGAATTGCTTTACCATGGCATCCCAGAACATTTTTAGCAATAATCTCTCTTGTGGATAAAGGCCTGAGTTAGTAACTAGTCTTCCCTATGTTTAGTACTAGGTACTAAAGTGCGTGTACTTGGGCTAAGTAGCATCCTAGTGCAAGTCTTTGCAACACTGAGTTTTTTATACCTGGAAGCCGGTGTTGCTATAAATGATAAGTCACTGAAGCCCAGATGGCTCTTTCATGACATGCATACTGTATGCAAGATTGAACCATTGTCCGTGAGCCTTGTAGCTCCTACATGTACAAATTAGCGATGTAGTTTCTATAATACATCTGCAGGCAGTGTGGAAATTATATCATGACAGTACCTAGGGAAGCATACGTAAAATAAAGAGTGATCGCTGTGTTGGAAAGCCCTCGGGTTGGAATATAGCACAGGAGTTTTACAGGTTTCAGAAATAAAATACCTTAAATACTGCTAAAAGATATTAACTTCATGTTGGCTTTGCATAGGAAACAGACATTATTTATTAAGCATCAATTTAATAAACTCTTAACTTAAGTGATAATCAAAGGCCTGTTATTGCTTAACGTCCCAAATAGGCTGGTTTACTCAACTAGCTTGGCCTGGCTTATGAACAAAACAGACAAAGCATTTAAATTGAGTAAGTTTGTTATCAAAGAAAACATCTTTGAAAAGAAATATTATTTTCTGTTCAATCTGAATTTCATATAATATTTTGTTTCAGAATAAAGGTAATGCCAGAGGAGTAATAGCGATTGGGATCTAGGATGGTGTTTGAGGAGGGTTTGCTTCTGCCACTTACCTCCTTTGTGAATACAACTAAAGCACAGTCTTTCAAATGCCTCTATTCTTCACCCTTTGCCTATATGGTCTACTTGAATCCCAAGATTTTAGGGACATGGTCTTTTTCATATTGTAGCCAGTATTTATTCAGTATAATGTGAATCTGTAGGTAAGGCCTTTTGGTGCTGTCATAACAATGACTATGAAGATATATTTCCATATCTATATTCTGGTTCATCTGCAATTGTTTTTATTGCAATCCACACAAATGACTAATATTCATTTCCTTTCAGGACTTCAGTTCATACGTAGCAGCACAGAGCTGATAAAGTCAAAAGGCAATGCTGTTTAGTCATCCCAGGGACCCAGAAAACCTCTGCTGGTCACCACTAATGGCAACCTGTGGTATTTTCCACTTCAGGAACGGGAGCAATGTGGGAAAGTCCTTTCCTCCTCCATCAACAGACTTGGATTAGGTAGATCATGAATTTTTAGTATCTAAATAAGCTTTAAGTACAATAGTTTAGTTTACCAGAAGCACTTAAAGAAATCAGATACAGTGTGTGTTTTAAACTTTATGCTGAAAGTAAACTCTTAGATACTTACCTTAGGGTCAGTTTCACAGTCTCTTGCTTTGTAGTTTTCAATGATTTGTTTAAAAAGCTTATGTTATGCATTATAAAGTTGTAACTGAATCTGATTATACTTGTCCTGGAGGGAAAAATCCCAGAACATGATCAATCTATTCAGGGATTTAAAGTGTGATTTGTATAATTTACAAGCTGTGTTTAATACAAACTATCATCGCACTTACTTTTTTTTTCAAACATCTTGAAGGTTCAAACAGTTGTATAAACACTGATAATTAACACTGGGATTTTCAAAGAGATCTACAAGTGAGCCACCCGTCTATCGCTGAATTGGCTAGCTAACTCCTCAAGGCCCCTTTGAAAAATCCAGTCCTTGATTATTTCAGTCACATCTCTGCTACAGAGTAGAGCATACTTCCTTATTTGTCCTATCTGCAAGCCCTAGTATGAAAGATTCCACCTCATCAACCTCTTTATATTATAAATAAGATTTTCAAAAGATGACTTGATCCCAAACTATAAGGATAAGTGAGCACAAGTAATGCTTTCTTAACAGCATCTTCAAAACAGAAGATACATCAGGGTCCACTGATGGAAAGTCAAAGTGTCAAGATGAAAATGAAATATAAATCATGTTTGTTAATAGTAAAGATGATTAACCCTTACAATAATTTAATGCTAATTGCTAGAGATTGTCCATGATCAGCAATACTAAGTATATTTATCCCTGAGTTATGCAACATTTCGAACAAGAACAGATTCTTAAAACTGCATCCGTCTGTGTTATAAGCAGTCGGAGTTGATGGTCACATCAGTCCTTTTTAATTTTATGACTTCTGAATTTCTTAGTCTATGCCGAGCATTTTTCTTGCATTTATGATTTTCATTTTGTCTTTTTTTTTTTTCTCCTCTGGCAAGTATACAGTTAACAATACGCTTGAAAAAAAATTAGGTGATATACACTTATCTTCATAACTGATTATGATTTTGAGCCCAGATAAAACAAATAAATCTAAACGGTATTCCCCAAAAGAGAACTTTTATTTTAGGAACCTTTGAATTATTATCTGAAGCAATAAGCAGATGTTTAAATGGAACATGGGTCTTTCCCACAGGGTTGCATTTCACTTTCATTTCAATTACTTCATTTTTGATGTCTGATGGAGAACTTTCAGGTCAAAACATCCAGCCAGTAGTTAAGGTACTGTGTATTACTGGTATACACAACACTGCTGCATCAGGACATGACCATCCCAAGCACCACCTTACGACAGCAGGAAAAGACAGAGGCCTTCTCCTGATGAAATCTTCTTAGACCTATTCCATTCCTCGAAGCAGGCCAATACCAGTGTACCTATATTTGCCAACTTTCTGACTTCATTTTCTTCCTTAGCTGGCATGAGTATTCTCATGTACCCTCTTCCCTGAACAACTATTTTTGAAGTAACCCATATGAGGGAGAGAAATATTCAGAGAGAACTAAAGAGATTTAAAAAAAAAAAAAGAAAAGTGTTTGAGTGCTATTTGTGAAGGAACAGGAAACTGTTAGAAAGAAAACAAGAAGAAGATGGTTTCAGAAACACTGTTCAATTTTTTGACTTCTTGCCTTTCATATGAAACTGTGAGACTTCTGTAGGTTTTAAGAGCACATATCCTCAATGGTTTTAACTTGGCTTTAATTGAAAAAGTTAGCTGATGATCTTGAGAAATGAAAAGTGAAATTTTAAAAGCAAGATCTTTAAGCAAGAAGGGTGAGTACAACAGTGTTGCTATAAATCTAACAGGTGGGTAGCTTTTTTTCTTTGGGAAGTTTCTATATTCTATATTCTGCTACTGGTTACACCTATGTCAGAGCACTTGACAGTGAGCCATTGGTAATCAAAAGTAGACAGTAAGTGGAAACAGTGTCCTGCACTTAATGGTCTTAGTTGGAACAGCATCAGATTTTAGCACTGCTCTGTCCAGAGACAAAGGGAAATATCACAAAATATCCAAGTGCCATTGAAGGCTTTTCATCTCATATGAAAAAAAATATAAACTTAAATCTGTTCTCCATATGCACACTGACCATCCTACTCACAGGTTGGGCCACCCCACACACTCAGCATCTAATAGTGCTTTTATGTTGTAGCCCTGATCTCTTTGAGAGAATTAAGCAGACTGTGAATGGTTTTCTGTTTACAATGAAATGTTGATGGAGACAGGAAAGGTTTTGCAGCATTTCCTAAACTTTTCTCCAACTTCAGATAAACTAATTCAAAAGTGCACTCCACAGTGGACTTTTACACTTCATTCTCACCTTTCTCACCCTTTCTAGCCCAGAGGTCTGAGGACTTATTTGGTTTGTTTCTATACTCTGCCTAAACCCCCTAGATCCATTCATATGTGACTGAAGAGGGCAGTGATTCCTGTGGATGGAAAGGTCATTACTCAGCTTCCGAACCACTTTTTTTCCCAGGCTTATGTCTGCACACTCAGCATCAATGGTAGATTGCTGTACCATTTTTCTGAGTAACAGAAAAAGTTCCTTCATTGATCCTCCATCTTCTGGTTAACAGCAGAAAAGACATTGCCACTAATGCAATGATTTTTTTTCAGTAACTTTCCATCATCAACTGTTCAAAACCTGGAGCCTTCAGGTTTGGATATACTGCATTCAGCTTAAATTGTGTTTATAGTGTATAGGAAAAAAAAAAAAAAAAAGAAAAAACAATAATGGAGACCTGCTATCTCAGTGGTAGTTACCTGTTATGCTTACATTTTCAGCCTTGATTTTCACTGAAAGATTCTGCGTAACATAACCCATACATAATCTTGTATTAAATTTCCTCGATTCGCCTCACAACAGAAATTAATTGAAATATTGTAGGTCCGACTCTGCTTTGGCATTACATCTATGTACCAAGAACAGAAATTGGCTCAAACTGAATTTGTGAGTTCTGCTGCAAAATAATAAACTCTCCTTACATTACTGACCTATTATACATACATTTTCCATTCTGAAGGAACAATCTTTGCTAAAAAGAAACATAAATATGTTCTTACTTTGGCAGTTTTATTCCAAATTATGTTGCAAGACAGCAGATGAGCAATTTTATTCATTGACAAATGGGTTTGATCGGACCAGTGCAATGGTTCATTAACCTCATGATAAGTTTGGGCTATCTCAGAAGTGTTCTTGCTGTGAATTTAGATTTGATGATGGCTCACACATCAAGGAAACAAATTGCCTTGTCTTTTAAATGAAAAAAAAAAAAGAGGAGGGTTTAAAGAAGTTAATTGATGTCTTTTAAATCCCATAACTAATAAAGCATTTTTTATTCTATATATTGCTTTCTAATTCTTATGAGATGAATTAGACAGACAGAATGCCAAAAGCACAGATTACTTTAGTTCTGTTGTTACCAATTAGAGGGAGTCAAAGAACTCTGATTACAATTATCAGATTTTAATGAGCAATTGTCTGTCAAGATTCTTTCACAGCTTTAAGGGTGCATGCAAGATTTGTATGCGGTGTACAGGTACCCTTGTATAGTGAGTTTGCCTTTAGATAAACAGTACCTGATTTTTAACTATTAGATTTCACTGGGTCTTTTGAATATATATATTTTTTTTATCTCTTGGAAAACACATTACTTCTCTCATTTAATCTAATAAAGTATGGACTAAAAAAGATTAAAATCACAATAAATCGGGAAAAGCAAAAGTTAAAGTTACAAATCTTCTGCTGATATAAGCTGGCATTGTTTCAACACGTTAAATGAAACTGGGCTCATCTGCACTAACCACAGATGATTCCTAAGTCTATCTGCTACTTTTTCTCCAGTCTGCTTCATCTTTAAATGTAAGTCAATAGAGCTGTTGGGTTTAAAAACATAAAGTTCATGTTACAATAGACATCCTAGCTATTCTACTTATTTTTACGTCCATTTAAAAATAGAGGAAATGTTAGCTTTAATGTTTCTAGATTAACCTACAAATAAATGCCCACTTCACTGCCAGATAATTCAAGATGGATCTCTTCCATAATTCTAACCTTGTGCTACCTACTTCATCACATACTATTTTTTGAAAGTACCTCTCCTTGAAACACTCTAAATGATGGATGCTAATCAGGAAGTTAATTACAGTTGTGTACTGAACAGACTGAAGCCTGTAAGACCCAAGCTTTAGTTGATGAAGAAATTACAAGATATCCAGTGAATGATGCACAGAGGAAAAAGTACAGGCCTTGTGCTTTAGGACTGTAAGTGACACATGTCCTTTGCCTTTGCAGCCATATGAAGAAGGATGAGAGGGGAACGGTTAATATTTTAACAGATTATTATTATTAATGTAAATATCCAGAATTTCCATTTGGTAGCATCCTACTTCTGCCTGGTTTCTGTGTAAGAAATCTGTGTTTCCAAGCGCCAAGTGAATTAGGGAGCTAATCCCTGTTTAGCTTGAATGATCTAAATCTTTCCCTCACGCACATAACTCACATAGACACTTAAGAAAATGAGATAGATGCTCCCTGTGTGTGAGAGAGTTTCTGTATTTTTCTCTCTTTCTCCGTCTCCCACCCCTACCCAGTTGCTTTTTAATTGATATGGCCAATTGATATTCCAGCCAAATATGACAGATGGGAGAGCAGTCTCAAAGTTATTAAGGTCTGACATAAGGCCTTATGAAAATCACTCTAAGGAAAGAAAAGAACACCAACTAATGAATCCATGTAGGGAAAGACAGCAATATGGGTTCTCATTAGACACTAGAGTATCCACGTAGAAAAGTGAAAAACATTTTATGAAAGCCCCAAGCATAGACATGTCTTTAAGCAAAGTTTACTAGATAGTAGAATACCCATCCATGAGCCATACATCCTTTGTAATCCAGATTTCAAAAACAGCCACAAACTTTGTGTATTCTGTTGTTTTTTGGTGTTTTTTTTTTTAATATGGAAGCTTTTTTTTTTTCCAAAATTGAAATATTAAAATTTAGTCTAAGAAGATCCGATAAAATGCTTTTTTTTTGTTGTTTTTTTGATTGTATCATGCAGAATAAGGATTGAGAAGAAAAAAAAAAAATTCTTTCTTCCCTTGAAAATAACTCTTCACTGTCTTCCTAGACAACATTCTATTAGGTATTAATATTTATGGTTTAATATTTAACAATGCTGAAAGGCTTACCTGTTTCTTTCTACCAATAACCATTATTTTATTCCTTGTCTAATGTGTTCTTTAGAAATGTATGATGGCTTACTCCTTTCACCTTCTTTGGTGATAAACTAGATAAAGCCTCACATGAATCCTGCTTTTATAGCCTATTCCTGTCTTCTGTTTCTAAGTGATATAATGTAGAATAAGGGTCTTATTCTGCACTGTCATTTTTACTGAGGAGGGTGCTATGCCATTGAATACCTCCATTGAAATAGATATTGCTACTTCAGAAATAAGGTACTACTCAATTTTACAGCAACATTGGTTCCAAAATGTCACCTTTCTATCAGGGTGGAAGTTGAAAATAAAGAATCTATAGATAATAAATAGACACAGATGTCAAATCCTGTCATTATTTGGTTGAAAATCTACAAGAACATAGCAGGAAATTTCATTATAAGCACTACCAGTGCTGGTAATCCTTGACAGAGTGGTTCTGAGGTGTCCTTGGACATGCCAAGTTCCACTTTGTTCCCCTTTCTGCCTGCTTTTCATCAACATGTCTCTTTTAAACAGTTCATAACCCAGCTTGGACACTGTCATGGTTTTGGCTGGGATAGAGTGAATTTTCTTTGTAATTTCCACTTCTCATACAGCCCTGCCCCAAAAGGACTGTTGTGGTTTAACCCAGCAGGCAGCTCAGCACCACACAGCCGCTTGCTTGCTCTCCCCAGGTGGGACGGGGAGAGAACTGGAAAGGTAAAAGTGAGAGAATTCATGGGTTGAGACAAAGACAGATTACTAGGTAAAGCAAAAGCCACGTATGCAAGCAAAGCAAAGCAAGGAATTAATTCGCTACTTCCCATCAGCAGGCAGGTGTTCAGCAACTTCCAGCAAAGCAGGGCCCATCAGGCATAACAGTTTCTTGGGAAGACAAACACCATTACTCTGAATGTCCCACCCTTCCTCCTTCTTTACCCAGCTTTGATTGCTGAGCATGATGCCATATGGTATGGGATATCCCTTTGGTCAGTCTGGGTCACCTGTCCTGGCTGTGTCCCTTCCCAGCTCCTTGTGCACCCCCAGCCTCCTCGCTGGCAGGGCAGCACAAGAAGCAGAAAAGTCCTTGGCTCTGTGTGAGCACTGCTCTGCAACAACTAAAACATCAGTGTGGTATCACCGCTATTTCCATCAAAAATCCAAAACACAGCATTGTGTGAGCCTCTATGAAGAAAATTAATGCTATCCCAGCTAAAAACATGATGGACACACCAGACTCAGCATCCCCTAGAGAATTCATTTAGATTGTGCCTGAATTTCTGCTTGCAAGATTGCTATTGCAAGCTGAAGATAACCCCCTCTGGCCAAAGAGTAGTTTCAGCCCACCTATAATAGACAGAATACATATCGCTGATAAGTCCAGCTGGGGAGTTTTGTAGTTATCAATATGAGAAAGAACATATTACTGCTTTGACAATCCACTACAAATAAATGCCTAAATTTTGTTCTCAACTGTATACTAAAACAGAGATGCAACAATTTGCTTTTTACAGTGTATGTGGGTTTGCTGTGCCTTGAGCGTGAATCCACAGCATTTACATTGGACACATTTTCAGCATGTCATTGATAGGGTCTTGGTCCCTATTCTAAATAGAGCTACCGTTAAAATAAAAATAATGTGCTGGTACTGCTGATCAGCATTTTTTATTATTCCTTAGAAGAAACAGTACATTGGAGTAGTAGCAATTTCTGGTTGATGACCTTTAGAGTATCACAGTTAACACAGACCTTTATGTTTTGTTGTTGTTTTGTTTTGTTTTTCTATAAACACACATCATTTCTATGACACTTCTTTGGATGGGACTCGTCTGCCCTATTTTAGTTGTGCAAGGATGATGTGACTGTCCCAACTATTTGGCCCTTACTTTATGATTAGTGTAAGAGACTGAGAAAAAAGACGATGTCTCAAACGTTCTGCAAAAAAAATAAAAGGG
>VXAA01000754.1:43915-77614 GCA_013399115.1 Anseranas semipalmata
GGGAGGGGGAGGGTTACCACATTTTAAATTGGCTCAGAAAGGTGGATCTTGTGTAGGCAGGGTTGCACTTTTCTGGGCCCAACCTCCTGGTAACCATCTGAGGCAACTTTGCACCTGTGGTGCAAAGGTGCACCACACCTGTGGTGCAAAGTGGGGGAAGGGAAGACCTTAGCACCCCACCCCCAAACCGTTTCCAGAAGGTTCTGGAACAACAGGCTGCGCAGGCAATTAGCACATAAGATGAGGACTGAGGCTCACTTCTTTATAGCACAGCTCAGAGGGGCAGGGGGTCGGCCTACTGCCACTGCCACTGCCGCCGCTGACAGAACTGGGCCAGAGACATCACTGGAAGCCAGGGTGGTAATCCTGATCTTTCCTCTAATTCTATCTTTCTGTCTTATTTTCTCTTTCTCTTCCTTATATGTTACATGCTGTTCAACCTTTTGTAAAGCAGCGAAGTTTACATAGCTGCCCTTAAGGGGTTGTTCAGCCCTTTGTAAAACAACAAGGTTCAGATAGCTTCCCATATAAACAACGCGGTTCAAACAGCTCCTGCTATATACAATAAGGTTAGGTAGCTCCTGGTATAAGGTTTAATCAGCTTCTGTCATCAGTAAAACTTTTCAGTCGATTGTTTGGTGGTATGTTACTTTCATTTAGCCCAAGGGTACTTTGACCATCAGCAGTCTCTGATAGTATCATCCAGAACGACCCTCTCTGGACCCCCACAATTACATGAACTATTCTGTGAAAGTGCCCACCTTTCCATTATCTACATGACACCCAGGTCATGCGTTTCCATCCTAGAAGGCTGAAATAAAGTAATGAGTCCTGCTTTCCTTAGAGTTATGCATGTATGCATTAGCATATATAAATACATGCATGAATATCTACTTTGAATAGTTTTACCTTCTTCAAGTTTTGGAATTTTGAAAGATAATTAAAAAAAAAAAAAAGTGGAAGAATGTGATTTTTTGTTTGTCTCTGCCCAAAGTACTGACATCTTAATGCCGGATTTTCCAAAAGCTGTCATTTTAGAAGCAAATGGCTTACATTTATTGTTTAGGGTGGGAAAAATCCAGTTCTAAATTTATATTCTTGCTAAATTTTGTAGCTGAGGAAAATTACTGTGGTTTTTTTTTTATCACCAGCTAAGACTAATACCTCCTAGATGTTTCCTGGGACTGATGGACTGCACACACTCAAATGCTTCAAACTTTCAAAAGCTCTAAAATCTGTCACTATCATGACAGCACAGAATTCCTCAAACACTATGCATCAGGTTAAATGAAAAATGCTTCTGCTATTATTATTATTAATTTTGGAAGATAATGAAGCTATATATCTAGTTTAGATCTCAAATAGCTCAGACAGTTGTACAAATCCCACAGCCTGGCAATGTTTATTATGACGAAGAAAGTCACCCTGGTATTATCCTCACTTAACAGATGTAATAGTGAGGCTCAAAGGCCTTATTCAGAACATACACCTTAGCAAAGCTACCTAACTTCATCATTCCTGAAGAGAGAAAAGGTCCTCTAGATGATGACCCAGCAGCTTTCCTTCCTTAGGCAAAAGTAAATACTATGAATATCCCCCCTGTGAGAATGAAATCCTGTTCCTCGAAGAATTTAGTTATCTAAATGCCACTTTTCTAGGGTGCACACAAAGCACTTTGATGATATGGACCTAAACAATCAGTTTATGTTTGTTCCAACAACCTGTGTTTAAAAACATGTTGTCACTGGCTATATAGTTGACTATATTTCTTTTCAAGCAGAGAATTAGAACTATCATTTCCTTCCTGTTGGTTAAAAGTGTTCTGTACAAGTTTTTTTGCCATATTCTTGGGACAGATCTTTAGGAATAAAAGGTCAACTCTGAATTGTCACTCAACTGAATTTGTGACTCTTTAAATATGTCAAAAAACAGTGTTGTACTTTAAAGAAATGTTATGTCTAATTATAAGAGTCCGAGGTAACAATCTTTGAAAAAAAAAACAAAAAACCTATATGTTCTGAAGAGGCAGTTCAAACTTTCTGATTAGTTCTTTGTTTCGTTTTGTTTTGTTTTCAGAGTTGATTTGATTAATATAATGAGGAAACATTAGTGAATGGGGTTAAGTCTAGTGGCATCCTCCAAGGATTTATGCTAGATTGATATAATTTTTTTTCTGACACAAATTTGACTGAATTAGTAAATGAAGAAAAGTCACATTATAGCTGAAAAATTGTCTGTGTGATGTAGTTAAATGGCTGTAACCAAACGGGACATGTTTTTACAAAGACAAAAGAAAAATAATTCACATGGGAAACTGGAATGAAGGTGAGAGGTAAAGAAGTGGGTCTGTGAATCACACCAAGAAACGCTGGCAGGACAGATTTGCTCATATCAGCACTGGCAGCTTGGCTTCAATTATGGAAATAATAACTTTTCACTGACCGAAGTTACAGGTAGCACACACTGGTGCCTGCCTGAACCCACCTGGGTAGGCAGCTTCACAAACCCTGCTAAAGGAATGGAAGAGAAGGAGTTGAGGATCTTCTTTCTGAGGCAAAGAAAGGGCAAAAACACCCTGGTCTCTGACTCCAGTTATACGATGCTGAGGGGATGAGAGCAAAAGCAGACATGCAAAATTAATAAGGTCTTCAGGCTCTGGTCCTTTCTTTATCTGTAAGAGACACATAAAGAAGATAACTTTCTTTCTATTCTGCTTTGATGAGCATATTAATAACCTCAGATTACCCAAACTGAGGTGGATGTCGCACAACTGATGGGTAGACATTTCACACGATTTAAAGTCAGACATATGTATGCCTCCACATATACCTCCGACAGATTATAGCTTAAGCCTTTTGAGCAAGCTTACTTTGCTAATATTTAAGACAGGTACGGTGATAAATAGCCTCATGAATACAGAGAAATCTGTGGTAGCTATGAAGCTGCTGTCGGTAGAGATAGATTGAGTAATAACTCTGTTCTGGGAAATGCAAGAAGGAAAGGGTATGGTGATTTATTAAGTCCAATGAACATATACTGTTTAACAAGTATAGCAAATGGAAGTGAATAATACATGAAAACTGCTAGGCCTTAAATTTAGTGCATAGAAAACTGCAGATTAAATCCATAGTAGTGGAATAGTAAGTGAAGAAGCTGAAGAGTGACAGGTTATAAATGGGCAGTGAGAGTAGGAATGAACCTGATTACAATTGTCTAGATGTCATAGAGCCGTAGGCACAAGGAAAACTAGATTGACACTTGAAAACCATGTAAAACTTTTTGGTGTAGCTAAGGGGCCTGTTATGTGTTACACTCCTAGCATGTGGTGCTTTACTTATGGCTTTGTTCCACACTGAAAATGAGTCATAAGTGCTGCTTCAAGCTGTTTTGATTCTGATGACAACTCCGAAAATATAAAGCAACCAGGAGCTCCCTACAGCAAGCTGTTTCCTGTCCAAATAACATCAACCTATCTAACCTCCAGGTTTTCTGGCCTGACAGACTTTTGTGGATTTTCTCAGGCCCCAACACCAAAATCTCACTTTTGAGTCTAACTTCAAAAGTCTCAGCACTTCCAGAACTCAAGCTGTGCACGGGATGTTGAGAAGAGCAAAATAAATGAGTGGTGATCTATGAAACTCTCTGGAAGACTCTGAGCTCTTGAGATCCAGCATCACTGATGAGTTTAATTTACACTTCTTTTTCTCTACCATATATGCCTGCCCAAACAAGAAGAGGAGTAGCCTGGATAGAAATGTTTGACTCTTCAAGTCGCAGAGAAGCATGTATATCACACTGAGAATTCCTGCGGGGTTTCATCTGCTGTTCAAGTCTGGATTCCCTATTGAAAATGGCTTTAACCAGTCATTAAACACAGCTCATTCACAGATTCTTTGTGTCTGAAGCCAACAGGGACCACTGGATCATTTGGTCTTACATCTTTATATTACATGTCATTAAACTTCACCAGTTTACTTCTGTACTGAGCCTAATAAGTTGAATTTGTTTACATTGTACCATCCAAAAATGTAACAAGGTGTAGTAATACATTCCACTGGTTAAATGCTGTCACTGTGTTCTGGATTGCCTATGCTAATGCTACTCATCATTTTCTCTCCTGATATTACTGAAATATCATCATGCAGTCACCTGCCATTCGTGCAGCTCATGACCTAAACAAAAAGTCTCCTTTTCTAAAGCTTTGTCTGAGATTCTGCAATGATTTAGTAACTTATTTTTTTCAGTGCCAGTGTGCAAAACACAGCACAGTATTCACAAATGGGATGATGACTCCCCACCAAAAATACTTAGTAAAACCTACTAAGTTCCCACTCTTTATTTTGTCGTACGTATATCATTGATAAATTCACCTGTATCGTCACCAAAGAATGAATTCAAACCATATTGACACAGATTTCTTCACAGATACATCTTGGTTAGAGTTAACTATAGTTCAATCAATTCTAGCCATTAGTACACTTTCTGTTATTTTGTTTAGGATTGAGAGACTACTTACTTAAATTATCAGTGTTTTTCAAATAATCTGGAATTTTTACATTATTCTAATAATTATTTTAAACTTACACCAACAAAATGAATATGGATAGATGTAAGAAGTTCTAGTACTTTCTATACAGTGTTATTCACAGTTTTTCAACATTCATCTAGTAATTAGCCCAAATCAGTTATTTACTTCTGTTGCTAACATATTAAAGCAAACAAACAGACAAAACAAAACAAAAAATGCTCTTCTGTTTGACATGTGCATTAAATTTGCAAACAATACATTTGCGTTGTTTTCTGTTTGAAAACATAGAAAGGACTTTTTTTCTTTTTTCCTTTTTTTTTTTTTTTATTTAAATGTGTTATATATTCTTCCATGCATTATTTCAACATTATTTCAAGTGGGATTTATGTGACCTAACTGCATTTGTCCAAAATTGAGCTATTCAAACCAAAGTTAGTTATTCAATGCTCCTTTATTACTTACCAGAGAGAAATAGACAACTCTGTTGTATGCGGTGAATCAGAGCTATGAGAACTTTTATCTTTCTTATACAATCATTCACCAAACATAACCTGGGATTTTCAGGTTTGGAATAAAAAAAAAAATAGTATCTTCCTAACACCCCTCCCAAAGTCAAGCTCTACTGTGATTTTTATGTATATATAAATATATTCCTCCCCCAGCACTTTACAGATATTTAAAACATGATCCTGGAAGCTTCACTGAGCTCCGAGGACTGGTGTTCCTCAGTGGAGCTCAGAGTATGAAGGTGGGAACACAAGAAGCTTCTGCAGACAAGACAACATTTTGGATTTGAAATTTTCACCAGAAAATAATTTTTCACGCTTTTTCTGATGGCAACAAGAGAAATGAAAACAGAAATTGATTATAAGCAGAGCCCAAGATTTCTCTGGTCTAGGAAAAAAATAGTATATGCTAGAGCCCCAGAGGAAGCTTCAGTCTTTTTACTGAAGTTTGAAGGAGTTCAAGAAAGGCTTCAGAAGGAGATGGTCTGGACTTTTTTTTTTTTTTTTAGCCAGAAGACCCCTCTGAAAACTTACAAATATTCTCCTTTCTCAGCCTTCCTTTTCTCATTTCTCACCTCCTTCAACAGAAAAGCAATAAGTTCTTTACAAATCTCAGTCTACATAGGCACTGGACTGCCTGAATGGTTTCTAATCCTGTAATTTCGTACACGCAGAGTGCCTCATGCAGTGGTGCTTTTACTGCTTTGTAAGTGGTTCCATTTTAACTCTCTTACTCCTCTAGTTTAAGGTTACACTGTACTTGAAAACACCATCTTAATTATACTTCAATAGCAACTTCATAGTTTTTTGTTCCTCTTTCAAGTGTTTGAAATGAGTGCATAACTACTCCCTGAGGTTATCTCTATTAGCCTAGTACAGAACTGCTCGTCTTCATTTCAGTTGTAGAGTTTTGAAGGAGACGGCAGCTTTCAGCAGGCATTAGTCACACTGAGTCTGCTGCGTACAAGGACTTACAGGATAGTTAAGTGGTGCCAGAGGACTTGGGCCAGGTCACTGCTTCCAAATGACTCGTTCTCACATGAGTGATCCCATTGACTACTGAACTGAAAGATGCCCAGTTTGAGGATTGCCAAGTGAAATCCTGACAGGTGATAGAGCTGTCTGTGATACTTGTTAGCATCAAATGTACATTTTAATGCAGACTTTCTCTCTATGAATAACTGCTCCACTTCCCAGAATTTGAGGATGATGATTTCAGATGGGTTAGACTACACTTGCTTATAGTGCTTCTACATGGTTTCATGGGACGGGAAAGAGGCAAAGTTCAGAGGCCAAGTTCAAAGGCAAAGTTCAATACCCAAGGTCAAGATGCCAAACCTGAAATATACAATTTCCAAAGTTTCATAAGGGCAGGAATTTTTTTACTTTCCAATTATTAATAAGATAACAGTTTAGGAGTGAATGCAAGCGCACACCTGCCAAACTATGCTCAGGGGATGGAGAGGGGGACTGCTGTTTTTGTTAGCCAAGTACCATTTAACAAAGTCAAATGTTTCTGTAAAGTAGTGATTATGAGCTCCTGAAGCTTAGTCCATTATTCCTACACCAAGTTCATGGCCCCTGAAAGAAAATATCATCCTCACTTAGTTCAGATTCCTCACTGAGGTCACCTTTATTGTTGCGTTATATATGTTTGCATCTTTTTACAGTAGCACTTCAAGGCTGCAAAACAGGTCATTGTACTTGGCTTTCTGTGAGCCCAGAAGATCTTGTGATCTAAGTAGGAAAATTATATATCCATCTTCAGTGACTGTTTTGACCTTTCTCAGATTGCCAGCCTCCCAGACACCTTTATGGCAATGACTCTCCTGCTGGGCTAATTACCTCTAATTGTGCTGTTCCAGTTATCTTGGTAGGCTCACTTTTTGTCATAAAATGTCCTAATATGGACATTAATGAAGTAAAACTCTTGTTCCCAGACAGCTGTCAGTTCCTTGCTAATATATAGGACTTTGGTAATAGTTCTGTAGGTAACCTTGGTAATAGTTGTGAAAGGGAAGGTTAGCCAGCACAATTTCGATATCTTAAAAGAAACCTAAATCCATTTAATAGCAAAAGGAATTGACTGGACCTTCAAATGTCAATAGAGTTTTCCAAGTATGTAGTAGAGTTTACAAAACAAATCTACCTCATTTTGCTAGTGAAAAATGTGAAGAGCTTCTTTACACAGAGAGCAATACTTCTTGTGTTTTGTTTTGTTTTGTTTTGTTTTTCACAACGGGTAAGAAAAGAATTAGAACAGTCTCATCCAGACTACATGAGGACCAATGTTATTTGACATACATTGGATAAGACTGCAAATAGAAATGGCGATAGTTGGCTGTCTGTGTTATTCAAAGCATTCAAGTTATTCAGGATAATAAGAAACTACAGAATAACCAGGGACAAATGAAGAGTGAAAATGAAATTCATTGTCAAAACAAAACAAACAAACAAACAAAAAAAAAAGGAAAGAAATGCACTTGAGAAAAAAGTCTTAACTTTACGTATACAATGATGAACTCACCTGCACCTGTCAGAAATTAGATCATGAGTTTATAATCAATACTTTGTTGAAAACACCTGCTCAGTTTTTAGAAGTGGTTAAAAAACGAAGTGTATTTTTGCAATTATTAGGAAAAGAATACAAAACAGTGAGGAAAACTTTATTACTCTTCATTAAACTATATCTTGAATAGTAAAATTCTGGCTCTCCATTTCAGGTAAGGTTAATATAAGTAAAATGGGCCCAGAGAAAGTTAACAAAGGGTGATCAAAGACGTGCTATGGTTTCCGTGTGAGGAACAGCTACATGGACTAGGATCCTTTGGTATGGAAAAAAGGTGGCTGAATGAGATATGACTGAAATCTACATAACCTTGAGTGTCATGGGATTGACTGTTAGCTGTCTCCTTCAGCCCAAGAACTAGAAGACATTCAGTAACATTATGAAGTAGCAAATTCAATATAAACCAGAGAGAGATGCTTTTGTACACAGTTTGTAAAGTTTTTAAACACAGCTATGAGATCCATGCTTCTGGATGTTGCAGATATTGAGTATACAGAGATTCAAAAAGTAACCTGACAAATTCATAGAAGGAAAATCCAGTAAGATCTGCTAACTACAAAGACACCCTCTTTTCCCCCAGAAGTTCCAGAACTGCAATTTCCATGGATGCACCATCATATCTTGGTCTGTGCTTATATTCTTCCCTAAACATATGCTGTCAGATATTGTCAGAGATTCCAGAGAATCCTTTTGCAGGGCTACATGGTCCTTCTGCTTCTCTTTGTGTTTATTCTTACTTTCTTCTCCTTGTGTTTTAGCGCTGGCTAAAATAATTGTTCCACCAGTATAGTCAGATTTTGAAAATGCTACTCCTGTAAGGAAAGAATAGGGAAAAAAAAAAAAAAAAAAAGGAAAAGGCAATATTGTCTTTACCTGTCTGTCCATCTCCTTCCATGCTGCATTTCACTCTGTTACAAGGTTCATTTCCTTCAGGAGATGGGTGATTATCTGGGCTCTGTTGTGTCTTAAATTGGATGATTCCAGTGCCAGGTATGTTCTCCTTCTTGATCACCAGATGGACAGAAATAACTACTTCTGCAGAAATAACTACTCCTTCTGTTTCAATGTACCTAAGGAGTAAGCACACATCCGTCCTGGATTTTGCTGGGAATGTTTGTATCCCTGGTGTTAGCCTGTCCAGGTGTTAGCCTGTCCAGGGCTGTACAGGACTTCTCTAATCCATTCCTAATTTAGGCTGAACAAGGAAGCATGTGGACTGGCTACACAACTGAAGCTAGAAAACTATCTAGGACTGTGAACTGTGGCTGTCCTAATGAGATCTGCTGCATTTTTGCTAGTTTTGCTATTTGCTACCTTCACAGCAGCCCCAATCCTAGGCACAGGAGGTATAAGTGAGCTCAGCAGTTTGATGTCTGACACACCAGCGTTTGACCTGAGACCTTCAGAGCTAAAAGTCTGAGCAACTGTCTTACACTAACGAATCATACAGACAAGCAGAGAGAAACCTGAAGCGCTCACTCCCCAAACAGGTTATGTGAAGTTCTCCTCTGTCTCAACACCTCTGCTAAGAAGAAGCCAACCTACTTTTTGAAAGAAAGAAAATATCAAAACCCTCTTTCTCAAACGCCGTCTCCAAGTGGCATCAATGCAACCCAAGTGTGATCTCTCTTGTACAGCCTCAATAAGTTTTGGCTTGCTTAAAGGAACATATTTAAAGAAACTAATGAGACACAGCACAGGTGAAGTAGCCCACTAATTTTAATAGGGTGACTAATACTTTTATACAGCTTTACTGGAAAAGCATCAGGTGCCTTTGGTGAGGAGAACTGCAGTCCCCAGGAATGAACACCCATGGACATATTCCCAGCATTTTACCATACTGTGCAACCCCAAAAGTCTCACAGAAAGAATTCATTTTTACATAGTACTAATAAAGAATTTTATAATTGTGTGAAAATACAAATTCTTATATTAAACTACTCTTTCAGTGAAATTCTTAAAGCACTGCAGTCAACAGCAAAATGTCTTCTTCCAGTTATTCTCCTTTTGCTTGGAGAAATGCATAAACCTGGTCCTTTTTAATAACACTTGTTTTATGGATTTGAAGAAAAAGCACTCCAAAGCAAAAAAAGCATTCTTTCACCACTCAGAGACCAGATGACAACTTCCTACATTTTCTCATGTCACATAAGCAGCATGTATCAGTGTCAGGCAGAAGGTGTTCCTTGACTGGAAAATCTTCAGTAATCACAAGAGAAAGCCAGAGAGTTAATCAGCAAGGCAGCAGTGACAGAATGTTTCTTTATTTCTCACAGCTCTTAGGTCATTGCTTTGCTCCATGCCTCCCCATTAAAAAGATGTAGTCAGTTTGACCTCTTGAGGCTTGAAAGCTTACTTTTACAGCCATGATAGGTTATCCTGCAGTAGTTTGAATCTGTCAAATAATTCTTCATTACAGAAATATCACTGATGGAATATTATGTGGAAAAATACCGGATTTGTTAAAGAATTGTTTCTCCTCTTGGAATGCTGTGTTGTCTGTCTACTTCAACTTTGCCTATCAGAGTTTTCAAGAAAAGAAGTTGCCAAAAATGTTTAACATATTAGATCTTGGTGATAAATAAGCTCAAACTGTCAGGAAGAGTGTTAAAGACCCTGGGATAAAACTGCCTGTAATCAGCAGCCTTGTTTGCAACCTCGGGAAGTAGGAAAGGATTTACTGGGTCTGGACACTGAGTAGACCCTTTCCTTGGAGACTCTAGTTCCCCATACCCATTCTCCTGCTGAGCACAGAACATCAGTCAGTGAGTTTATAGCCTCATCAAATTTGCTTCTAGGTTTTAAAAATGCCAACTGTTGCCTTCCCTCAGGAGACAATTTTACAGAGCTGATAGAGACTCTGAAATGCAAAACCGGGACTGACTTGAGGGTATTAGTCAGAAGCTCAGCAGTTGAGCAGGAGTTAATTTTATATTAAGAATGAAGAGCAAAGTGAAAACATACAAATATGATGCAGGTTTATATGCGGTCATGGGAAGAAAAATACTTTGCATCTAAATACCAAATGACTTCAAAAAAAAAAAAAAACACATGATATGGTAGTTTTTAGGACTGCTTTTCTTCTATCATTTTGCTATTTTTCTGTTGTGTTCTTGTTTTCCATTAAGATTAAACTGTCATTCCTAATTGAAAATATGGGGTTGCACAAGGGTAAAATAAGGCAGGATTTTGACTTTAAGAATTGGCCACCAAAGAGATGTCTTCTGTGAATAACAGAAGAATTATCAGTTCAAACCTTGATGTTTGGCAAAACATTTTTATTTAGGTATCATTTTTCAAAAATCTCTGTTGTCTCTAGCAATCCTTTCTAAGCTCACCTGAACAACTTTGACCATTTTAGCACACTCCCCCACATTTAGCTCCAGCGTGATTCTGTAGAAGACAACTGTTCAAGCAGAGTACAGGGACAATATCTCACAAGGCACGACTGAAGAAGTGAGACCAGAGACACTGGACCATGAGAGTCCTGAGATGAGACATCTGCATTCGTTTCCTTCTGTTTCCACTCTTTCACAGCTGTAAGTGACATATTGCATCAGTAGACATGGAAACAAACATGAGACAATGCTTCAGGTATTATGAGCATAACCTCAGCTTTTCTTGTCTCTCCCTACCATGTCAAGCTACATTCCCTCATGCTGTATAAAACTACATGATCACTGGTATAAACCCAGACCCATGCCTTTGTCCTCTTTACCTGTTCTTTGCAACTATATCCCTATTCTGAAGTTAAAGACCTCCTAAACCCTACCATGAAATCTTTATGAAATCTATCCCACAAATTATTTAACATTACCATTACTCTTGCCAAAAAAAGAAAAAAAAAATTTTTTCTCTTCCTGGTCCATTCGAGCTATCACTATTCTAGAGACCATGTTAAATGTGCACAGAAGGGCATTTCTACAGTGCTGTAGGACATTTAGTGTTGCCATATAGGTATTATTTCTGATTTTGGGTTGTTATTTGAGTCCTCAGTTAATGCATTCGTGATTCTGACACAACTGCTATAATGGGTGAGTAACTGGCAAGGGCAGAATATGAAGGTCTAGAAGCAGTAGATGAACTCTAGTGGGTCTTTAGAGGGATCATGGCATGCATGCCCAAGAGAGGAATAGTCTAACATGTTATAAAGCTCTGAGACATCTCGAACAGCATCAAAGTAGAATTCATTTAATTTAATTTCAGTAAATGGATAAAGAGTACAGCCAAGATACACAAATGTAGGTGCGTACTTTGAGGTGCCTACATGTTAACTAGAGTATTTAAGGATGCTATAGTCAATGGACATCTAATCAATACTGTCCGTGAAGTTTACCGATCTGCACATTTGACCAAATAAAGGTTAATTGTGTTTTTCATTGAGATTACTGTTTCTGAAGGCTACTAACTGTATGGACTGTTAGGTGTATTGAGACTCCACTCACATATCCCAAACTCCTGATGCCATTCAGTATGAACCAAGGAGTTCAAAACATTAGCTTGGCCTTGACAGATATGACACAGAGATTTATGGAAGACCCATGTCCTTCCGGACCAGGAGCTGGGAAAATACCGGGGTAATCTAGGGCATTTAAAACAAAATCGTATGCCCATGCATGGGTAATCAAATCAGTCTATAGATCTCCACGTGCTAGAAAAGAGCTTAGACTTACGTCTGTCATATAGATGCCTACATGTAGAAAATGTATACTCGTAAATGCAAGGGGTCCGAGGGTTCTACTTGGTTGTTCAAACATAGAATCATAGAATCATTTAGATTGGAAAAGACCTCTAAGATCATCAAGTCCAACCATTAACCTAGCACTGCCAAGTCTACCACTAAACCATGTCCCTAAATACCATATCTACATGTCTTTTAAATACTTTCAGGGATGGTGACTCAGCTACTTCCCTGGGCAGCCTATTCCAATGCTTCCCAACCCCTTCAGTGAAGAAATGTTTCCTAATATCCAAACTAAACCTACCCTGGCACAACTTGAGGCCATTTCCTCTTGTCTTATTGCATGTTGCTTTAGAGAAGAGACCGAACCCCACCTCACTACAACTTCCTTTGAGGTAGTTGTCGAGAGGACAGGACCCGATAAGGTCTCCCCTGAGCCTTTCACTCAAGGCTAACCCCAGCTCCCTCAGGCGCTCCTCATAAGACTTGTTCTCCAGATCATTCACCAGTTTCCTTGCCCTTCTTTGGACATGCTCCAGCACATTCATGTCCTTCCTGTAGTGAGGGGCCCAAAGCTGAACACAGTACTCGAGGTGTGGCCTCACCAAAGCCAAGTACAAGGGGACAATCACTTCCTGAGTCCTGCTGGCCACACTGTTCCTGATACANTGCTGAGGGTGCACTCGATCCCCTTGTCCAGATCATTGATAAAGATATTAAAGAGAACTGGCCCCAGTGCTGAGTGCTGGGGGACACCACTTGTGACTGGCCTCCAACTGGATCTAACTCCATTCACCGCAACTCTTTGGTTCCACCACCAAGACAGTTTTTTACCTAGCAAAGCATACGTCAGTCCAAGCCATGAGCAGCCAGTTTGTCCAGGAGAATGCTGTGGGAAACAGTGTCAAAAGCTTTACTAACATCCAGGTAGAAAACATCCACAGCCTTTCTCTCATCCACTAAGTTGGACACCTTGTCATAGAAGGAGATCAGATTAGTCAAGCAGGAGCTGCCTTTCCTAAACCCATGATGACTGGGCCTGATCACCTGGTTGTCCTGTACATGCCACATGATGGCACTCATGATCTGCTCCATAACCTTCCCCAGCACCAAAGTCAGACTGACAGGCCTGTAGTTCCCCAGGTCTTCCTTCCGGCCCTTCTTGTAGACGGGCATCACATTTGCTAGCCTCCAATCAACTGGGACCTCCCCAGATAGCCAGGACTGCTGATAAATGATGGAAAGCAGCTTGGCCAGCACTTCCGCCAACACCCTCAGCACCCTTGGGTGAATTCCATCTGGCCCCCATAGACTTGTGTGCAGCTAAGTGGTATAGCTGGTCGTTAAACATTTCCTCTTGTATTATGAGGCTTCATTCTGCTCCCTTTCCCTATCTATCAGCCCATGGGGCTGGCTACCCAGAGAACAACTGGTCTTACTACTAAAGACTGAGGCAAAGAAGGCATTAAGTACCTCAGCCTTTTCCTCATCCTTCGTCACTATGCTTCCCCCCACCTCCAATAAAGGATGGAGATTCTTCTTAGTCCTCCTTTTGTTGCTACTGTACTCACCGAAGCATTTTTTATTGTCTTTAACGGCAGTAGCCAGATTGAGCTCCAGCTGGGTTATGGCCTTTCTAATTTTCTCCCTGTGTAGCTGCACAAAATCTTTGTAGTCTTCCTGAGTGGCCTGCCCCCTCTTCCAAAGGTCATAAACTCTCTTTTTCTTCCTGAGCTCTAGCCAAAGGTGTCTGTTCAGCCAGGCCAATCTTCTTCCCCTCCAGCTCATCTTTCAGCACGTGGGGACGGCCTGCTCCTGTGCCTTTAGGATTTCTTTCTTGAAGAGTGTCCAGCCTTCCTGGATTCCTTTGCCCTTCATGACTGCCTCCCAAGGGACTCTGCCAACCAGTCTCCTAAACAGGCCAAATTCTGCCCTCCAAATTTCCAAGGTGGCAGTTCTGCTAACCTCCCTCCTTACTTTTTGCAAGAATTAAAAACTCTATTAATTTGTGATTGCTATGCCCAAGATGGCCTCCAACCTTCACATCACACACAAGTCTTTCTCTGTTCACAAGCAAAAGATCCAGTGGGGCACCTTCCCTAGTTGGTTAAGTCACCAGCTGTGTCAGGAAGGTACATTCCGCACACTTCAGAAACCTCCTAGACTGTGTGTTTCCTGCTGTATTGTATTCCCAGCAAACATCTGATAAATTGAAGTCCCCTATGAGAACAAGGGCA
This sequence comes from Anseranas semipalmata, assembly GCA_013399115.1. Taxonomy (NCBI): domain Eukaryota; kingdom Metazoa; phylum Chordata; class Aves; order Anseriformes; family Anseranatidae; genus Anseranas; species Anseranas semipalmata. Next base: position 58,437 of record VXAA01000754.1, read on the forward strand.
AGTTACTGTGAGACTTCTTCTAGCTGCTTATAGAATATTTCATCTGCCTCTTCATCCTGTTTGGGAAGTCTATGGCAGACTCCCACCGTGACTTCTGTCTTGTTGACCTTCCCCCCAGTTCTTACTTATAAATATTCAACCCTATCATCACCATCATTAAGCTCAAGACAATAAAAACACTCCCTAACATACAGGGCTACCCCACCCTTTCTCCTTCCTAGCCTAGCCCTTCCAAAGAGTTTATATGCATCCATTGCAGCACACCAGCTGTGAGAGCCATCCCACCATGTTTCTGTGATGGCAACTGTATCATAGCTTTCCTGATGCAGGATGGCTTCCAGCTCCTCCTGTTTGTTGCCCATGCTGCATGCATCAGTGTAAATGCACTTCAGTTGGGCTAGTGATCCCATCACCATTTTGGGGGTAGAAGCCCTAATTCCTACATGACCATTCTCAGGCACTTCTGTGATTTCTAACCCATCAATAACCCTTGTGTCTTTGCTGTCACATGGCTCTCCATCCCCTACCTCCACTAGGACAGCATACTGAAGGATCTTGCTAGCACACTGTCCTACAACCATTGGCATATCACCCCATGGCTTACCTTTAGCGAGCCTGGGTTTATCCCTTTCCCACTTCAATTCTAGTTTAAAGCTCTTTCAATGAGCCCTGCTAACTCCTGTGCAAAAATCCGTTTCCCCCTTTGAGACAGGTTTCCCCTGTCTGTTGCCAGTGGGCCTGTGTTGTGTAAAATGACCCATGACCAAAAAACCCAAAGTTCTGCCGGTAACACCAGCCTCAGAGCCAGGTGTTGATTTGCTGGCTCTTCCTGTTTCTCCCCTCATCATTCTCTGCAATTGGAGGGATAGAGGAGAACACTGCTTGTGCTCCTGATCCCTTAGCAGTTTTCCCAAAGCCCTGAAGTCTCTCTTGATTACCCTTGGACTTCTTGTTAGAACTTCATCACTGCCTACCTGGAAAATCAGTGGTGGATAATATTCTGAGGGCTAGACCAGGATAGGAAGCTTTCTCTTCAAGCCATCTAATGCCATTTCAGATTTCCTAAGATATCCCATCTGACATCCATCTGCTCTTCCAGAAAGGTATGGTTCTCCCATGGGTCTTGCATTACACCTTCCAGGCCTGCACAGCTGTTCTGGATACTCCAGGGCATTTCAAATGACAGTAAATGACTGGTTTTAGGCAACTAAATCAAATCCTAAGTGAAAGCTGTATGTGTCCCTATCTGAACCATCTGTCTAGACTTACCTTATCGTCAACGTAATCACTGGAATTCAAAGTACAATCCATTTGACCAAAAGAAGGTGTTTAAATTAGAATATGATTAATAACTCCTTCCTCTTCTCCTTTGCATTTTCCTTTGGTCATTGATGTCTAGTGGAAGTAGAGGTAGAAGTACAAGGCTACTGCCTTGATTAGCTACTGATTTGACCAGGTGGCATTTTCATGTATCTAGTACAAATGAAAATGATCATATAAGACAAAGGCCGAGGGAAAGTTGGGTCCTCTATTCCTGCCACCCAGGTACAGTTAGTGGTTATATCTAAGTCCAGATAATAAGATGTACATAAGTGAATGGAAATAAAATCTGGTGAAGAATGCTCTGATGGATTTATGTTTGTGCCTGCTGTGGTGAATAGGCCATTAATCTCTGATTATAAGCATTATATCAGTTTATTTAACTCTATGTCTGCCTAGTAGAGCTATTTAAATCCAACAAAACTGAATTAATCTTTTATTGTTTATATATCACTAGAGTCTATGGAACCTCTCTTTCACATTTTCTGTGTTTCCCTGACCAGTAGAAGAATCAAAATCACATGTAATGATAAATGAATCTCCAGATTCTGAGCTCTCTTTACACTTGTGCAAGCAGCCTCAACATTTCACAACAGTAATCTGTCATTTTTTTTTTTTCTTTTTGTTGGGAAATGAAGTGGCCTTGATAGCTTGAAAACTTGAAAAAAATATTGTAGGAATAATCCTCCTAGCCTTAAATCTTGCAGTTAAGTATTGTGTATTGTTGTTAATATCTACTTTTTTTTTCTTTTTTAAATTGAGGATTAATCTTTGACCTGTATCTGTAGGAAGTAATTTGAACAACACCTTTTAAGAAGTCTAGCCTTCTCTGTAGCATGCACATTGCTTTCATTAACATTAAATACAGTTACATGTGCACACCAGGGCATAAGCTTCTAAGTAGATATTAATTGGCTAAGAAATAATCCGCTATTCATTCTCCTTGAAGTTAGTGTGTGGGAACACCATTTCGGCTTGCTACCCTCACAACTTTTGGAGGGTGTGTTTGTTCATTTTCTTTTAACTATTTAAATTATCAAATTTCTTCAGTGACCTGCTTCACTGCGTGTAGCCATTTAAAAGAAAGAAGGTTCAGTAGTTAACCCCAAGAATTTATTTTTCGTCTGTGTTTCTTTATAGACCAATTGCTATAAAACATCATCAATATCTTAACTCAAAATTTCTCAACTAATAAGATCAGAGGAAATTAATTCTGGGTCTGCAATCAAAATTACTTTGTGATTGTAGAAAATGTAGTTTGGAAGAAAATATAAATTACTTCTTTATGTCTCAGATAGTTTATCCAAAAGACACTGTTCTTTCTTTGCAGCAGTCAACCAATCCAAAACACCAAGCTGTAAAAGTAAGGCAACTTAGTGGTACAAGGGCTAGAATTTTACATTAAATGTGTCATCTTAGTGGACCACATACAAATAGAAATTGCTTAATTACCACATCAGATTGCCATTGAAACTGGGTTCAGGATCCCCAACTAGCTTTTACAAATTGCAGCCTTAATCTAGCCAGGTTGGCCTTTGTAAGTGTTTCAAATCAACTTTAAAGCATTAGAATTAAAAGTGCAAGTATTTGATAGAACTCATGTTGGCAGTTTTTTGGACCTGTTTTGCTTGTGCAGAAAATCTGGAATGTTGTGTTTCAAAATTAGGAGACCCCCCCCCCCCTTTTTTTTTTTCTTGCAGTTACCAAATTATGATCACAGAAAATTTCATATGAAATGACTTCTTCATTAGCCTGCAAAGTTCTTAGCCCTCTACTGCACTGCTGCACCTTCAGGTGAGTTGATTTATTTCTGCAGAATTCCTAACTATTCCTGCTCTGACCAAATTATCTGCAGAAACACCATGCGATCAGGTATTGCAAGTGAAATTCATTTTGCCTTATTTAGATGTCCATAATGTAAGCGTCTACAGTGGCTCCAGTTTCCCTGACTCTCTGGGAATCAGCAGATACATGATGCAACATACCTCACCCCTTTAGATGTCACTTTAGGGGGAGACTATAAGCATCCTAGGAATGCTCTGAGCGTAAGGTTGGACCTGACAACCCCCCAGGTCGCTTCTGACTTGAAACTCTTTTGACTACAATAGTAATCATACTGGTTAGCTCAGACAAGGCAGTTAAAAGTTATATGAGATGGCTTCCACCTCTTTCTAATTTTTACTTCTTTTGGAGATATTCAAAATAAGAACAAGATTTTGGGGAACTGTGTTGTCAGTTTAAAAATTAGGCAGTAAGCTCGTCCTTGTATACATTTGATATTATTTAAGCTGAAATCTTTCCAGAAACATTTTCTTTGAAGCTGATGTCTTCTAATGTTGCAGGCGTATAAGAGAGATGAGTTATGCATTCTTCTCTTGTACATTAGGTTTTGGTTCAACCATGCAAAGGTTAACTTCAGACTAAGGGACATTTGTCCATCCATTTCATACTTATCTCACTCCTTTATTTATTTTTTATTTATCTTTGCTTAAGTTAAATGAATGCTGGCCGTTACTGTCAGGCCCTGACAGTGCTGTAGGCTTAAATGTAAAGAAGGCAGAGCTGATTATTTTTCCCCATGGGAGTTACCCTTTGGCCTGCAGGCAGTTCTTTTAAAAATAGCTTCCCTCTGCATGATGCCATTATTATCACAGATACAATTCCCAACTTGACTGTCCAGATCACAAATGAAACTTCTGTGTTTGAGAGCAGCATGCACATCTTTCCTGTTGTGTTCAGACAAGTCCTTTCTATAGGCAGTGTAGCAAGATTTTCTGGGTATTGTTTTGCTTGGTTTCTGTATATTTGATCATGCTTGTCATACAAGAGTAAAAGCTGAGGGCAAGATGCTGGTGACCCTGGAATATATGCGTATAAAACTGATGTTCTGCTTTCCTAGATCTGCTCAGACAGTGTTGGCAGGCTGGTGGCACTTCCATTTGTATTTTTCTAACAGAAAAGGAAAACAAAACTGCCAAACAATCCTAGTAGCTCGAATATACTACTGGGAATGTCTATCTGCTACAGACTCCCATTAGCTCAGACAAATCATTTAAGATCCCTGCTTCAGTTTAAGCTTTTAGTAAAATGGGCATCTGCTTATTTTAAAGCACTCACTGCAATCACCAGAAGGGATGCTATATGCAAGCAACATAAGATCTGTCCAGAAGTTGCCACAAGTTTACTGAGAACTTGAGAAAATGGATGGTTTCACCTCTTTCTGAACAGTGGGAAGGCCAGGCTTCCTCCTGTAAACTAAAATTTGTGTTTTCAGCTCCACTCCAGGATATATTAACTCTCATTTTTAGTTGAGGTTAAGGAAGAATCACAACATTCATATGAATGATACAGTACCTTTCTGATATCACTGTCCTGGTCACCAAAAACTGCAATGTGTACTAAACCATAGCACACGTTTCCCATCTATCTAGAAATTCAGATCAAAGGCAAAGTCCATATGTTTAAACATCTGCTACAATGTTATCTCAGAACAATCCTTTCTTCAATGATTTTACAAGTTGGTACCTACAGTGCTGGAAAAGGAGAGCTGTTGGTGAACTTCTCAGGTCATGCAGAAAAGGTTAGTGGTGGTAGAACAGTCCACTGAAAAATAATCTGGACTCAGTGATTTAAAGACTTAATTTCTCTCTCACCATTTTTTTTTTTTAATCCCAGAGATTCCTCCACAAAATTATACGAACTGAGAGTTCGATATTTAAGCCCTTGAAGCACAAGGAGTAAAAATTCAAGTTCATTTAAGTGAATACTAGGTTTACATTTATAGCTATATACAATGCAGTACAGTACAACTGTACTGTGCAGCCTGCTTTCTTTATAGGGATGTTTTGATGCTTAATCTTTGTGAATCATGATGAGATCCTTAGATAAAAGATGCTATGTAGTATTCCGTAAGGCCTCAGGCATGAAAGCATCATTAATAATTTAGCAGTAAAAAATATGGCTACCCTAGAGGCTGTCAAATACCTCTGGTGGTAGAAATACCTACACAGATAGGTACTGTAACATTGGTTGATTAATTTATTTGATGAATTTCTCAGTATTTTCAAATACATTTGACAATGTCTTTCATTATTCATCTAACCTGCATATTGCTGCTAAACTCTTATCTCTCATGAATGTAAAAGCTGCTTGCCCTAAAAAGAGCTTATTTTCACTAAAGAAGTTGCTGTGCAGTGCCGTCTAATGTCAGCATATCTCAATGCAAAGCGTAAGTTTTCAGAGTTTCACTTAACTAAGAAAGGTGTTCAGAGACTGTGGAACACTTATCCAGCTTGCTATGTGGGGATATGAACATTTATAGCCATTTTGAATTTTTTTCTTAATGAAGACACTGGTCCAAGAACTTGCCCAGGATGTAATTAAAAGTTTCAGTAATAGCCGTGTAAAGTATCTCCAGCTTTCTGATGTTAGAAATGGTGGCCTTAGTGACAAAACAGCTGACAAGTTATCCATATTGGGTTGTACATTTCACTAAGTTCAGGGCATGAAGTGACATATGACCTTAGCTCTCTGCAGATATTCAGAGCTGATGTTGAAAACTCACACTCATCTACCATACAGAAACTATTTGGTCTGGAACCTTAGCATATAGCTTTATGGTAGGATTTCTGGATCCTCTCTTTGACTGTGTAAGGTTTCTAAAGCAGATCCAACTGTCAACTGGAAGACTACACACAAGGGCAATATGAAGCATTAAATATAAATGTTTATGAACTTTGTTTCTGCTGGAATTCTAAGGTGATTATTGATAGGTCAAGGTTCACAATTTATTTGTAAAGAAAATGACCCTAATAGATAGAATTGGCCTGTGTTAAAATCTGCTGTACAGATGTGAGTTTATATAATGGCACCCAATTTTTCCTACAGCAATCTAGCCTGTAATCAAACAAGACATTTACCAGACAAAAAGCAGGCGCAGACAGAGTAAATAACTTCTCCAAGGTTATAAAAAAGGTTACCAAAAAGGGTTTCTTTCTGGGATAGGCTTGAATCTCAGATCTCCCAAAACACCTTTTAATGCTACAGACCAATCCTTCTTTGCTGGATATGAAATGGTTCAGAGACCCTTAGTAATAGGCATGGTAAGGCAGAAGATTTCATCATGGAAAATTGGCAAATACTTAGTAATCACTGATATTCAAATATGCTGCCATTAAAATATTCTCTTAACAAGAGCTGCATTGTTTTATTAAGTAATGGAATACAGAATGGATGTGACTTATTTGTTTTTGCTTCTTTTCACAGATGATTATATAGTAAAGGTGAAGGAGACCCTATTTTTTAACACATCAAAGCATTTGTTTTACTATTTAATTCTTTGGTACTGGCTCTCCTGAGGCCTCTGCTGCTGTGAGCTAATGCAAATTACATCAGGAAATCCAATGGGCTTAGTAAACACTGAATATTAATTCAAGATGTTTTTGAAAATGCATAAACAGCATCAGTCCCAAAATCCAGAGCAGAAGCAAATAACAATGTTAAATTGATATGTCAGAATTGTATGTGGAAGGTTGTTTGGGCCATAAAAATCAGCTTTTTCTTGCCATGTTGAATGATCATGTCCTGCTATTATAACACATGAATTCCAAATGGTTGAGAGATATCCCTGCTTCCCCCATGTTATACCCAGGGCTTGCCTAAATTGCTAAGTTCTGCTTTCTCTGTCTTGACTAGTCTCTTTTTCTCTAGATCCAACTACAAAATCTATTTTTTTATTTTTATTTTTATTTTTTAAGAACTAGTGTTTTCTGATCAAGGACTCAGAATAGGACTTAAGAAGCTTACAGTTAGCATCCAGATTTTATCAGGCACTCTGGTTAAGTTAAAGCATTGCTGTTCACCTACGAATGCATTCTCCTGCTTTGGTCTTGTCCAGATAATAGATGGTTTAAGAGAAATGCTTTCCATCCTTCAGCTAGCACAAGATGATCCAACTCCTGGAAAAATGTTTCCACATCAGGTCCACCGTACAACCAATTTCATATATGAAAATCAGAACAATCACAGTTCAGCTAAGAATCTTCACAATCTACAGCTTAAAACCAAGAAAGTATCTGTCACTGCCAGATGTTCCCCTGTCATCACTAAAGCACTTGATTTTTGAAATACAGTCTGTGGCTGGTATCAGAATAACATATGCAGTTGTCTTCTTCACTAAGCCTGACACAGCTTAGATACCTTGTGTGGCTCTGAAGAAGTTGTGGACATATCATTAGGTATTCTGGATGCCAGACTGGACATCTGAGGAAAAGATCCAATGCTGTCAAAGCCCCATTGACTGAGAGAAAGACTGTTTTGTATTTCTTTTCAAATTTGTTTTGTGTGCTTCATTCAGGGGCAGAGATAGGTTGTCTGAATATTGAAATGGATAAGAAGGGTGCATTGGCATGCAGCTTTCTTTACATGTGTCATTATATATTTTAATATTCATCTTGGGAACCTTTCTTATGTAAAATATGATACTGTAAGACATAATCTCCCTTAAAGTCTGAAAAGCATCTGAAAGTTTGAGCTTCTTGTATCCAGGCAAATCCTCAAATTCTGTTAATAAAATACTCTAAGATAGAGAGTGGGAAAGGAAGTCACACTGTGTAAGCAAAGGTTTCACTAAATGTAGAAGACCTAGTGACACACGGAGATTCATCAAATGATAGCGGTCAGTATACAGTAGTCATTCTCTGGAGTGTGCAGCTACTTTCCTTGATATACTAGAGATTAAAAAAAAAGAAGAAGAAGCAGCGATTTGAATATATTATAAGTCTCTGACCTTGACTGATGCCTGGATTTTTTTCTAGCAGTCCACAGATGAGCTCGTGCTATCTCACAGCTTGTTGGGGACATTCATATAAATGCCTTGTGAAACCACTAGCAATTGTCCAATTGCCCAATATGACAATCAGAGCTCCTGAAGCCACAGGTTCCACTTTGCAGGATGGAAAAGATGTGTGATGCAGTCTGACAGCAACGGAGCATCTTTTTCTTTCTCTATTAGCCTTCCTTTTGGAGAGGCTGGAAGACACATGGTGTTTCCAAGGTCTATTGACAATAAAAGCAGTTTGGTACAGAGTTGTACTCAGCTTTTCTATAAATATAAACTCAAACCCAATATTACTGGTTATATCAGTTTTACACCAGGGTATTTTCTGACAGAAGGTATTTTGAGGATAATAGTTTCTCCACTTGTTTTATAAATACAATTAGTTTTATGTCTCTCATACTGTCAGCCATAATTTGAATGCTAAATATTAAACAATATTACCACCCAAAATTTTTAACTAATAAACACTCTTTAGTCTATGCTTTACAACTAGTTAAATCTCCCCTTTGTAATAGATTATTTGTATAGTAATCTAACTTCCATTCCTCCCAGGCAGCACAATAATGGAGGATAAAACCAATGTTGCAGTAGATACAAAATCATTTGGTGAATTTCAATAATGGACATTTGATAGAAATGGTCTTGGGGTTCAAATGCTGTCATCAATTAATGAAAAAATTCCTGTTTTTATAAAAAATGTTACTTCACAGGAAAGTGTTCAGTCTGATTTGTTTTGCCTTTTTTTTTTTTCTGCTTCAAATGAAATGTAATGGTCATTCTTCTGATAAGTGCAAAATCTAAGTTAAAATATTCTTTATTTAAAATATTTCAATAATGCTTTTATTTGTTTTTCAGTTCTGGTTTTGATAAACAAGGCGGGGGGTGTCTGGGAGATTTAGAAGGAAAAGAAAATGTACTCTCCATTTTAATTATTTCTCACACTAGCAATGTACTATAATAAATATCAGATATACAAACAAAGACAGAGAGATGTATTAAACTCCCATGGCCACCCTGGGAGTCATTAGCTGAGCTGATAATAAAACTAAAGATTTCTTGGCTTCCAACCCTATATTTTGAACACAAAACTTCTGTATTTTCTTAGAATCCAGCAGTGAACTGTCTTTGTTTTAATATAGAAGCTGATTTTAAGTCACCCAAATGATTTGTAGTTTCCCAGATGAACATTTGTCACTATTTTAAATAGAACTCATTAAGTTCTATGGATGTTTAGCACCTCCAAGTTCCATTTTTCCTTTAAAGGCATATGTGTAATTCTGTAAATAAATAAATATTATCTGTAATTCTGTAATTTCTGTGAATATATGTAAGCCTTCCATTCATGGCAATGGCCACTAGACAGACTCCAGAGCACTTTAAATACAGAATTTAATGCCTAATTAGGTTTTCAGACAAGTTGAAAATGTTACCAATCTACTGTTACTTTTTGACCACTGGAAATCATAGAAGACAGTTTAATGTAAGAAAGTTTGTGATATTAAAATTGATACTAAAATGATACCATTGTACAGAAACAGTAATTTTGAAATACTTAGGACTACTCATGGATAGCTTAAAGGTCTGTATCCATGACATCAGATGTGTCTCTTTATTTCAGTCGTAATGAATTACAAAAATCCATTGTTTGCATCAAATAAAAAAACACTGGCAAGTTAGACTCTGAGGAGATAATTTGGTACCTCACACTACCTGTACTCAAAAATTAGTGGATGATGAAATGTTTGTTTACCCTTAGTGGAGGTGAATAACTGGTTTCCATATTCTACGTTAGATTTGAAAGTTGTCAATGTTTTTATTGGGGAGAAGGTCTTTGAAAAGGATACTGCTGTTGTATGGAAGATATCATCTATTTAAATGATTACACACTTTTATATCTGAAGACCTGTAAAAGAATTAGACAAAGCTTTTCTCAACATCCTTCCAAAACTGAAAACTCCCATTCCGCTTTCACAGAATTACAGTAGAGAAAGACTTGTCCTAGTCACAGTAGAGGTTTGTAAAAATCACATCCTAATTTGAGGTCCCATCTGCCAGAGAACACTTTCTGCCACTTGCTTTTGTATGACTGTGTTAGCTTGCTCTGTTATTAGGTACAGGTCCAAGATTTGATCATGGTAATCCTTCTTACTAAAAAAAATAATCGCTCCATAGCTTTTCTCCTCTTTAGTCTGTATTTTAGCTTAAGTTTTGATCCTGCTTTATTTTTGCCGTCCTTGTTACTGTCTTCTGCTTACATCCCCTTCCCCTCTTTGTCTAAGCTCTTCCAAATATACCAGCATTCAAGTCAGAATTTCCAATGGCATAATGCCAGAGTGTATACAGAATTAGTTAAAATCTCTGGTAGCAGATCATCGCTAACTTCACTTTTAAAGGAAAAAGTGGCGTATCAACAAAGATCAATAGGCAGGGTGGCAATACGCAGTAAGTTACCAGTCCAACACACAAAATACACAGGTTCAGTGTGGAAATAGAAAGAGTGGCTTGTGCCATGTTGTAGCATTTAAAGCTATAAATTACATCAGCCTTAAGTCTTTTTTTAAAAAATCTGTCCATCCTTAATTTGTAAGAAAGACATTATAAACAACCAACATAATTATTCCTGAGATGGAGACTCATAAGTTTTTGATGTTCTTATGAACTAGTGAAGAGAAATTTCTCTCAAAATGAGAGAAATTGTATAGGAAAGTATAGAAAATATGATGTTCAGCTATTTATGTGTTTTGTTTTGTTTTGTTTTGTTTTTCTAATCACTCCTGTTTATACAGCTTCACCTAGCTAAACATTAATCTATATGCCCAGGAAGTCCTTAAATTCTATTATCAGGCTTCCTGATAACACACCATTTCTGTGTTCATTAGTGTCATCCATCTCAAAATATCTTATGTGAAATGTTACATATTTGTTGTTATATTTCTGAAGTCATGGCTCAAACTGTATTGTTTTCTGAAAAAAAATTCTTTTTCTCTACTGAATTTCTGTGGAGCATGGTCTGTTCCTGGATGTCATCTTCATTGCTAATGTGAAGTAAACTCTTAGGTGTTATTACTCATTTGTATTATTTTTGAACATGTGCTGGAAAAAAAACGTGTGGTGAAAGTTCTAAAATGAAATGCAGAAGAATTTTTAGTGTAGCTAGTTGATTTATTATTAGCCTACACTAGATTTCTGGGTCCTCTCTACAGTCAAAAGAAAGAGATAGATCTTTGCCTTAACTATACCTATCTCTATGCACTTTTGATGAAACTTAGATGATTGATAAAGGTTAGGTCTCTAAATCTTAGATGGTTAAATTTAGATGAGGACTTAGTAGAAATGTTTCAAAGATTTAGGTAATAATGTCCTTTTTGGGTTTTGCTCAGAATGAACTGGGTTAGTGTGGACCTTTTTCTTCAGTGCAAACTTAACTAAGCAAATCTTTGAGGATTAGCCTACCTGTCAAATTCTTATTCTCCTGGATACCTCAGAAGGGAATAAACACCTGGAAACAGCATTATGACAGCTTGTGAAAAAATATATATTGCAGAGCCTTTGGCGTTGAGGTCCTTGCCTTGCTATGAGTGAGAGATATTGCTGCCTAGTCTGTGTGTTGATCTGTATGAAATGGTTTTTCAGCCTGTTTCTTGGTGGATTGAATTATAAAACTACTGGCACCTTCAGAATTGAATCCGGAAAGATGCAGAGCTCCATCAGCTCCCACTGCTTGCAGTGAAAACTGATGATATTCAGCAACTTGTCAGCAGTCAGTCCCATCTGAGTTGTTAAGAGCTGTACAGTCAAGGGACATCTGAGAGAGCACTGGAGGACCAGGTGGGATTCAAGTAAGTACCTGCAGATACCGCATCTCTTCAGCAGTCAGAAACTTGATCATTAGCCGTTAGCTTGTTTTCTGCTGCAAACATTTTAACACAGTATGCATTAAGAAGAGAGCAAACTGCTCTCCATTTTGGCCCACATTGTTAAAATTCTTGGATGAAGATACATGAATCAGATTCTTCACACTGCATGGATGAGATTTTGTTAGCCTCTGCCAAACACTGGTTCAGTAATTCCTAAAGTGCTTGTAGCTTGCAATGTGAGATGATTGACAGCCATTAAAGTGCTATACCTTGCCTTTTGAGAGAAGAAAAACACATTACTGATGAGAACTGTAAAAATTAACTATGAAAATCATGGAACTAGCACTTGATTACTATTGGCTCAAACAATATTTCTTTTCATCATGTTTAATCACGTGCTGAGACTAAAATTCCTGTCCCATTAAATAAGAGTGAGGAGTCTTTATAAAAACATCCATCTTTCCAGCATGAAAATTCAACTCTGCATAGAGCTCTGCTGGCGTCTAAGTGAATTTATACCGACGACTCCAATGGCTCATCGGATCAGAGTTGGTCTTTTATCCTTGTCTTCATGTTTCTGACCATGTCATCTATTTTTCAGAATTGTAAATGATTAGTTCACTTCTACATGCAGCACAAAGGCTGTTTTCTTTTTCTGGAAAAAAAAATCTTTCTCTCTCTGTTTTTTTTTTTTTTTTTTTTTTAAGCTGATGCATTGTTTTCAAGGGCTCTGGATAGCACATCACATAACAAACCCAACTCATTATTATGCATTATCTACTGCTGCTTGCTGCAATGCAATATTTACACTTTGGCATTAAGGCAGGAGACGGCCCTCGTTATGCGGCACAGCCACTGCTGATAGATCGACACAATGGTTTTTCAGAAACATGAAGAATTGAAAATGGTTCATCTGGGGATTGCAAGTGCTATGAATTCTTTATATCTAACAGTTGGCCTGCACTGACCCAAAGGATATTAGATTTCTTAGGAGCAAACATGCTATGCTGAAATGTACTTAAAAAGCTCGATCCCAATGGCCTGCAGTGGCTGCCCCCCCATCATTGTTGGCCTTTGCCAGGCAGAGCTTCTTCTCCCTCCATGCAACCCTTGCTCCCTGCCTCATACCTCCCGCTGGCTGCCTTATGTCTTCCATGCTGGCACTATGCACGGAGCAGGCAGGAGTGGGGAGGGGTAAGCAAGTACACCATTAGGAGCTGGAGGAGGTTGCTCCCAAGCTCTGGATTTTATAGTCGTGTCACTTGGACTGTTTTTACAGCTGGCAGGCCAGAGTGACCTTTGGCTGCCTCTTCTCATTTCTGCTGGCTCCTTCCCCATGAGTCCACGTCAAATCAGCTTCTCTTGCAGTCTTACAAAGGGCTGCTCTGCCACCGATGTTCCTGCCCACAGAGCAGGAGGCTCTGACCTCAGATTGAAAAATGCAGGGGGAAAAGGCTGAAGGGCTGCTGAGCAGCGCAGCACTTACCACATCGTGCTGCTCTAACAACATCAGGACTGAGCCAGGTGCTAACCTGCCATTGCTGGCATGGGACACCAGCAATTCACCACAGGACAGGAAGTCATCATAGGTACCATCCAGACAGGGAGGTGGTGTGAAAACAAGAGGAGACGTGAAGTAACACCTGCCTTTCAGGAAGCACAAGGCAAAATCACCTTGTGATGTCAATGAGATCTTTCTCTAACAATTTCTCATTGAAAATCCCAAAAAACTTAACCTATAAAACTTGAGTACCATAATATCATTATGCATTTCGTGAGTAGGAATATCACCCCTTTTTCTTTTTCTTTTGAGATAGATCAGTGGACTCATGTCACTAACATGTCATTCCCCCTTTCTCTCTGCAACATCCCCCAGCATCTTTTCAGATTTCATGTCCCCTAAACATCCCCACTTGTATTTTAGGAGCACATTACTGAAAAAGTTGTCATAGTAGCAAAGAACTGGATAGTTTTTTGTTTGTTTGTTTGTTTTCCACCTAGATTCCAACAAAGCTTTCAGTTCTGCCAACTCATGATGATTTTAGAGGCTCCCCCCAAGATGGAAGGCCAGCCAGCACAGTACATTGTACTGGGCTCTATCATTGAGGCCCAGCCCCAGCCCCTCTACACAGCAGCACAGTGCTCAGCTCTGCCATCACGGCTCTTGTCCTTCTCATCATTTGAACAACAATTTGGAGAGGGTGGAGAAGAGAACAGAACTTGGTGGGGGGGAGGAGGCTGTCAGGTAATTGAGACAATTTTTAATTGAACTGTGCAGTTCACTAACTGCTATGTGCAAAGCTGTATTGTAAGGTTGCTGTGGCAACCTTAACTTTGAGTGTCCTGATGTGTGATTAAAATCTTAGATTTAAATGTTTCATTAGCAAATAGATTTTTTTTTCTAATGGGCAGCCACCAAAACTGCTGATCCTGAAGACTGAGGGTCAGATTGTCACCTTCAATTTTAGTCACTGAGGGGAGGTAAGGAGAGAACCGGCCCGCAGATGGCTGAAGTCGAGGAGGGAGAGAGATCCTTTTCCTGCCTCACAAATGCCTGCCCCTTTTTCCCCCCTGCCCTGCATCTTCCCACTCCCTAAGGATGCTATACCAATCAGACTTAGTAGCTTAAAAGGCCATAAAGGGAAAAATGTCAGGTGCGAGCTGCTCTGCTCAGCATGACATGAGTTCAGATAAGAACACAAAAAATACCACATGGGGTTAGACATAAGGTTCATTTAGCTGGCTAACCTTTGCCTGGAAACGGCAAGTAGCAAATGCTTAGGATATGTATAGACTTGACCTTTCTCTCACAGACCCTCCCAGCTCCTGATAACCACTACTTAAATGTGTCCTTGCAAAGCTCCCCTGAATGGTGGTTTTTCCTAGTAAAGACCTTCCAAGCTAGGAGAGGCATATCCTTTCCTGTTTCTTTTCTTTTTTTTTTTTTTTTTTCCAGTTTCTTTTCTGTAAGTGGGCAAACTTCATCCTTTGAAGGAAAAATTATTGCTGTTTGTATTATGATGGAATGGGATCAAGGATTCAGGGCAGCCCTGTAGGCAAAGTATGAAATAGAGGCATCCCAGCATTGAGGCAAGATGCTTTCTCCTTTCTTTTGTTCTTTCTCTGCCTTTTAAGAGACAAAAATAGGATACAACCACTAACATGCATTTCTGTATAGAGATGAGGATCCTTCATGACATTTCCTTCTCTTCTCGCAGTTAGCCATCACAACAGCTTCACCCTGAAAAGCTAGGGTCAGAACCCCACCTCTGATTTTAATCACCGAGGGTAATAAAATGAAAAGGATCCACCTGTATGGCTAAATTTCTGTCAGCCTACAACCCTGAAATATTACTCCTCAGCTCTTCTTATGTCTTTTAATTTCTTTCTGGCACAGTTCTCATTTAAATTACTTAGGAATAAGATACAGTGGAAAGATTTTATATGTTAAATAATGGAATTACCCAGGAAAATGAGGTCTATGTTAATGCAACATTTATTTCACCACTTATAATGCTGGATTTCTTCACTGATTTTCCCTTGTTTCATGAAAAAAAGGTGAAAACTCATAGGACATCTAACCACTTGTGCAACATAGGAGCAACACATAATTTCCTGACCTGCTGGGCAATTAGTTTATGCCCTGAAGTGTGATGTTTGATTACCATCCTTACAGACTTAGTTTGCAGTGCTAATGGCTGTAAAATTATTGAGTTTCTTATTAGACGGAGTTACAGAATTTTTCTCAATGATTCCCATTTGCAGTGAATTACCCAGACTGACCATATGCTGAACGGTCTGTTTCAAATGTACTCTGTTTTGACTTCCTGGGACCATCCATGAATCAGAACTGTAACCCAAGAGAGAAAACTTACTCTAACTTGCATAATTTTGAACAACTCAAGCACAGCGAGGTTGCTTTCTTGCTAATATGCTTACTACTCTAATCCACATTTTTATTTAAAACAAACAAACAAACAAAAACAACATCATGAACAACATTTAGTAATTGGTAAGAATCATATTTTACCTGATTTTGTTAATACATATTTTACAGGTTTTCTGTATTCTGAATTGAACAAAACCTTGTGACTTACAATATATTAATAAACCAACAAACACACATATAGAAGATAAACAGAACTATATCATACTGTCTCCTATGAGTCTGCAGGATGCAAAAGTTAAAAAAAAAAAAAAGTAGTAATTTTTATTTTTATTACAGAGTGATATATTAGGAAAAAAATGGAACATGGTGTATTTTTTTAACTATTATTTGATCTATTAGGAGATATTCTCTTGAGAAACCTCCCTTTAGCACTGACACTTTTTTATCTTATTTTAACACTGATTCTTTTTATCTAAGTACAGTCTAAATTTCTAAATTCAAAAAAGTGAGATTTTCCTTATATTTTTGTACCTATCCACATAAGTTTTTCCAGAAATTTCTGATTTTTTTTTGTTAGTCCTTTTTAGAGATAGAATTACTTTCTGAAAGAAGGCTTTGTTTTCAGCAGATCATCAATTTATTGTCAATTAAAGAAATAGTTTAAAATTTCCCAGTGATTCCTACGGATCTTCTCTGTGAAGTATTCTCATGAATACTTTACCTCAAGACTTTTAACATAGTTAAATAACAGTGTCAAAGTTCCATAGACAATGATGCAAGAGGGAAGGAAATAATTACAAGTATTGAATGAAGAAGAAAATGCATGACATGGTTTCGATATGTCTGTATGTTTCTCCAGCAGAATTAGAGGAAAATGTTCTCAGAGTTAAATGAGAATTGTTCCCAGTTGTTAAATCTCTTAGTGAAATAGTGATGGAACAGGGTCAAAACATCTACTTTGGATATCCTAATGCCTAAGGTAAAAGCTTCTGGCCTCAGCTTGTTACATAACTAATGCTTACAAAATAATAATGCAAGGCTGCTACATGCTGAGTAAAAGGATTTGCCAAGAAGAAATATCAGGAACAGTGATCTTTCCAGCCCATTAAGAAAAAAAAACATATGATCTTACAAATCATGGCTTCATACTGGGATCATCAGGATCTACTGAGAACACAGAGTCCCATGTCCTCATCCAAAAGGGAACAACTGAATAACACATGGTTTTGAAGAGTCATTTTTGAGATAAGAGTAAGAGTGTTTTTTTCCAGGATGAAGACATTATGTATACGAGTTCCCTTTTGCCAGGTCTTATCCTCCACTTCACAGAAGTGAGCCAAACTACGGAATTATGGACTCAGAGAGGGATGGGAGAGAAGTTAGATTAAAAAAATATTCAATGCAGACAAATATATAAATCATGAGTAAAAGAAAAGAAAAGCCAGAAGAAGACTGGTTATATAGTTAAACAGTTGAAGCATGTCCTCGTATTTTTGCATCTGTGCTGTGCATGTAGGCCACTTTCTCCATTTGGACACTGTGACAGCAAGGATCTGGTACTAGTTTAAAAATAATTTTAAAAGTAAAAGTTGAGATTTCTCACTCTATCCCCCAAGCAAGGAACGAAAGGAGAACTTGATCTTTGAAAGAGCTCTTGATCTTTGTCTGGAGATCTGAAATGCAAAAAGAGGTTCTACAATAAATACAGGATTTTACCCTAAATAAATGCATTATTGAATACAACCAGCTTATTTTCTGCATTATACTACCAAAATACACTTTTTCACCTTCTCTTTTTGCAAAGTTTGCATCCTCCCACTGAAAAATATTTTAGATTACTTTATATATTTTAAAATATACATTTTTTTCCTTTTGTTTTGTTGTTAGATTCAATGCAGCTGAACTGTATTTTATCTGCCAGAATTGGGAATTAAATAATTTCTCAGAGATCTAAGGGAAGCTGGAACTTCCCCCAGTTGCCTGCTTTTTTTTTTTTTTTGCTTTTTTTTTTCCTCTTGTCTTCATGTCTCAGAGTTTTGACATTCTCCCTAGTGACGGTTGCTATGCTATTCCTCAGCACATTGGCTGGTGATCCTTGCAATGCCTAAGGTGCTAAGGCGTATTTTGTACAGAATATCATATTTTTCTTTTTTTCTTAAAAAAAAAGAGGATGGTTTCTTGGAACGGGACTTCAGTTCTAATTTTTCCCCCAGAGATAGTGTCAAATTTCTCATCGACAGACAGCACAGTCCAAGCCATATAAAGTTAATAATGAACAAAGACATTTTGTACACAGTCCCCCTACAAGTTATCATCTGGAGGGACACAAAATTAGCCAAATTCGAGTAGCTGACTGATTTATTTAAGCCAATATCTCACTTCTGGAAGATGTCAATGGAGGGTTGCAGAAAGAAATCCTTGCTCTTGCTATTAACCAGATGTGCTGTTCCTACAAGGAAGAAGGGGTGTGTGCACGCACGCGCGTGTGTGTGTGTGTGAATATTGTCTTCCTAATGGCTTGCAAACCCAGTTTAACATCTGAAGTCTGAGATCACAAAATTGTCTTATGCAGTGTATAAATGAGAGTGATTTTTTTTCTCCTTGTCCAGTTCTGTTTAACAGTGAATTTTACATGTGTGTGCAAATAGGAAGGCAAAATATACCTTCTGTCTTCTCTCCCAGCTCAACCTGTTTTCTGAGCACCTAAATTGGTTTATGGAAAAAAAAATCAACAAACAACAACAACAACAACAAAAAACAGCACTGTTTGTCCTCGTTTTTGTGAACTCTGGCAGACTCAGGCCTCTGGGAGGAGTTGCCGGCAGGTAAAATTGACAGCAGGCTATAGCTGACTGCACGTCTGCTGCAAGGATCAGCTCCCACCAGGCCTGCCACATGTTGTCACCCTTGTTGCACTAGCAATAAAGGATGCACAGGCTAGCAGAGTCATAGAGGAGAGATCTTTTCAGAGGGTGCATCCAGGCTGGCCTGACATATTGAGAGCCCTGTGTTTGGTAAAAGCCCAACACCAACTTGCATTCTTGAGTCAAGCTGATTGAAAAATTGATTTTTCAGACTTTGCTGTCAAAGTGGGGAAAAAAAGTGGTGTACCAATAGAACAACAACAACAACAAATTGAGCTAACTGTAGAACTTGGGGGAGAGAATGAAGGGGAAAGGTTTACTGCTGAAATAAGAAATGTCATTTTGCTCAACCCCAAATGAAAAGTTCTGTTACAGGCACTTGTAAGACAAAAACAAATAAACAAGCAAAA
>VXAA01000754.1:85657-98279 GCA_013399115.1 Anseranas semipalmata
TCAAGGTAGACCACATCCACAGCCTTTCCCTCGTCCACTAAGCGCGTCACCTTGTCATAGAAGGAGATCAGGTTCGTCAAGCAGGACCTGCCTTTCATAAACCCATGCTGACTGGGCCCGATCGCCTGGTTGTCCCGCAAGTGCCGCGTGATGACACTCAAGATAATCTGCTCCATGAGCTTCCCTGGCACTGAGGTCAAACTAACAGGCCTAAAGTTCCCCGGGTCCTCCCTCCGGCCCTTCTTGTAGATGGGTGTCACATTTGCTAGCCGCCAGTCATCTGGAACCTCCCCTGAGAGCCAGGACTGCTGATAAATGATGGAAAGCGGCTCGGCCAGTTCCTCAGCCAGTTCTCTCAGTACCCTCGGGTGGATCCCATCGGGCCCCATCGACTTGCGTACATCCAAGTGCCGTAGCAGGTCGCCAACCACTTCCTCGTGGATTACGAGGGCCACATTCTGCTCCCCATCCCCTTCCTCTAACTCAGGGAGTATATTATATATACAATAAAATCAAATATATGCTTGAAAACTTAAACTCTTACAGGTTAAGTGTCTGGAATTGTAGCTCAAAAGATTTTTGACTTAAAGGTTATTAGAAATATGCAGAAAGGAAATAATAACACTATGTGATGTTTAAAAAAGAAGTGTCTCTTTCTCTCCTGACTGAACACGTGGAATAATTAAGATTTACATCTAACAAGGCATGGTGGAAATATTTTATATAACCGTTTTTAATGTTGTGGACACACCTATTCCAAGTTTCTCAGTATTTAAATTCCTTATTTTATTTTCCAGTATGTTTTCTGCCCTCCAGTCAGAATCAATCAACTTACAAATCTCAGAGCAAATAACCCTGATGCATTATTTGAGAAGTGCTTTATGATTTGGAGTGACTCTCTTTTCTGACTGTCCATTTGAAACACTGAGGAGGGTAGAAGAGGGAGAAGTGGAAGAAGGGAAGAAGAAGGAGAGTGAAGAGTGGCTGGACACTGAAAATACCTAAAGTCAAACCATGAGGGCACCTCAGAACAAAAGAAGGTGCCTTGCTCACAAGTGACAAATTCAGGGTTAATATTCTATTTCAGTTTTGTCTTCTGCTACATTGGGCAAAGGAGCTAAGATTTCTATAACCCAGTCCCTGTATCTAAAAGAAATGATAATAGTGATAATCGTAATAAAATCTGTCTTTGCTTATAAGATAAATATATGACAAGAATGAGATATTTGGGTAGTATGTTAATGGAGGTCACATAAGTATCTTAGATGAATAATGTACTCAAACCTTTAGTTCACTGAAAATCTTAGCCCTGGGTTTGGCTTTTAGAATCAGTAATGGTTAATTTTCTATTACTGTTATTATTGTCTTTGATAACTTCATATCTTTCTGTATGTTCTAGCAATTTGTACAGCATATGCAAGTTTTAACTATGGGCTTGACATTTTAGATTGAAGTTATATATGTGATAGTGGTTGTTTAAAAGATCTGAACTATTTCTCGCAGCATTTTACTTAAGGTTATTTGTTTTCCTGATAAGAACATTATAATTATATTTGTACAGACTAAACCATCTGTATGTATCAAGGATATCATTAATAAAGTCAGTTTGAAACAGAGACCTCTTTCTGTAGTGAGCTTCATTTCCACCTAATGTGGGCTCTATAGATAGGTGTTAATAAAGGACTGAATGTGGTAGATGTTCCATATCTATTTCTCTTATAGGGGATTTACAGGTATGTCCAGCATTTTCTGATATCTGGCAAAAGTTTGAGGACTTCATCTTACATCCATGACTTATTTTTTTTTTCTTCTTCATGTAATATAGTCATTCCCTTTTTCAATGAGAGTTTGTATCTTCACATTAACTCATTAACTACACTTGTAAGCTGTCACTGAAGCAAGAAGAGCTTACAGAAGTCTGGACAAAATGTTGGCTTTTATGGGTAAAACGCAATTACAAAGGTAATTGGCTCCTATATATCTGCATGACACTTTCTTGGCATGGGTTTCTCCCATTTCTGGATTGTCTTCCCCTCTTCCACTCCTCCTCAATATGTTTTAGTGTTGGAGCCAATAGCCTGGTGACCATTCAGAGGTTATACTTGGCAGGTTTAGGACACAGATGCTGGGTTGCAACATTCAGGGATTTGCAAGAGTTCTCTAAGTAGCTCAGTCTCTTGGACCATGTGGCAATTACAAAATTACCTTTAAATATGATAAGAGTTAACTTGTTGGTGAGTTAGCTTGTTGATGAGGCAACTCCATTTAGTAGACCGTTAGTTTCTTTTGATTTTTTTTAATAAGTTCTCCCACCTGCAGAATCATGTTTTCCAAACTTTCTGCTCAAGATGAGCTGATGATGAATTATTTTATGTAACTTTTTTAATGATAGAGTTCCTTGAAGACCACCCACCTAGGCCCCTGTGCAGTCATTGAGACATATTACCATTTCTACACCCTACTACAAATAATCTAAAGTGTAAAAGAAAAAATATGCCAGGTGGCTGAAGTGGGAAGTGGGGGTAACAGAGTGATGTGGTGTTGTCAATTCTTCAGTCAAAAGCAGCAATCACAGCCCACAAAATGCAAACAAATATAGTCATATTCTCCTCCATGATTCTTTATGAGAGCTCCGTTGCACAAGATATGTGTAACTCAGAGCTTCCAGGATGAGTACAGATTAGGTACTGCTTCATGTCCCATTAGGCACCGCTGTAGGCTCAGACTTTGTCCAGAGGAATATATATATATAGTGTATATATATACTATATACTATATATATAGTATATATAGAGAGAGAATCATAGAGTCATAGAATCATAGAATATCCGAGTTGGAAGGGACCCACAAGGATCATCAAGTCCAACTCCTGGGTCCCCATAGGACTACCCTAAAAATCAGACCATATGTCTGATAGCGTTGTCCAAACACTTCTTGAACTCTGTGAGGTTTGATGCTGTGACCACTTCCCTGGGGAGCCTGCTCCAGTATATATATATATACATACACACACATATATTCATCATATATACATATATGGGGTTGGAACCAGATGATCTTTAAGGTCCCTTCTAATCCAAACCATTCTATGATTCTGTGTTTCTGTGATATATGATTCCTGCATGAAATAAGATGGGGTACCCTGGAGAAAGTTCTTCTTCAGGTAGTGGACTTGGCCTTAAGGGGGTTTCACCAGGAAAGATGTAAGAGTGTCGTGCTACACCAGTTTCAGTGAGATGAATTTTTAAATAGATCACCTCAAAGTAAAATACACATGAATTCATCAGCTCCTAAAACATCTGAGGATGTTGGGCAAACCCTTCAGAATACAGGTGAAAAAGCTGAGACCTACAAGATAAACTGCATATCCAGCATTAAACAAGGCATTCAGAACATCAGAATTCTCTTAATATTGTGCTTTGCCCAAAGTCACACAAAACAGGAAAAAATAGAAAATATATGGCTGGAGAATGAAGAATCCTCTTTACCACTCATTCTTCTTTCCCTCTTTTTTAACAAAGAGAGATCTGTGAGACTCTTCAATAGAGAAAATTCTAAAAATAAGAGTTTCTTGGAGGGTAGGAGGAGTTTGGGTGTGTGTGTTACTTTATTACTAGCAGAACTTATTGTCACTTCTATCTGGACTCTACAGAGTCACCAAGATACAATTTCCAGCTCTGGTTTCAGTGATGTCAGAGGCATTTAGGCATGTCCACCACATCTGAAAATTAAAATACATTAGAAAATTTTGCCTTCAGCTCTACATGAATTTATGCAGGAGTTGAAATAATGTTTTCCTCATTTGACAAAATTCTTTGCTAGAATACAAAACAAGCCAAAATCCAAACTATTATTCTTTGATCTTTGTAGGCTTGTTAAAGAGAATATAAGAATTCTTCCATTAATACTTCATGTTAGAGAAATTCCAGACTGCTGTGGAAGGCTCTACAAGTTTGGAAGGTCCATATGCAATTAGCATAGGTGTGTGTTCAATAATCAATTGGCACATCCAAAAGCTTAATCAGGATGATTATTTGGAGTGGCATTAAAATCTGTGCATGAAGAAATCTCTTTATTTTCTACTACTGACCAGAAGTTCTTCTTCAGTTTGTTAAGATTGAGTAAGTTCAACAACAAAGAGCAAGTCCAAAAGTACAGACAAAACTCCAAGTAGAAAGAATCAGAATGAAGAGAATTCAGACAATACTGTGTAATGTCAACAAGTGTTAGTTTGACTAATGACTTAGTTATGCATGAATTTTAGTATAAAGAAAAAGCCTTACAAATAATAATGCAAATCCATATTTAACAGATGAGACAGACCAAAAAGGTGTGTCTGTTCTTACTGTTGAAGTTTTGCTGTGTTTTGGAAACTAAAATAAGAGTGTGGCTTAACTCTCTTACTTTGCTATGCAATTGGTTGTTTATGAATAGACAGCCTGTGACAGCAAATATGTCATAAGCAATCAATAGATTTTCATATATTTCTATAAAATATTCATCAGAAAACTTGAAACTGAACAAATTCATAAAGCATGTTGTATCAATTTTGCTCACACCAAGCACTGTAGGAAGTATTAGTTCCATTTCATCCATAGAAATTCTCACATTTGAGCAAAGATGCACAGTCTGGTCTGGGAGTGTTTTTTTTCAGGGGTGGAAGGGCGGGGGGAGTGGGGCGGTGCTTGGTTGATTGGTTTGGTTCGGTTTGTTTGGTTTGAGACTAGGCAATCAGCTAAATAAGTACAGTAGCAACTTCCTTTTGACAACAATAGATACTAAACTACCAGAAAAATTTACCTGGAAACACAATGGATTTATCACTACTGAATGTGATATTAAATCATATTTTTTGATATTGTGAAAGGGTTGTTTGATGCAAAAATGATTAAGCAAAAAAGCTTTTTTTGTTTTTCTGTACTTATGAAAGAAGTTAGATTGTAATTTTCCTTTCTGGCCCTATGATCTATAAATCTGTAATACTGAGAGTATATTTGTGGATGATTCCTAAAAAATAAGTGGAAATAGATTAATAATATCTATTGTTAGAAGAATGGAATTTGTTTGCCTCATACCATTCACTGTATACTGTCTATATATACCTATACATATACCATGTGCAAAAGTTATGGAATATTTAAATGCAGGTCTAATTTAAGTGAACATAACCTTTTGATCTAAAAAATAAACAATCTAACAATAGGAAAAATTGCAATCTGCTGAGACATATTTGAGTTATTTTGCTGTAATTGGCTTGGCAGCAACTTCAGTCACAGATTTCTGTTTCACAGATTGTCCCCAAATGAATAAAAGGTTTGCTTTGAAATATAATTAATACTGCGTTCAGCTGTAAGACTTTCTCAGGTTGTCAAAGGAATTTGAAGAAGGTAGTTAAAAAAAAAAGGGGGGGGAGAAAAGAAAAGAAAAGAAAAGAAAAGAAAAGAAAAGAAAAGAAAAGAAAAGAAAAGAAAAGAAAAGAAAAGAAAAGAGATATGAGGTGAAAGACAGCAGCAAAAAGCTATAGGTATAAAATGAACTGAAATAAATGGCAGAAGTCTTTCAGGCATTCATTTATTATTAAATCAGCCATCAACAAATACTTTAATAATGAAGCATGAACTATGCAGCCACTTTCATAGTGTCTGTTAAGGTAACCTATGAAGGTGAACTCTTTGGCTATGTAATGTGTACACATTACAACAAAGAAGAGACTATAAAAGGTTTATTTTCCAATGCTAAAATCATAAATATCTGTTTTGCATACACATCCATTTGCATGCATAAGTGTTCAGGGTTTAGAAATTTAGTTTTTGGGAAATCTACAACTAAGTCAGAGTACAACGTGCAGAACAAATGAAAAAATGGGAGCAATTCTGATCTTCTTCACAATTAAGGGGTAATTCAGACCCTGAGTCCTCAGCAACTGTGTACTATACTACATTTGTTTTTCCCACATTTTCTTCAAAATGAGATTCTTGGTGTGCACACAAGGCAGGGATACAGGTCTTTGTCAGCAGTGAAATGAAATCACAAGCCTGGTGTTCAGGGCAGGGCTGTGGTGGATCTGGAAATGGTATACTATTGCATGGCAGGGTCGGATGGCCTGATGTCCCAGGACATGGGTGGGGTGGAGAGAGACCCCAGGAGGGGTGGTAAGCACTGTTAGTGCCCTTAGAGACCTGACACAACCCATTTTTCCTCTAAAGACCACCTCTGTGATGACTGAGAGAAAGTGGATCCTAATATTTTAGCTACCAAAGTCCCATGGCCATCTAAGCACTAAATCTCCATAGCAACGTGTATAAAGCTTCCTTTATACCTACCTGCATCGCCTGTGTATCGATAGTTTTAAATGTGTTGTTAATGGATTTGCAGTGAACTCCCACTCCTATTTGCAAAAAAAAAAGCGTAACAACACTGCCTAATAAACATTAATGACTGTGAATAGTTCAAACCAACAAAAGCCATAGAAAACACAATGGCCAAACAATGCTTCATAGGTTATTCCTGTGTTGTAACACCTACTATACTGTTTCATGCTCAGGTCCATTCCATACCTGGTGTTTGAAGTCAGCTTTAGTTGGTAGAGCTCTTTGCACCAGTTTAGTTTTAGTTAGGGATGTGATCATCATCCCTAATTACCATCCCTCTGTTCCTGGTAATGCCAGTGAAGAATCTTTAAGGTTCAGCTATTCCTATGATATATCAGATGGACCATTCTCTCTGATCAACAAAAAGAGATGACTAGTTCAGACTTTTACGTATTTAAGGTAGGATAAGAAGAAAAACACTGCTCAATGTGATCACATTTTTATTTATGAACAACAACAACAAAAAGCAACTGCAGCAGCTGGTGACAGAAGAGGGTTTACCAGGTGAAGAGCTAGAAAAATATAATTAACTGTTCTAAATATCTAAAATGAGTTCACTTTTCATAATGCAGAAAGCCAAAATCCTCTTTTTTTTTCTTTTTTTTTCCTGGATTTCAGCTGGGTAAATTAAGCACATGAACATCTATGAGAATTGCCTTGTTGCTTCAGTCTTTAATTGATTGGCATGACAACATGTGGTGAGCTTTCATTTAACCCAAATGTCTGTTGTGAGAAAAAGTGTTTCATATACCTGCAAAGGAAGATATTTGATAGTCAGTCAACAATGGGGGCTTTGCTGGCCATCTTGGATAGCATTTTCTTAAATATTTAAGTAAAAACTTTAAATATCATTTGCTTCATTTTCAGGCTAGTTAAGGTCCAACAGGAAAGACAGAATAGTTTTGCACCAGAATGTTGTATGTAACACAGTGTTACTACACTTACAGTTCACCAGGAGCTTGCTATAGTCAGAGATGATTTACAGTGAATTCCACATAATAGTTTTTTTTTTTTTTTTCTTTTGTTCAGGTAATTGCCAGTGAATTAGTTGTACATATTGCTCATGCAGGAAACTTTTGGGAAGGCAAGGGTGTGTAATGGTAGTTTGTGTGCTTCAAGCTAGTTTCACAGAGGGATAAGGATTAGCAAGAATCCAATACTGAAGCAGCTTGATGTACAAAACGAAACTGTTTGCAAAGGATGCTGTGAAAGAGAAGGGGGAGATTGAAGATGTGGCTTACTGTATATCCTAAATCTGGCTGGAAGATGGGCTTTGAACAAGCTGTTATTTTCCACATGGGAGTAGCATTGCTACAGTAAAATGCCAGATTTCATCCATCTTAATGTCATGGCTCATATTAAAATGTCTTGAGGGACCTGAGGGAGGGATGGGCAAAAGACATCAAATCAATTTTCAGGCAATTGCTACGGTTTTCAGAACCTAAGCTCTATGTGATGGCGTTATGGTTGCACAAAGGGAGGCTATAAATAAGGTCCATATATCAAGAGAGGAAGTAATTTAGAAAAAGGCAGTTGATTTGACTTTTGCATGAGGCCGAACATATGGTGAAGTACAACCAGGTTATCATTCTATATATTCCTCACAAAGACAAGCACCAACTCCATATTTCTGAGAAATTAGCACACCAGTGTAGTCCTAAAAGTGACAGCTCTGGAGCAGGGTACCTCTTGTTCATAAAAAAAAAAAAAAAAAAAAAAAAAAAAAAAGTAACAAGACTACAAGACTATTTTACATTTGTTTAAATTAATGTTTAGTTATGAGACATACAAGTCAAACACCATCATATAGCTAGCTACTTCTGGAAGCTTGAACATTAACCTTTCTGCAGAAAAGGGACATTTTTACAAATGTTTTTAAATATAGAGAACGTGAAATCAGCCCCAGGATAGTCCTGCATTAAAAGAAGACTTTTAAAGTTTAATAGTCTACAAAAACAAGTATAAATAGATTTATTATGAGTTTCGCAAGACAACAAAAGGTATGCATACCACATGGAGCAATGTTTGTACAAGATAACCAAGCAGGTGGCTTAGAAGCAAATTTATCTACCTAATGGTTTAATACTCTGGATGCTGCATCCACTTAGGGACTCCTCTGTTGCCAGGTATTTCTCCCAGAAAAGGCCCAGCAGATATAAAGATCTATTCAAGGCATATGAGTGTCTTCATTCATATTCTGACTGGAAGCAGAAGGATTCAGGGAGTTGCTTGTAAAGAGTCTTAGAGAAAGTATCTGTTTCTCAAGTACATGTTTGTGGATATTTGCCTCCTTTGTCAGCCATGTTGAAGAAAGTGAAAAGAAAAACATTCATCAAAGCAGTCCTACAAAGGTGTTTTTACCTTAAATGGTCACTACTGTAGACATCATGATCATTAAAGAAAGAATTCTGACTGTTACTGTTTAGTGTTAATCTTAGGCAAGCAAACATCAAGATTTGCTACCCAGCAGCTGTTTATGTCTTGTATAAAATTAGCAGCTGGCCTCAATCTTAGCCAAAATGGACATATGGTTGAATAAAAAAACTACAATACTTAACACTAATTGACATATTTGTTGGCACTAGAGCTGGGTGAATAATCCAGGTTTCTTTTCTATTTTGTAGCCAAGCCACACAAAAAAGTGGGGAAATTTGGTACAGGAAACCTGTTTCAGCAAAAAAGTAAAAAAAAAAAAAAAAAAAAAAAAAAAAAAAAAACAAAAAACAAACAAAAAAAAACCACAATGATTTCTGCTTTATTCGAGTGTTATGCCAATAAAACCATCTATATTTTTTTATTTTCTTTCCAAAGTTAGTTGATGTTATTATTTGATCTTTTTTCTTTCAGAATAGATGATTTGTTTAAGTGTAAGATACTGTTCCAAAATACATAGAGAGTTAGTTCTGCTGAAAGTAATAACATACATTTTTAAATAATGAGATAAAGTACTGTGACATTCTCAAAGGACTTCCTCCATTTTTCATTTTCTTCTTGGCTGAAAATCATTACTATATTTTTCTCTATTTCCAGAGATTTTCTATTCTTGCTTTGAAGATTTATTTTTCTATAATTTACTGTTCACTAGGGAAAAAAAAGAATAGGCAAGAAAAAAAAAAAAAAAAAAACCACCACCACCACCAAAAACAACAACAAAAAATATTGGCCAGTTCTCATTGTTAGTCCCAGCATGGGCCAAGGATTAAATGTGCATGAAGACTAAAGTAAATTTAGTTCTAACCTCTATGTGTGGGCCAGCTATATCTGATGTGAGATAAATCTATCCATTAGAGACTGAGGATTTCCTCCCTTTGGCTTTATTTGTCATACTAACAGCTTGGATGTGTAAAATAGTTTGATGGTTTGTTCTTTCTTTCATCATAGACCTCATAGTGATGTCCATAAATGGTTCCAGTATAAAGTATTTGTCCTTTCCATCATGGTCTTTTTGGACAATGTCCATTCTGAAGTTCTGCTTGCTGTGGTTAATAATAATTCCTTATAATGAAGAAGGCAGTCATATAGCAGTTAAAAAAATCTCTTTGAGTATAGATTATTTTTTTAGAAAGAATACTTCTGGATTTGGGTAAGCAGATTTGTTTCTTTTGGTGAATGATGAAAAAAGAGTGGAAATTAAAAAAAAAAAAAGAAAAAGAAAAAAAAAAAAGCTTCAACTCTATCTACAATAATTATGCTTATTTCTGTTTGGTGGTGACCATCACCTTTGGTCTAGTTAAAATCTAGCTTAGCCTACAAAGAGCAGAAAAGGTGGATTATACTTTATGTACTACAATTTACTTTTCATAGCCAGTACACTTAATTTGCCTGTCATAAATTTTATGCTTTTGGAAGAACTGGGCCAAGTGCATTTTTGCTATATCCTATATGCACAGACAAGTATTGTTTACACCTAAACTCCTCCAAGGTTTGAATTATGGGTGAAAATTTCTAATGATGTTAACCCATTCCTGGCCACCACCTTTCTCTTGATGTTCTCACCTTGTCATTATCCCATGATCAGATGTGCTTCTAGTCCATGACAATTAATGAGATCCAGAGTGCCCAGAGAAGACAATGTAGACATTACAAGAAAGTTCCCAGTCTATAGCCTACTCATACAGACTTCTCAAGATGGTAGAAGCACAGAACCAGGAAGACAGAAAAACTTGTGGACTATATGCTATTAAATTTAACAGTTCAGTTTGTCTGTATAGACGTAGATATGAAGTTAGAGGCTAAAGGATGAGTACCTCTGGTACAGGGAAGTTTGGCTTCATTGTAAAAGAAGACATTGTGGTTTTGTTTGGCCACAGCATATTTGCCTTCCTTTGAGCACTCTATAGGATTGCATTATCTGCTTATTGACTTCCAAACAGAAAGTCAAGTAAGGCAGTTTGACTTCATTGTATCTGTAAGTAAAATTTTCATTTAAAGCTGATTAAAGGCAAACAATTATTTCAACATGATGAAGAACTTCAAGTGTGTTGGTGGTAACAAGATTTTGTTTGGTTTGAGTTGTTTCGGTTTGGTTGGGTTGTTTGATTTTTTTGTTGGTTTGTTTACTTGTTTGTTTTGGTTTGGTTTGGTTTGGTTCTGTTTTGTGTTGGTTTGGTTCTTTGTTGTGTTGTTTTCTGTTGTTGTTGTTGTTGTTTGTTTGCTTGCTTGCTTGCTTTACTCTCCCAGTGTGAACGTAGAAGGTCTGCAGCACTGGAGGTAGTCAGAGATTTTTTTCTTTCTTGTCTTACGGTTCTCTGACTTTGGGCCAGTAACTTCATCTCTATCAGTGCATCTGTCCTCTGCATTTGCAATCTAGTAATGATAATGTTTTATGCAGTGAGTTGCTCTGTGATAATTGTGAATAAAAACTGTACAGCTCCAAGTGGGGATGTCACACAGTAAAACTCCACAGAAGTCAACAGCAATTTATGGCTTTTTACTACGTGTGGACCAAACATGAATATTTCATCATATTGCACTGATGGATTATTTAATTGGTTTGGTTACATGTGCAGTAGAACTTTGTTTCAAAACATAGCTACCTTCATTGTTACTTGGTTTTAGCAATTAAGTTCTTCTTCTCTAAGGCTAATTTTGCATGTTTTCTCCTCCTTGAATCCTTCCCTGATTTCATATCATTAATACAAGTAACATTATTGATTGCTGAGGTCTTATTTAACAAAAATGCATTAGTAGATACTTCTCTGCAAGCCTGTTAGTATAATATTAAATTCAACTCATTTACCTGGACATAAGCATCCACTTGCTTCCTGTTATTATTCCAAAAGGTCACAGGTCTCCCCTAGGTCCTGCATCCTGTTTGTCAGGTCTGTACAGAAGTCTTGGATACCCCCAGGCATCCCAAATGGCACCAGATGTCTATGCATAGGTAAATGAATTCATCTCTAAGGATAGGATGCACTTCCAGATTCAGATAAAGGGTGTAGTATGTAAGTGCTCACAAGTGAATTTGGTTTCTAATTTCCCATTAGTGTCCACAGATCCTCTAAACCTTTTCAGTCAGCAAGTAGAGAACTGTACTACAGGGAGTATCTTAATAGCTCAATCTCCACTGAGCTCAGTTTATCTCCCCATGCAGACATTTAACATTATTATAGAAACTTGAGCGTATTAAAAACATTTGCATGGTGCTTGCATGGACACATGACATACAAGAACTTATGTCTTCTGGAGAGGCAGCTGGTACCCAGGTGGGACCCTCTACAGTATATTCACTGGCAGTACATATCTAAATACTGACAACTGATTCAAACCCTTCTGACCACACTGGCAAAGGACTTGATTTAGTTGCTAAAGTAGACACCTACTGCCACTTAAAATGTCTTGATCTCCCTGTGGCTGGGAGACTTCAGGAAGACTCAGGCCCCTCATGATCAGGAAAGAAGACCTGAGTTACCTACAATATCACTAGATATATAGTAGACAGCTGAATAAAGCCCTGGGTCTACCTGGTATGGAAAAAGGAGTAGCAAGTTCTTCTAGCTCCTGCAGAGGCTCCTGCAGAACCAAAATTAATTGTTAAAACCTAGAGCTGAATCCCACCCAAAATATAGTGACCACCTGAACTGAACACACTGAAACAGTAAAACATTTAAGTATGCCAGTTATAGACATCAAAATAGCTTTTCAGGCAAGTGTTAAAGCACACATGCTTAAAATTCAGCATGTGCTTAAGTGATTTGTTGATTCAGACCTTAAAGTGCTCTATCAGTCTTTGCCTTTGAAAAACTAAGATT
>VXAA01000756.1:0-103171 GCA_013399115.1 Anseranas semipalmata
CAGCTCCTGGGCTAGGATCCGTATCACACCTCTGGAGTGATATTATGGCTACGTTGCTGGTCAGATCACCAGCCACAGCTGGCAGTATCCTTATACAGTTTCCTTATCCCCTTCCCTGCAAACAGAGCCAACTCTATCTGAAAGGCAACCACGCCACACAGAAAGGTCTCTAAGCCAACAGACCCTAAATAAGCCGTGGTGCAGATGCACCTTTGCTCGTAACACCTCAAAATACAGTTGAATGGGAGGGCACATTGGCTCACTGCACATGTACTTGGGCCCATCTGTCATCATTTCTGGCTTGTGACAGCTGTTTTGTGTCCTTTGACACGTTGATATGTGGCAATGTAGTATGTCCACGCTTCAAAATACCTGTTGAGAAGCCAAGACAAACAGAAGTGACGACTGCTTTAGGATCTAAGGTCTGGAGCTCACTGAGCACAGAACAGTGGCTTTTTACTAGGTGTGCTGTGGCAGTAGTTAGAGAAAATTGCTTTCATAGTGGAATTAATTTCTGATTGTGAGAGCGATAAAAAATGCAAATGCAAATCAGCCCAGACAT
The DNA here is from genome assembly GCA_013399115.1 of Anseranas semipalmata. Taxonomy (NCBI): domain Eukaryota; kingdom Metazoa; phylum Chordata; class Aves; order Anseriformes; family Anseranatidae; genus Anseranas; species Anseranas semipalmata. The sequence goes on from VXAA01000756.1 coordinate 563, forward strand.
AACACAGTGAAATGTTCCATAGAGATACCTCCAGAAGATATCAGATCTTGTTAACCTAGAAATAGGTAGAATATATCTTTGAAATTTGATTTGAATGATCATCAGTTTAAAAAAAAGAGAGAGAGAGAGAGATCTGATCAAAATCCAACCTCAGAGATGAAAGATGTGGATTTTAAAAGAGCACATAATAATGTTTGATAAATAGCTCCTTTGCAAGGTATTATAAGAATTATTTAATGTTTGTTCAGCACATTGGAAATACAAAATCCTAAATCAGAGTTGGGTTTATCGTTAGCTTAGTATAACAGATGGCATTAGTACAATTAAACCAAGATGTATTGCAAGGGGGATTATTTTTCTTCACTCATTTGCAGAACTAAGCAAACTATTAGAGAGGTTGAATCTCATCCCACAACTCTGATCTAAGAGCATTTGAAATAATAATGATATGTGAAGCTAAGCTGCAGCGAGAGGCAATTTCTTTAGCACTGAGAAGTTTTATTTCCTTTTCTATATTTGTTTTCATTTGCTTTCTCTAGCCTCCATTAAGCAATTTTGTAGGCTTTCCTGGAAGCTGATTGATGTGAAGAGCATTTTATTGTCAGAAAGAGAAACACAAGTTGCCAGAGAGACCTGAGTTAGCAAAACAAGCCGTTGATTTCTTGCCCTGACAGCATAGCATCTTTCTCCTGGGTCAGGCAGCCTGCTGAGCAAGAGCATTGCTTTGGAGAGGATAATGAGGGTTTGTTAGCTTAAGATTATATTCTCTCAGGAATAGTCCATCCAAATCCCTCATGATGGTGTGAGCATCCATGAGACTGGAAGCAAGCTAGTGGTACCTTTTGCAGCCCCGCAAAACATTTCCTGCATTCAGTACAAAGTACACAGGCTATCCCAGGTCATGCTCAAACCTTGGTGGTGTGGTGGGACGCTCACTTGGTGTCTTTTAGGCTGTTCTCACGTGAGTGTTGTTCTCCAGCCTGAGCCCTGCGCAGGTGTCCACAGTTGGTCCTTGCACAAGCAACACTCATAGAATCATAGAACGGTTTGAGTTGGAAGGGACCCATAAGGATCATCTGGTTCCAACCCCCTGCCATGGGCAGAGACAACTTCCAGTAGATCAGGTTGCTCAAAGCCCCGTCCAATCTGGTGTTGAACACTTCCAGGTACGGGGCATCCGCAACTTCTCTGGGCAACCTGTGCCAGTGCCTCACCACCCTCATAGTAAATAATTTCTTCCTTATATCTAATCTAAATCTCCCCTCTTTTAGTTTAAAGCCATAATTCCTTTTCTTATCACTACACTCCCTAAGAGCGAGCCCCTCTCCAGCTTTCTCGTAGGCCCCCTTTAGGTGGCCCTCACTCCCCATGAGGTGGTTCTAGTCTGGCAAAACCCTAAGAGCTGCACAAGGATGATGGCGCTGGATGTAGACAGGATGTCTAGGCTGGACATAGACATAGACAGGAGCTGGACATAGACATAGACAAGAGCATCATTCCCTCACAGATTTCTGCTCAGGTGTTTGTGGGTTTGAGCAGCTGTGGCGAGCAGGTATCAGTTTGTAGCAGTCCCCTTGGAATAAGCTACATTTGAGGGAGGCTTCTGATGAAATAGGGCAGTTGTTTGATCCAGGCCCTCCTTACCTCAGACTCATCCACCCCTTGATCTCAGGGGAGGTGCTTGCACTTCACCAAAAAGACCGGCTTGTATAAACATTACAGGGGATCATATGTATCAGGGTGCAGCAGATGAAGATTTTGGCAATTTAACTAAGACCTCTTCTTTCCTTTGTAGACCGGGATAATCACAGATGCCAGGCTCAAGGAACTAACCCCGGCCATGCCTGTCATTTTCATCAAAGCTGTTCCTGCTGACAAGCAAGATATCCGTAGTACGTACCCATGTCCTGTATACAAAACACGCCAAAGAGGGCCAACTTATGTGTGGACTTTTAACCTTAAAACTAGAGAAAATCCTTCCAAGTGGGTGCTCGCTGGTGTGGCATTGCTGCTACAGATCTAGGCTCACCAACAGAGCACCTCATTTAAAATCCCTAACGATGTCTTTCTCAGACAATTTTGAAAACAATCTTCTGAGACTAAACCCAAGCTCCATCTCTCTGATTACTGGGCTCTTGGCCTAAATAGAGCCTGCAAGGAGCTGATGGAGGTACAGAGACACCTGGACCAGACTCTTGGCTGCTGTAAATCAATGTCCTGTGGTTCCTGCACTGCTGCACTGGAAGATCCAAACCCACACCCAGATTTTCCATACCCAGAGAGTGTTAAGCTCAAATCTGAAATTAAAGTTTATTTCTCTTTCATGATTCAAAAGTAGTTTTAAAGTCCATGGGCTTCTCCAGAATCCATAGGTAGTTCAGTGACATGTGAAATTCTTTAGTCCTTGTTCTTTTCTGTAAGTGAATGTTTCTTTGTCAAATGTATAATGCTGAACCCAGCAGGTGTCGTGGATGTGATCTGTTTCTTGCTAACATTCCTGTAAATTTTAGAACCATTGAAAATAGTATTAATATCTAATGTGATTAATGTAATCAACAGTAAAAATACAGCATGGGATTTAAGAAGAATATTGCATGATTATAGAAATGTACTAATAAAAAATCATTGTTCCTGACCTAGTATTGCCTGGAGGCCAGTATCACACATTTATTTACTCACTGTATGGAGAGTGCATGCAGAGTCAGGTGGGACAAATGCAACCATTTGCATAGTTGCACTTGTAAATAGGAATGGAGTGGGGGAGAACTCGTGTTCCAGAGAGGGATGACAGGGTGTGCCTTGCCTTAATGAGCCAGGCACACAGAGTGCTTTTCGGTCTGCAGGAGCTGGGCAATGTGGAGTTAAGGTTGCCTGGGGAAGTGGAGCTGTGCTGCACTCTCCCTGCAGTCCGCAGTGCTTCGTTGCACAGCAGAGGACCCTGCCTCTGTCCGATATTTGCTGTTTCTCCTCCTCATCCGGTACGCAGTATCCTGCTGCCCCTCACCATGCATGTAGCCGTGGGTTTTTCATCACTGGGGGGGTCACTGCCCTCTCTGAGCTCGCTGCAGGTATCTGGGGATTACTTGCTGTATCTTACTGAGCCTGCTCTGACCTGCCATATGGCATCATGCCCACCCTGCACGGCACTTCAGGAATCCTGTGAAAAGCTCCTCCAAAGCCTGGGCTGAGCCCATTGCTTCATCTCAATGAGTAGTAGCTCACCAGCATCACTTGAGAGCTCTACAGTGAAAGATCTCCAGAGAGACCTCTAAATCAGAGGTTTCAACAGACAGGTTTCTTGGCCAGAGCATCCTACAGGTGGGTAAGTGTGAAATCCCCTAACGTTTTGAAAGCCAAAAGCCAGGAAGCAGCAGTGCTGATGTCCCCCGCTGAGCTCCACATGTTGCAATGCAGGGAAGCAGGCGTGTGTTGCATGGTCCTCTTCTGTCATCACATACCCTGGCCTGCTGGGAAGTGCTCCTGTGTTCACGGTAGCTCTGCGCAGCGTGTGTGCCATTTAGTTCTGGGCAAGGGAGATGCTCGCAAGGACTCATCCAGCTTTCAATTAAACTGAGTCTTGTGGAGAGCCCTATGCTGGGAGATGGAGAAAAGGATAATTCAACTTGCTGCCAAGGAGCTGATCTACACTTTGGTAACCTTCAACCCCTCTCACTTGCATCTTGCCATCCTCGAAGGGCTTCCTGTGGTTACGGTTGCAACGAAGGGATGGATGTGTGGATCCTGCAGCAGGCTCTGTGTTCTGTGGGCAGTGTTGGGTTTCCCACAGCTTCATATCAAACTCATATCAAAGGCTTTTAGGTGGCCTCAGCTCACACTGATGGGGACATCCAGTGCCAATCCAGGATATCAGCTTCCTACAGCTGGGTCCTCCTGCCCAGAGTAATGTAGATGGGTAAGGTTCTCAGGCTTTTCAGGACTTCCACAGTAACTCTCTTGGGCTGAGCAATGTAGCAGATGTCTTCCTGTGGGAATTCAGAGATGCAAGATCCTTGTCTTTGTGGTCCTGGAGAATGGTGACCTTCTGACCAAGGTAAGGTGAGGACACTTTCTGGCAAGAACTTTGTTTAATTGTCAGGCAGCAAGATATGCTTAGCAAAAGACATTTGCAGATATGTAATGCAAAGAAAGAGAGCTCTCTAAAGCTTCTTATTTTAAAAGTACTCTTAACCTGTAAATGAGGTAGCTGGTTCTGTAGACTATTCCAGATGCCCATTGTCTGGCTAGAAGAGGTCTGTTAGAAGGGGAGAGCTATGCTATTACATTAAATTCCTGCCAATTTAGGTTAAAACCTACTGATTACATACATAGATACAAAGTGATCACTTCCCACAGCTTTGCAAGTTGAGTGCATTAAATTCTCCATGTATTTGACCATGCAGGAGGTGTAGTTGCATAAAAAGAGCACTGCTGAATTAAACACATAAAAGCAGGAGCAGAATGCACAGTATGTGCATCGTGCTCCAGGTAACATTGCTTGGTTAGTCCTTCTGTGATATTTCTTCACTGCTCCTTCCACCACAGGCTTCTCAGTGTTCCATGTGTAGGATTTCCTACCATTCTGGAGTCTGTTTCTGTCCTAAACTTCATGTTTCCTCTCTTTTAAAAACTCCTCTTCCTTTTTCCAGCATACCAGAGCCTCTCTCTGCGCAGTGTTGCCCTCCAAGATGCCCCTGTACCTGCAGGAAAGGATAAGTTCACTAATTCCCCAGGCACTGCTTGCTCTTTCCAGAGCAACAGCCTGGACTGTTCTCTTGCCAGCTGAAGAAGAATGGGATGTTGACAACAAAATGGATCCGATTGTTTTATTATATATATCTTCCTGCATAATTCACCAGTTGGGCAGGCAGGGTAGTGGGGAGATATTTATAGATACTAGAAATGTCACCAGGGTGCTCATTCTTCATCCTTTGAAAATCATCACGGGAAAGAGTTGGCTGCAAAATGCTACAACAGGAGAGTGAATAATTTGGTGCTTTAGGGGAGGAGAAAAAAATCTGACAGGCATGAGATTTTCCAGCCATATCTGCCTAAAACAGGCAATTAAATACAGCTGGCCAGGCTATTCATTAGGAGTAATGCATTAGTCAAAGGTGAGCTTTTTCTGTTCATGAGCTCTTCTGAGAAAGCTGCCTGCTTGGCGTTTCCAGTGCGTGCCTTCCTTCCCACTCTTGTTCGAGTGGAAGGGACTGAGCAGCGAAGGGCCCCGTGACCAAAGCTGGCACAGCCCCTCTTGCATGCAGAGACTTGCTCCTGAAGGCAGAGGAGCCCTGTGGCCTCTGTGGTGTTCACACACAAAACGCTGCTTGGAGGACCTGGGATTTAGCCAGAGGCTGGGGGAAGTGAGGAGTCAGGGCTGCTTATGCAGAAAGCAGTCACATTTCTTCAGGCTGACTTTGCTTTCAGACCAAGGTGATGTCTCTCTCATTTTACTGCTCCTCACCAGCTAGATTGTATCTGCTGCTGCTTGTGTCCTCCCAGAGCACCCCCGTAACAAAATGAGGGTAAGACCTTTGTAACCATCTAGGGGAAAGGCCCTCTGGCCTTTGGCAAAGCTGCCAAGTGCCAGCAGAAGCCATGCAGCGAGCCAGCCGTGGTGCTGATGGGGACCCAGGTAGTTCATCCTCCGGGTCATCTGCCAGTGGTTATGTTATGCTGTGGGGTTGCACCTTCTTCTGGGAAGCAAATGCTCAGCCCCTCATGGCAGGACATGGTGATTGAGATGGTGCCACCCATCTGGTTGGAGGAAGCTGCGTGTCCCTGTGCGGCTTGCAGCAGGTCAGAGCCTGGAGCAATAGGATTTTGCTTTGGCTTGAGCAGGGCATCCTGCAGGGCTGTCCCTCACTGGAGAAGGTCCAAAGACAAGGACCCATCAGGGCAGTTCACTTCCATATTCTGAATCCGGGGTGTGAGGTGAAGCCTAGGTGCACACAAACTTATTATACACCCCAGCATCATAGGACTGCAGGATTTAACCCATCGCTATGGCTGGTGACCTCAGAGTCCAAATGGTCCCAGTTCCTGTTGAGCTGTAAAGCCCCTGCCTGGTGTTAAAGCAGTCTTTGTCACCTCTCTGTGTTTCATGCTCATCCGCAGAGACAACAAATGACACTAGCCTTGGCATTGTCTGGATTGATGTTGGGGTGGGCACAGCTCTTCATCCTGCTGCTACAAGAGCCACCCCAGCCTGATGGGACAGAGGGAAAATCAAGGTGAGTCCAGAGGGCTGGTGCACATCTAGGGCTTCCCCTGATACAGGAATCACACCTCAGCTTTTAACAAGGAATAATAAGATAAAAAAAACATAGTCCTTTTAGTTGCGTTGTCCCAGATTTTGCCCCTTTTGCATCAGCAGGAAGCTTTGAATGCCAAGCCAAGCATGGCCTATTGCCCCTTGTGTGCTGGGCTTGCTCACCAGCTGGCATCTCAGCACAACGTTCATGTGCCCTGACTTCAGGCACTGGAAAGGTAAGTGTCTCAGTCTGAGCTGGTCCCTGGGCATCCTTTTGCAGCCAGCAGAAAGAAATGAGCTCATGTAGTGAGTCATCTGACCCATCTTTGCAACCTCATGGTGAGATCAAGGTCTCCTGAAGTGCCCTGGATCCCTTTGCCAACTGGGGACAGAGCCCAGGAGTCACCAGGTCAGACGGAGATTCTGAGTTTTCTTACATCCGAGGACAAACCTGTGACTTCTTCCCTTTTGCCTTGTCCCAGTTCAGCCAGGTCCTGCATCCCATGATTTCACGTGGCACCAGATGCCCAGGGGAACCCAATAAAGCTCTCACCCCTTCTGTGCATCTCCCCAGCTGCTGGCACTTTGCAGCGCCCTATGGGGCTGTTTTGGGCCTGGCTCCTCAAAGTGTCTGTGGTCAATTAGTTAACTCCAGACTGCTGACATTTTCCAAGGGGATGAAAGTAAAAGAAGGAAAATTGTGCTATTGAACACTTAATATCAGCCAAAATTGAATGAGCTCTCCCGAGACAGAGAAAAGGCTTTTCCATAGCCTGGGAGTGTTGTACCTGCTGCAAATTACAGTCAGCAGAAGAGCACATTTCAAAGTAAAGTCTTCACAAATGCCTTGTAATGGTGCCCCAAATGTGGAGGTTAACCAACTCCATTCTACTGCAACTGTTTCTCACAGAGCAAAGGAAAATGTAGACCAGACATGTGAAAGGAGAACCCAACTGGTGGTCAGTAGATTGGTTGCACTGGGACAAATTTATTGCAACTATTAACAGGCACGGGCAATGCCCGTGATGCAAATTCTGCACGTATTACTGCTCAATTATTTACAGAACAAAACCAGCCTTAATGTATCAGCCAGATGCATTCATTTTATAAAGTGGCATTAATACATTTAATTAGCAATGGCTTATTAGATTCATGTCCATTATTATGCATTGTTTCTTAAATGACTGTAATTGCCCAAACAAATCTACAAATATATTTACCTTGTTAATGGCTGTGCACCTCATTTAAAAAGCTTTTAGACTGTAGAAGACATTCATGGAGTCATGAGCAGCCCTTCTAATTTGAGCACTAGTGTGCCTATTAGTGCAGAAGGATTATTTAAGGCTATACATATGCTGTTAGAGCTTTTGCAGCCCGCTTACCAATGCACAGACTTTATAAGGTTTTCCTTTAGGACACTCTTACATCATTCATTCTTGATTGGTGTCAAAAGCCATGAGGTGAAAGCCCAGATCTGCATTCAATATTTTGGCTCAATGCTCCCCAGAGTATGGCAGGAGGTGGGATGGGGGGAACCGAGTGCTTTTGTATCTCCAGTGTCTGCAACACCTCCAGTTTCTGGGAAGGGCTGTTTCAGGGACCCTAGTTTCACTGCTGAAAATGCTGCCTTGCAGCAATCAGAATCTTTGTAGTGTTGTGTAAGATCTGATGAAAGTTTCACAAGGAAAAATGTCCATGATCAAAGTTTGGTCCAGGCCAGCAAGTATGCCCTACAGCCCTGGAAACCCTGGCTTTTAGGGTATTCACATGGGAACCTGTCCTGAGACATTGCACTGGGTTGGAATGAGAACTTGAGCTCTGGTCTCCAGGTGACTGGGTCTCACCACCAAGCCCTTAGACACTTAGGAGAGGAAGGTGCATGTGGGGACATCTCTGGTGAGAGCAACCCAAGCAATTGGCTGTTCCCAGGAGCACGCTTCAACCTGGCACTGCTCCATCCAGAGGGACAGCATCTGCAAAGCTCTTGCTCCCATTCCTCATATTAAAAAAAAAAAAAAAAATGTTGAAAAGACCATGGGATAAACCAGATGTAGACTGGGAATAGATTACAGGATCTTCCTGACTCGCTGCTCAGGGCTGCGGGAATTTCCTTTTAGCCCAGAGACCAGCTGGCCCAGCATGATGCAGGACAGCACTGCCATGAGCCCTTGGGGTGGGACCTGCAAGAAGAAAGCCCCTTCCCGACTGCATCTGCTGCTGTATTCAGATGGGTGCAGGGCAAAGGCAGGAGGTATTTCCTCAGCATGGCCCTTCCCACAAGCAAACTCAGCATCTTGGCACTGATTAGGACTGCAAAGAGAACAGAAAGCCCCAAAGAGTCAGCATGGACCTTCCCACCCTGCCAGAAGCCAAGAGATGGATGTGGGGAAGAGGGGATTGGTGTCCCCTTGTGCCCACAGACTAGCATCTCCTGGGGTGGTTTTGGTTGAAGGGCTGGAGGACTGGGGGCTGTGGAGTCACAGAGAAGCAGACAGTGAAGCATCCTCTTTCCCTTCCAGCAGAGGACAGAGGCAGGAGCAATGATCCAAACCTACGAGCTCACACCACCACCTGCCCTGGGCTGTGTGGAAGAACCAAATCCTTTATTCCTGCTAATTCCACACCAAGAGTCACAATTTCCTAGCTCAGTGGCCCTAAACCCATGTGGGCTTTGCACCTGGCCTTCTAGGCACCTTGAGCACGCCCCCAGAATCGAACCTTGGACCTTGACAAACTTGCATTCAACCACTGGCCCATTGCTCTGCTGTGGGCAAGAGCTTCATGCTCCTATCTGCAGGCTGCGGTTCTCCTCTGCATCCCCAGCACTGGATACCAGAGCATCTCATTCCAGCCGCCTGCATAACTCAGCCTCGGTGGGAGGTGGGAGATGCTCTGCTGGAGAGGGGGCTTGGACTTACCTCAGGGAGCTGGGCAAGCGGTGGGATGTTATGGACCACAGCGGGGCACCCAGCATTGCTGCTGGAGACAAAGCCGAGCCGCACGATGGGTCATCAGCTCGGCTTCGCAGAGATTTCCGCTGCAGCCTCATGCTGGAGAGTCATCAAAACACACGGTACATGCGGGACTGGATAAATGGGGAAATGATTGTAAGAGACAGGCAGAGTTCAAAGGGCCTTAGCAAATTATACAGCGAGTGAATAATTGTTGAAGGGAAATAAGAGTGTTGTTAGCTGCTGCCTGACAGATTAGTTGGCTGGATGTGCCCGTTCAGTCTCTCGCAGCAGAGACAGGACAAATCCGAACAAAACGATCTTTGGAAACCCTGCCCCGCTTTCCCATCTGCCATCGCTGTGTGCTATTTATGGAAGTGGATTGTTGTGACATTGCCTACACGTTGACTGTGCTCTGTCTACTTAACTAGCATTTCAATTAATTACTGTTACGTTATTATTGGGAAGAAGCAGCAGATAGGAGGAAAATGATTACATAGTGAGAAATAAATTGCTATCAGAGGTATCTCACAACACAGAGTGGTTTACTTCCCTTTGGAAAGGTATTTGATGCACAGATGGATGCGACAGCTGCCTGCGGGTGAAGGGAGGTCTGCTCAGACTGGGCTGGGAGAAGATGCTGGTGGCAAGCATGTGGAGATGCCTCCACCCAATGAATCTGGTACAAGCTGATGTAATTAGTCTCTTAATAGGAATATTTACATGGGAAGCTGGAATGACTTGAACAGCTTCGACAAAGGATTTGTCCCTCCTTGTGCAGACCTGGACATTCGCACTCTCACACCAGCCTCGGGCAGGAGTCCCCATCCGTGTCACACATGGAGGTGGCACCCCACGGTGCCTCACTGGCTGCACCACCCACCCCTCCAAAGAGGCAATACAGCCTACGAGAAGGGGCACTTGGGCTTGATACATCCCGGCTGGCCCATTCTTGCCTGCCCCCTCAGCCTCCAGCTCCTCCGGGCAGCGGATCAGACCTGGCTTGTGGGCAGCACCTGGTCCAGGCCTGTGTCCAAGCAGCCTGGGTGGCTGGCGAGCCTTATCCCAGGCCCAGCTGTAAGGCAGAGTGATGGCAGATCAGAGCTGGGTCCTCTGAGCCTTGAGATCCTACCCGCCCAGTCCAACACATGATCCATGGGGGAATGAGGATCTGGGCAGGAATGATGGTCCATGAGGAAATCATTGTTCGTGGGGAAACAATGGACCATGAGGGAGTTACGGACCACATGGGGGGGATGATGGACCATGGTGTAACGATGGACCATAGGGGAATGATGGACCATAGGGGAATGATGGTCTTTTCCTCTCCCAGGGAGGCAGGGTGGACTGACCTCCTCCCACAGCCCACCCTGCAGGTGCAGGGACACAGCGTCCTTGCCCAGCCAGAGGAGGACAGCCCATTGCCGTGAGGGATGTCCTGCCCCTCTGTCACACATGCTGTTACAACCAGGAGGGGGGGAGTGTGTAATAATGTGATGACCAGTGCGCATGCCTCAGTTTCCCCAGCATGCACTATTACATCTCAGAAATTAAAGGGTTAATATCCCCCTTCGGCAGGGATAAGGTGAAGGCAGATGAGCCCACAGAAGTTCCAGGCTGGCAGGGATCAGGCCCCCAGCATCTGCGCGGGGCTGTTCACCTGATGGCAGCAGATGCAGCAGTGCCCCGCTCTCAGCCCCTGCACCAGACGTGAGGCTCGAAGGCAGCGGAGACGCAAGCTGGCAAAATATCAGTGGGTTTGCAGGCCCCAGGGCTCCGGGCTGCCTGGGCACATGTCACTGGGGAGAACTCTGCCTGCTGCACTGCAGGTCCCCAGTGGCCCAGGGACTGGACAGGACCGGCCACCAGTGGGGTCGAGTTTGCTGCCTGTGTTAATTAATTCCCCCAAAGCGGCTGGGCTGGCAGAAACGCAGCCAGAAGCAGACCTTTCCCCCAAAACCCTTTTCAGGTGGGGAATCCCCCTACCCCAAAGTAATGACCGGAGCTGCTGACTGAGCTCTCATTAATTTTCCGCAATACCTGGAAATGCAGCTCTACTCCGCAGCCAGCTCGTATAGTTTTATTACCACACACTGCTGGGAAATCAGGGATGGATCACACAGTCCACGTCCGCTCTCTAGCACCATGGGTCCCTCCCTGCCCCACACCACGTCCTGTGCACCAGAGAAGAGGGGCAGCCCCATGGGATACCCCCCCACACACCCCGTGAGAGAAAGGTATCAGTGGAGATGCTCTGAGCTGGGCTCACGCGGGACACCCACGACCCCTTTCTCCCCTTCGGTGCGCGGTGTGACAGGATGCCATGTCCACCTGCTGAGTGGCTCCTGCTGGGCTCTGAGCTGCAGCTTTAATGGAAATCTGCTGGGGTAGCTCAGGACTGCTGAGTGCGCCTGCAGAGGCCACACCGCCACACCACGTCCCTTCAACGTGAGCTCGGGGCCCGCACCAACCAGCCTCCGTGCACAAGAGCATCCTGCTCTTCCCATGCAGATGCAGCACGTCATCCCATCAGGAGCATCGTCCCGTTGGAAGCATTGCCCCGCTCCGAGCAGCTGAGCATCCTCCTTCCCACAAGTGCACCCGTGTTTCGGGGCCAGTGCTGTGAGGGGCAGGGTGCGATGCTGAAGAGGAAGATGCTCTCCATGCACTGCTCCTGGGGGAGGTGGGGACCCCCAAGGCTCAGGAGCCTCGTTTTACCTGGCACATTTCTGGGGAGAGCTGAGGACCCTTCCCTCTGCACCTCCCTTAAATAGCTCTGATAAGCGACATGTGGTGGCTTTCACCCCATTAAAAGCTTAGCTCATGCCTGCACCAGGCTGAAAGCATGAGATCTGCCAGCTATTCACCACAAAATCAGCTTGCTGTTGGCAGATTCCTTCCATATGTTCCTGAAATGGGGTGATCCAGCACCCCTCCTGCCTGTGCATCCCTGCGAGATCCCCCAGCGCAGGGAGCACCTCGATGCTGACGGCGTGGAGCGTGGGGAGAGGAGCGGGGCTGCACGGCACGTCCTGCCCAGATGTGCTGGAGGCCACGAGCAGCAAGCTGGAACCCCCACGAGGTCCAGACTTCTCTTTGCAACGCAAAAAGCACCACACAGGGCACGAGGGAACAGGGATGTGGAGCTGATCATGGTGCAGAAAGACGTCAGGCCTGGAAATTAATTAACTGTTCTTCAAAAGGACTGAGTTCTCCAAATTGAGGATAATTAGGAACAGAAAATTGTAGAGAGAAAAAGAAAATGAACAGAAAACTAAAAATTCTTTAAGGAAAGGTATTTGGAAGCAAAAATCCTCAAGCAGAAAGGCAGCTGTAAAATCTTGGTGGATGGATGGCATTAGCAACTGCAAATAAAGCTGAATGCAAAACAATGAAACAGAGAAAAAAATCGCAAACCAGACTGCAAGATGTGGGAAATCAATAAGGGAAGCTGAAGACACTGGGAGGAAGCCTGTAGCTGGCAAAATTACAGTCACGCATGGGATCCCGTCCCAGCAGGTCAGATCCCGCATCTAGCAGTAGGGAAAACTCCTAGTGGAAGGGCAGAAGTCGGGAGGATGAAGCCTGTTGCCATTAGGCCAACTTGTTTGGCATCATGGCATCACCCTTGATCTCTGGACTGTGCAGAGGCACAAACACCTCCGGGGATGATTTGTCCCCAGGCTTTATCCAAACCACGACACTGGAAATATTCTGCAGAGCCAGGTCTGGATGTACACCCTGGCCGTGTCTCAAGGGACGACCAAGACGGACACATACCATCTCCCTCTACCTGTCCCCATTTCTGCTGCCTTGGAGGAAGCCTACAGGGAGACACGATGTGCGGTCATGTCCCTGTTTTGGATGGGTGGGAACCAAAGCCTTGTGGTTTTGATGCAAATTTTGCACGTTGAGGGAAATTCATCTGCGTTGGCCGAAGTAGGGAGATGAATCCCACTATGTGTAGCTAAACAGAGGTGTTAATATCTTCTGGGCTCGACACACTCAGCTGGCTTTCCTATGGCTCTCCCTGGGCAGAGCTGGGGATGTTGCTCACCCAGCAATGTTCACACTTGAGCTGCCCTCAGATACCTGGGAATTTCCAAAGGCCCCAAAATACGTGAATGTCATGGAAAGGCCACCTGGGATGACCCAGCTAGATGATGCTGATGCTAGATGATGCTTAGGAAGGGATTGTGAATGAAAGGCCATATACAATTCCTCTGATGCTGAATGAAATGCCAGCAGTATGATTATTGCGAGTCTTCGAGGCTTTATAGGGCACAGGTCTTGTCAAACAAACAAATGATGCAATTACTGGCTGAGCTGACAAAGGTAACTGCACAGACATAATAGACTTAGTCCACGGGAGGCATTTCATTTAATAATGTATAATATGATAATAAAATTTTGGTTAGGGAAATGAAGAGTGAGGGGGTGAGGACGGCTACTTGACAGGTTTCAGGAGGAAGGACTCCAGCAGGAACCAGCATGCCCTAGCAGTGGAAGGGGAGCTGATCAATGCTGGCAGCACACCTACATGTCAGGGTTGGAAAAGATGTCTGGAGCACCACAGTTAACTGGGAGCATCTCAGTTTTGGACAGGGATACCTGAGTGCTGACCCATTTACATTGCAGTGTGTTTGGTTAATAGCCCAGCAGTAATCCTGGGCACAGAGCTGAGATGTCCCTGTCCTGAAGGCATGAGGAGAGGAAAGTGATTGTCTTCTCTTCTGCTCGCCATCCTTGGAGACAGGTCATCACAGGGCTACTTCCCGAGCTGAAACCATCCCTCTCTGGACCATGTGTGCTGCACTCAGTCCTCTGTGGCCTTAGCATTAGCCCTGAGGGTGAATTGGCTCCTGAGAAAAGGTCCTGGCTCTGCTTGGAGATTGTGCTGGAGCCAGCAGCACCTTGTGGTCAGCAGCCCACTGGTTTGCCATGCCTGCCAGCAGGTCTGATCCTGCCCCTTTCTGTCTGTACCAGCCAGGCCACCTTCCTTATCTCTTTGCTCTTTGGAATCACCTGTCCCCAGCTTGTTTGGTTTAGGAACATCTGGGCTGGGTCAATGACAGCACCTGGTGTCAAACAGACCAGGTTGGTGGGAAGAGAGGAGCAGGGACTGGGGATACGTGCCTGAGAACTTCTGGAGTGAAGTGTCAGGCTCTCTGCACGGATGATGGTGTGTGGGAAAAGGAAAGAGAGGCATCTCTGCAAATTAATGAGACATTCGATTACCAGCTGGGATATACTTGACTTCAGAGGACCTCTGCATCTGGGAGAAGTGACAGTAGGCTGAAGAATAGAATAATTGGCACGGGTTGATGGGTGGATAACAATAAAAAAGCTCCATTAACACTGACAGGGGATGAGAGTGGAGAAGGGCTTTGTCAGGGGCCATCTCTTCGCTTTCCCCCAGGAAAACGTGTGCATGTGTGGATGGACTCCTGGAGCAGGCGGTGAGCTAGCTAGAGGTGAAGTGCAGACATGCCTCTCTGCAAAGACCATTTAAGAACTGGTGATGCTTTCACAATGCTACAGGGACTGGCTGCCACTGCAGGTTGTGGCTAGGATTGCCATGGAGAGCAGTGGGGTGGGTGAAATCACACCAGGCCAAGCACACATCTTTTCCAAAAGTGGCACCTGGAAAAAACTGACAGGGGACTTCACCAGTTCTGTAGGTGCTTGCTCCTGTATTGTCCTTCCCAGTAAAGATCTGAACCTTTTCTTTCCAATCTGGCCATGCCTGGCTTCAGCTCCCAGGTAGCAGTCCTGCTGTTGTCTTTCCCAGTTTATTGCAGAGCCTTTAAGAACTTGATGTTTTTCCCCATTAAGTTACCTATATGTTGCGAGCACATTGCCTTTCCAGTGTCTCTTCAATTAGCTAAACAGATCAAACTTTTAAATCCTTCAAAGTGTCCTCTCCTGTCCTCAGATCATTTTTATGGCTCTTTTTTGCACTATATCTCACATTTTATCATTCCTCTAATGTTTGTGGCTGACCTCAGCATAGTCATCCCCAGAAGTGAAAGTCACCTCCCTGCCCCGGTCCCTTTCCTCTGTTCCTACATCTAAGAACAGTGCCAGCTTTCTTGCTGCTGCACATGGAGCTGCAGTGCTACTCTGAACCCTAAATCCAGGTCAGTGTTGGGGCTTTTGGGATCAGCTTTGGTCATGGCTGCGTCAGCTGCAAAGCCGTGCCAGAACTCTCTGCAATGACACCAGGAAGCTTAACTTTAATATATATATATATATTTCTATATATGAAATGGAAGCTGTATCTTGCCTGTGTCCATCAGCTGTAAGACCAGTGGCTTGGGGTTTGATCCGTCCTGCCGCTACCCCTCTGTCTTGCAGAGCGGAGGAGCTGGCAGCTCCCTTGAAGCCATGGCTGCAGAGGAGCAGAGCAGCCGCTGCTGCCAGACCCCGCTGCGTGTTGCTCCTGCGGGAAGGCGTGCAGCCCCCTGCAGCCCTTGCTGTGGTTCCCCCTCCAGCGCCCCAGCGCCCTCCCTCACGGCGTGTCAGCACAAAGTGCCTTCTCGTCCCAAACCAAACCTGGCTGGCGTGCTGCGGTGGCAGCGGCTCGGACGAAAGGGCAAGTGACAGGGTGTGTGATCCTTCCCTGGCCCAGTTTTTCCAGCTCCATTGATCCCTATGCTTCCTGAGTTGAGATTTGCATCTGATTCCGCAAGGAGAGCATAGAGGGGTGCAGGCCGGAGGAAGGACAGAAGGTGGCTTTCCCAGAGTTTTGTCCCCACCTTGGTCATCACCATGTCCCACGATCCTCAGAGCTGATCCTGTACATCCTCCCCACCGCTTTCCTCCAGGCTTTGTGCACATAGAGATGAACATGCACTGGCTTATTTTCCAAAACTGATCAGCAAGTCTTTCAGCAAGTTTTCCCAGCAGGAAGGATGTCCCAGCCCGAATCAGGTATGACTGCGTGTTGTGGCTGCACAGTGGTTTTGTTATTTAACAATGAAGGGGGTGGCTGATGGCTCCTGAGACAATGAGAAATTGTCTCCTGTTAAATGGAAATCCTTTGAATTCCAATGCACCAGAGCCCGGACATTGACTAATAGGCTCTCCAACAGGTGCTAATTTGAATTTACCTTGGGAAAAAGACGTGATGTGGAAGGCAGATTAATCACATAATCCAGCATTTGACTAAATCCATTTCTTGAGCTCTTTGATCTGTCCAATTACCTGCTACCAAGCTGCCTTGGAAAAATATCTTCAAACCTTAACAAGGATGGGTGAAAATCATGAATTGACACCCTCAGTGCTCACAGCTGGGCTGATAAAGAGGGCAGCAGGTCCAGCACAGCCTGGCATGCCTTGGCGATGAGCAATTGCCACTCCTGACCATAGGTCCATCAGTGCCATGTCCTAGCCAGTACACTGCAGGCTCCAGGAGCCCCCCAAACCTCCCCATTCTTCAAACAGCCCTGAGGTTACTCACGGCTTGGGGTGTCTTGGTGGGAAGGCAAAATGAGCCTGGTGCTGATGCTGGAGCCAGAGCAAAGCTGTGCCTCGTGGAGACGGGGGCACCCCCGAGTGCACAGACTTCACTGGTGACAAATGGCTGTAGGGAGTGAGCTGGGGCCCTGCAGCCAGAGCTCGCTGGGGAGACGGCCAGGCCATGTGTGACTGCATCCTGCAGGGCTCCTGAAGAAGCTGTGCAGCCCGTGAGCTCTCTGCCTGTATAGCCAAAACTCCAGCCAGCGTCCCCTGCCAGCAGATGCCTGGCCTCCTTCCCCCGTTTCAGTGCACATTGCCCCACAGCCAACAGGCAAATGTCTCCTTCTGCCTCCCCCGTGTGAAATGCTGTTCTCTGCTGCTGTGGGAGAGGTGAGAAAGTGCAGGAGAATGCTCCAGAAGGTCGAGTTCGAGCCCCCAGCAGCAAAGTCAGCTGAGGATAAGGATAATCCTGAGGTCCCCAGGGAACGGTGCTGGGGTGGGACTGACCTCACTGCGTGCCGGAGGGACAGGACCTCTGCTGGGGCAGGGCAGAAAACAGCAAACCAGGACCCCAGCTGTGCCCAGCCTCTGCCTTGCAAAGTCCGCAGCAACCACCTGCCCTGGAAGCAGGTGGGAAACTGTCAGTCTGACGAGCAGCTGAACTCCGCCATGTCCTGAGATGTTCTGGTTTCTCTCCCCTCCATTTGAAGCAAAGGTGTTATGTTTTCCCATCCACTCACTTGCAGATAAAGGTAGCACTGAGCTGGCTGTGCTTTGCGGATAGAGAAGCGGCCCAGCCTGGAGGGACGGAGCGAGCAGACGTGACCAAGCTGCAGCAACCTGGTTCCAGCAAGCACCAGCCCGAGGGGACTGAGTGAGCAGAGGAGATTAAACTAAAGTCCAAGCCAGTGCCACATTCCCCTGGTGGTAAAGCTTTTTCAGCATGGTTGGCTGATTCTCTTTATATTTAAAGCTATCTATGCATGTCCCCAGGCTGAGCTTCCTCAAACGTGGGCAGAACAGAGAGACCACACCACTCATGTTCAGCCTCCCCATGCAGTCCTCATTTTCCCACCCAGTATTTGAAGACTTGTGTAAGAGCATCTCTTCAAATCCCACAGACAGGGGGATGTTTTTGTGTAAACACAGCCACTAAGAAAGCTTGGGTAAATGCCTCTTTATTTTGCTCGCAGCAGGCAGCTCAATTTGTCTCTAATGAGCACTAACACGCTCTCCTGCTATCAGTCATAGCAATTACTCCGGACTCACCAGTTGCATACAGAAAACTTGGATAACCAACAACAGCCTGTGCCACGCAACAACGCGCCCAGTGACAATTAATGACACTGCGACAATGCCACCGTACACAAAGGAAGAGGTCGGTCAATGGCTTCATCTGAACACCTAGGACAAGTCATGGGGACATCAAGTTTCCTGCTGCAGGTGGCGGGCGCTTTGCAGCTGGCTGCCCTCCACCTGTGGGTGAGCACAGGCTGCTGCCACGCAGCGGGGGCAAGGTGGGTACCCCCGTGCTGTTACCTTCGTGGGGGCTTCCACAGATGGACAGTGGGGAGCTGCTGCCAGCCCTGTGCTTTTATGCAGAGGCGTTGTTTTGTGGCAAGAGAAATCGATGGCCCTGTGTGCGTAGGAGCAGAGGAATTTGTCCTTGTGCATTGTAAGACTTTGTCCCCTGAGACTTTCTCCTCCTTTGTGTGTTAGCACTGCCTGATGAAAGACTTTCTGTGCATCACCTGGGTCTGCAGCGGTGCACTATGGGCAGACAATTCTCACGTAGATCAGAGGCCATGGGACACATCTCCAGCAAGAAATTTTTGTCTTTCTGCTCACAAAGACAAAAATTCGGCCTGTGAATTCACTTCTTGGCTGAGGATGAGATGGGCCATAGAGGTGGAAAGCAAGGTGACCTCTGCCCATAATCAGGTGTGTTTCCTTCTCTTTGGCTGATGCCCTGCAATACTGAGGACGAATCCTATGTAGTACCCACCACAGGGGAAGGGGATGAAGGCACTGCGTTGCTGATAGCCCTGGCTGCAGGTGGCCTGCAGAAAGTGGGATTGCTCTGGCTGCTTCAGTTTGAACAGGCAGAGCTGAGAGCAGACCTCTGGGGTAGGTCTGCAGTTTGTGGTCTCATAGGGCCCGTCTGTCCAAAACGACAGTCTGCAAATCCCTGCTGAGCCACTGCCTAGAGATCCCTGGAGAATTGCTAATGAGCTTTGAGGAGCTTTCACTGGTATCTCTGCATGTCCAGTATGGCATCTTCTCAATCCTCCCACAGGCACTGGGGGATTGCAGGACCATCAGCCTCCCAGGGAGTACAGGGATGGGCTGAGCAGGTTTTTGAGCCATTCAGACAAAAAGCAAAATGCACAGAAGTGAACACTGGGTGTATTTCAGAGGTGTTCCTATTCTCATCGTCAGCTGATCTAAAGGACAGCTCCACCAAAACAAAATAATATTCTACCCAAAATATTAAAATAAAGACTGATGAATAATAAAGCATCTGGAGTTCTATCCAACCTTCTGTCACAAATATGGGATATAAAGCTTTGTGCATCCTTCTTTGCAGACTGTACAAGGGGCTACAACGCCAAAGTAGTTGTTCTTGGTAGCCTGCTGCTTGGACTATTTTTCTGCTGCTCTCTTCATACTAAAAGGGCACAATTAAAACTTTGTGAGAACTGCATTTCTCTTTTCCTGAAGTGCTTGGTTGTACTCTATAGCGTGCAAAGCCAGGAACGAATTTGACTTCAGCTCTGACCTGGAGTCAGACCTGAGCACAACACAACAGGCTAGCACCAGCCCACCTGCCGCAGATTTTTCCTATTAGAGAATTACAGCCAGAATTAATCCTAAATTAATCTTAATAATAATAATGGGCTTCAAAGGAGATGGAGCAGAGCAGCCACATGTCAAAGGGGGATGTTATAACAAGAAGGCTTCTTGCAGAAGATATCATAATTGACGGCACAGTAATTAGAACAGAGCAATGGCTTCTTGATAGAAGAATAACTTCTGGGTAAGTAATGTGGATTCTTTGTCACTTATTGGATTATATTGTGCATCAGAGATATCACAGGTTTTAAAACTACCTCAGCTCTTTTTGGTAAGTGCTTTGTCTGCCTCGTACTCTGTGTTAACGTGTGTGTTTTCTTGGCAGTCGGTCTGGGGGGAGACACGTGGTTCTGGCTGCTCAGCGTGTCCTATGTGGAGAGACTCTTTCCAGATGGTTATAATTTTGGCAAACTTTACTCTGGGTGACATTTTGCAGGAAAGATTCTGCATCAAACTGAAAAAATCCTGGACAAAATTTGGCTGAAAGCTATGTGAAAAAGTTTAGATGTGTGAACTTTGGGGGTGGGACCTAATGGGGAAAGGACAGGTGTCCTGTCCAAATAATAGCTCCAGTGCCTCGGAGTGCCTATTCTTATGAAAATTCACTCACATGCAGATGATTTTATATGCCTTCGTAAAATAACCATGCTAGCTATGCACTGTTAGCTATGGCAGCCCCTGATGGCTCAGCCTGCAGCACAGATCCTGCAGCAGCACTGATTCTCTTGTCTTTCCAGCACAGTGCTGGGTCTGAAAATCCCAAAGCTCTGGCTGAGCTGAGTGCTTCCCAATGCTTGATCACTGCCTGTGGTGCCAGGTGTGGTAGAGACTGAAGGTGGCCATGTAAATCCGTGCTGTCCCTATAACACCTCTTCTCCCAGGCTCCTTCGGTCTTGTAATGCTGTCACTAACATGGAAGATGGGTGAAGCTGCTGATAAGGGTTAGGTAGCCCAAGTCCCAGTGGTTTGAGGGCAGTTTGATGGAGCAGACATGGCAGGTGAAGTAGGAGAAGAACCACTCCTTGCCGGGGAAGTCTCTGGGATCTGGAGGGCCTGGGTAAAGCACGCAGCTAGAGTCTGCTGCCTGGGCGACTTTGCTGGTGGAAACTTGAACAGTGCAGTTGGCATCCACTCAAAAAAGTCAAAAATAGATGCCTCAACCCAAAGAAATTCCTCTGTGGGCAGCCCCAGAGGGCAACTGGTATTAGACAAGTCTTTTATCTTGCACTAAGACATCTAACTTTCAGCTACTGAAGCAGGGGTAGATGAATCCTGGTCTGAAAAGACTGAGGTAGCTCCTGAGCTTTGTTGCAGCCAAGCAGTTTTGATCACTGCAGGCACCTCAATGCAACATACAACCCTATAAAATCTCTGAGCAGATCTGGCTCATAGGAGTTCTGAGGCAGCAGTTTGGCACTAAATGTTCTGAAAGACAATTAAGTCATCCCTGAGATGATTTCTACCCTGATGCAGTCTTGTGCCAAGCAAAGAGAGACACCAAGAAAGTGAGCAAAAAAGACTTCCCATCCATGCGTGGGTAGTGAAATGGACACGTGCTGCAAATCATCCATGAGATCTGTCCTCTGTCCCCTGATGGATGTCCCTCTCCCACAGCAACTGTGAGTGGTTATTGTAGAACTGAAGTACACTGCTTCTTTGGCAGATGGTGAACTCTGCCGGCAGCCTGAAGTTCAAATTAAAATAAACAAAAAGTATTTCCCAAAGCTCGAGGCAGAGGGGAAGAGCTGCTACCTGGCATTTCGACAAGGAGGGAGATGGGGCACTGGGTCGTATTCCCAGTCTGCTCCTGACTCACCATGTGATGGGGGTGAGTCACTTCCGAAGGTCTCTCCTTCCAATGTCCTCTCTGCTCTGCAGGGAATGGTAATGCTCCTGGAGGCTCTTGCAAATCTCCATGCATTATTAAATGCCTTTAAGTGTGCTAGTGCCTGGGAGGAAATGCCCCGTGGAAAAAATCCCTCCTTTGTGGGCAGAAAACACATCCAGGTTTGATGTGAACTTCAGCTCACAGAAGAGCTCACCAAGTTGTGGGTTTTGTCTATGAAAATAGCTGAGAGAAAGGTGATATCTTGTTCAAAGAATTACTGAAGCAATAAGTCTTAGCATTAGCAGCCACATAGCATTTATTACAGCAAGAAATATCACCCAACTGGTCTGAATGCCTTATAATCAACAACTGCACCCAGCACCCCACCAAGGAACTTGAGTGTGCTGAAGCAGACCTGCTTGTCAGAAAACAAACCACTCAGCTTTTGAAATCATCCATACTTAGAAACTTCACTTTCCTTGATAATTTGTTCCAGTGATAGTCCGTCTGGCTTCAGGTTTCACCAGCTGATTCTTTTGATGCTGGATTAAAAAGCTCTTTAATACCCTACACTTTTCACTTCCTAAAAATGCTTACACTAAGTGATCAAGTCACCTCTCAGCCTCTTGCTATGAACTAAAATGCTGAGCTTTGTAAAAACCTCACTGTAGAGCATTTCCCCTACTCGGTTTTGATTTGGACTGCTTCTCCACTAAGACATCTGTATCCATCCCAGGAGCCCTGCTCCAGTTCCTGGAGGTCTGATTTCTTTTGCTGCATTCTGGCACTTTTTGTTCAAAGGACCCAGAGTACCCTCGCCTCAGAACTTTCATCTTTTTTTGCTCTTTGCTTCCAAAACTCTCTGTGTCTCCCGCAACTTCTAGCAGCAACAATTTTATCTTTATTTCTGGTTGCTGAGCTCGGTGTTGAAAAGTGTATGGTTTTATGCTAAGCTCTGTGAAATGCCACTTGCAGCAGCTCTTCAGAGGGTAAAACCCACTGAAACCCACTCTGAGATCTGCCAGATCCCTGCTGCTGCACCCATTTAACATCAGATTTCTCAATAATGTGCAGTGATAAAATCTTAATCAGATTACCAAGCAGCACATGATCCAATACTGTTGAAAAGACCAAGCGTATTGCATCTTTGACAGCCCAAATTTTAATAACATTAGAGAATGAATTCAGGTTTGTTTGACGAGATCTCTTTTCCGTAAATCCATGCTGGCAGGTGTTAATTATACTGCAGTCCTTTAATTCTTCATCATTTTTCAACATCTTTCCAAGGCAACTGGGAGCAGGGCGAATCCTTAAATTTGGAAAACAACCCCGTTTGTGGTGTGGTAGCCAGGGACAGTGGGACAGCTGTTGGGAAGATGAGACCTATGGGCTGGCCATCCCTCCCACTTGGACGCTTGTCCTCCTTCAGACTTCACCAGCACCTTTGGGGTTTCCCAGCAGCTTTTCTGGATTTTGCCTTTCAAGGAGTGGACAGAGCCCTGTCCTTTCTGGCTTGTGAGGATCTCACCCTCCCCAGAGGGAGGGGTTGCTGCTTTGATAGAGAGTGTTTTACCTCCTTGCAGATCTGGCTGTGCTCTGTGCCAACAGCCACATGAGGAGGTGATACCAGGACCTTGCTATGGGATTGAGCTGTGACCAAGCTGTCTCCATCAAAGAAAAGAGACTGCTGGCAAAATCCAGCCCTATTTTTCCCCAGGTGACCCCACAATCATGCCATCATTCCCATCCTCAAGTCCTACCAGAAAAAGGTCTTCTGTTTGATGGTTCACCTGTCTGTGGCTGGTCTTGCACTTTCTGTGCTCCACTGCCTCCATCCTCAGTGAGGATATCTGCTAGGGGATGGGGACGTGCTCAGCCTGCCCTTGCCCTACCAGGCAGATCTGCCATAGCAGCTCTTCTCTGGGCACTGATCTCCAGAGAGACAAGGTGCGGCCTTCATCACCACACCTTCACCAGGTGGATGAACTGTGCCATACTCTGGCTGGGTACGTGGGTATGTGCCCGTGGAGGAGGCACCACTGCCCCTGCCACACAGCCCAGGAGAGCCCTTCTGAGTTACCCAGGAACAGGGCATCGGCTGCAATAGTCTGCACTGGGGTGGGCCAGGCACTCTCCATAACATCCATCAGTGTCCCTCCAGTTGCACACATGCAATCATACTGTGTGGCAGAAACTGGCTGGCAGGGACCTCATCTGGGCTGCTGCCAGGTTGCCCATGCCACTGGACATACCCCTCTGGACCACCAATAGAGATCCTGTGGAGATCATCCAGTGGGGCTAGTGAAGATGGCTTGAATGAGGGCTAGATACCAGAGCCTAAGCTCTTCACAACAGTACTGAAATCAATTATTACAGGAATTGGAAACAGCAGGATTTATTGTCCTTTGATGTAAGAATTGGCTCCAGCTTCATCTCAGTCGTCATTGGTTCTCAACACCATAAATCCTGCTGTTCTCTTCAATACCTTTTATGGGAAGTGGAGAAATTAGCTAATTCCCCATTGCTCCCTCCCCACTTATTAGTGCTACAAAGGATTGGGTAATTATGAATAGAACCGCCAGGCAAAATGAAACTTCTCCCTTTAAAATGCTTTTTAATTAACTCTGTTGGGTTCGTGTTTTTCTTGGGAAGTGCTGATTATGCCTTGCTGACTTCGAGCTCTGCTTTTGTGGAGATAGGAGACCCCAAGCACTTTCCCAGCCAGAGGGGTAGAATGTGGCCCCATCTTCCCCACAGACCTGCCCTGGAAAATGATTGTCTTCTCTTGGTGGCAGTGGTGTGTTACATCCCAAACCTTGTTTAATCTGTTCAAGCTGAGCAGCAAAGGAACAGAAAGCTACAAGGAAAGACTGAGGAGGAGCTTGGTGGGTGAGGGATGGTGATGTGGTAACCTCTGCACCACACAAAGGAGGTGGTGGGGAAGGATCCCTGGGGCCCAGCACTCCTTTGGAGCTCCATGCCTTAGCCCATAAATGCTACAAGGTTGCAGAGGAGGGAGAGGGGCAGAGAAGTGGCACCAGCAGATAAGATAGCTTCTCCCAAAGCCTCCGCACTGAGAGGGAAGCACCACTGCAGTACCTGCCCATCCCATCCCAGTGGAGCGCTGTGAAAGCCTTCTGATGCCTCGACAGTTTTCATTTCCAGCAGTCCTTCCCAATTACCAGCTATCACATTTTTTAATGTAAGCAAACTTACATAATGCTGAAGGCAAATAAAAATGAAAATGGAAATACAAAATTCAACATTTCCTCCATCAAAAAAGCAAGAGAAAAACACTGCCACTTTTCCCAGAAACCCCAAACTCAGAGCTGGTAGAGATGAAAATGCAGTTGCACTCCCCCATGGTAGTGGTGAGGGATGTTTAGCGAGGAACACGCTCTGGCTTCATTGGCACGGCTCGCATCTTGGATGAACGATGAAGAAACTCCTACGTGTGCACTATTGCCAAGAGTAAAAGCAAAGCCCCTGTTGAAGCCTCCAGCACTATGGGACACATTTCACTGACTTTGCAGTACAAGGCTTTCTAGCTGGAGAGTGAATCATGGCTTGCCAATGCAAAATTAAAAGAAGCCAATTTCAAAATAAAATCTTACAGGCTTGCACGACAAAATTTTACAGTGTATAATAATGTCTTGCTTCTTCACTCTGCTATTTTCTGGCATAATGATGAAATGCAATAAATAAATACATAAAAATAATGACTCTTCCAGACCTTGTAGCTTTCATTTTAATAGATGCTATTTAAGTATACACAGAAATATAGATATCTACCTTTCAAACGCTGGTTACAAAGGTTGGGAAGGCTGCCAAGAAAACGGCCTTTTATTTTTCCCCAATAGATATCAAAAAAGAAACAATTTATATGTTGAAATTGCCTTTATTTTTGAATCCATAAATATTTGTTACTGACAAAAGTGGAAAAATCCTTAAGACTCTAAATTTTACTAAACTGATAATATTTTTGTTTACAGTACATACAGAATGTGCTTTTACAGGTAAGTATAACAACAAGAATAATACAGAGAAAAACAGTCAAATACTGCTCATCTTGAAGCCTGTTTAATGGTTAACCAAGAGTCTGTGCAAAGTTACAGATACAAATGTACTTCCTCTTCAGTACTACTGTATAATAAACATGGAATCCATAAACTGGGCTAAAGCACAAAAATATCCACTTAACCCCTCTTAGGAAATATTGTCCCCCAAACTAAAAATATTACAGTAAGAAGTGTTGTTCTCGGAGCCAAGAAATTCTTGCTACAAAAATGTCTAACAGGTTTACAGACGGAAGGTTGGGAGTGGATACGAAGCACATGGGCAGAGGGTAGGGATGGGGCGATGCGCGTCTCCTCCGCTGGAGACCTCCTGGACATCACAGGTCATGGTGGAGACACGAGACGTCGCCTCGCTCACTGCTGAGATTTCTCTTCCAGATTTATTCCAACATGTTCACGACATCAGTTGGACTCTCCCCTTGCCCCCGGCGGGTGAAGCGTAGGTTGGTTTTCCCAGCTGGGGTTTGGGCTTGGTGAGGGCACCTTCTTGACAGCCTTGAACCAGCTAAGAGAGGCTGGGAACGACACCTTCCACCATCCATTTACAGACACACAACACGGAAGCGGCTGTTTTCTAAGAAACAGCCCCAGCACAGGCTTATTGCTAACAACACTTTTTATGAAAAATATTTAAGCCCCCTTCTCACATATTTCCCCTACTAACTTTTTACTCAACTGAAATATACCCGAACATGAAATCTGTATGTGTTAAATATATTTCAGCAGAGTCCCTCCTTCCGGACCAAGCACTAAATTTGAAACAAAACTAAGACAAGCTACTTCTCCATCACATGAACGGAAGATGGTAAATTGATCACAAATTAGAACACTTACTTCAAATACAATTAAAATTACCCTGTTTCATGATGGTTTTGTTTGTTGTGGAAGAAGAAGATGAAGAAATCTTCCCAGCTACCAGGAACTACCCATCTCTTACAAAAACTTGATGCCAGGCTCTTGCAGACTTCTGGTGGGAAAGCTTCTGATAGACACAAGAACAGAAATATGCATGCGGGAAACCCAGATTCCTGGGATTAACTCTGCAGCCGGCCAGGTTAGCAGAACAGTAAGCAGAAATTAAATCTAGGCCAGGAAAGGAGGGCTTATTTCCAGGTAACTGTTTCTCCCACCCACCCACCCCCATCCTCAAGTAACAGAGCATCATTTATAAAAGGAACATTAAAACATTGAAAAATATTTCATTTTTCCTTAATACACAATTCACTGTCATTAGAAGTCTTTTATGACAAAATTTCTGTTCTGTGTGGTGATCTGCGTGGTTCATTAAAAATAGTTTTCCACATTTCAAGGAGTAAATCAATAAATTTTGGAAGCTTAAATTGGTACAGGGTCAGTCAGAACCTAATGACTGCATTTTATAGTATGTATATATATGTGTGTGTGTTTTTATGTGTATACACATATATATACATGTATCTGTCTTAATGAGATAATTGTATAAAACCCAGTGCAGCTCACTATTAAGTGTTGCTGCTTGGAGAATGCAAATAATTATCAGTTTTTAGGAAATAATATAAACTTTTCTACATCACCCTTCCCCAGCCCCTGCACATGCACTCTGGGAACTGGATGCTCCACAGATGTGTGTTTCCACCTGTGAGTTGGAGAAAAAGACAGATCAATTCTTCAGAGTATATTAGATTAATCAAGGCAGATTATATTTTACTGTACAGAGGAATGTGACTGCTTCCTGCTTTTCTCCTGAGTACAGAATGAGATGGTGACTCAGACAAGAGAAGAAAGCAGAAAAGTCACAGTGCAGGTATAACAGCATCCTTAAGAGCTGCTGCCTGCTAGTGGGACCATGACCAGAAGGAAAGCAATGGAAAGTCTGGGGAGCTGCAGCTCCCTACCCCAGCACTCTCTTTCTGGATAGACATTGGATTGCAACACATCAGACATGATGTGGCAGGACAATGGTGACAAACAATAATAATAACAATGTTTTGCTCTTCTACCAGTGTCTGTTGTGAGAGGGTCTCAAAGCACTTCATAGACATTATGGTATGAACCCTCATAATGCCTCTGTGGAATAGGAAAGTGTTGCTATTATCATCATGTGTTGACCACAGAAAACGGAAGTGCTGGGGACCAGGCTGTGGACCTTGACTCCCAGTCCTGGCCCAAGTATTCTTTCAGTGACAAACTCTCAGAATAAGGAATAAGTTAAAAATGACATGCGTGCTGAAATGCCACTGCTCTACCTACCAACCCATTCCAGCACACAGAGCAAGCCATGGGAACACACAGTGCCCAGAAACAAATTGTGGCCATCTAGGCCAAGGTGCCTTCTCAATGAAATTTGCTGAAAATTTTCTGTGGTGGAAGCAGAGTCCCTGAAGTGCGTTGGCCTAGAAAGGCTTTTTGATGGTTCTGATGGGACACATCTGCTTGAAACCGTTGTGTGGGTGGAAGAGATGAGGAAACAGGGCCGAGATTTCTTTGGAGGATTATTGCCCAGATAGGACAAGTTAGCAGAAGGCTTGTGATATTGGTCAATCAGAGTAAGAGAAGGCTCTGAGGTCAAATGGCCTGGAGTACAGCATAGCATCTGCATGGGCTACTTGAGTGAAAAGTTTCCTTATTTGCATCTGGTCCAGCAGCTTCTTAGTTCATGATCTGAACATTTAGACAAAGACTAGAGCTTGAGACATACAGCTATGGAAGTGGAAAGAGAGGAGTGTTCACCTACCCGTGGCCTCACATGGTCACCTCTGCTCCTCTGGCTCTACCACCTCAACTCCTGGAGACTTTAGGCTGGACTCTCCTCTCCCACAGTGTTCACATCTCTCTGCTTGCAGAGGGGAAGATCCTGACTTTGTCTGGGTCAAAAATGAATGGAAGAGCCCCAGAATCTCAGCAGGGACTGCCTTCTCGTCAGTCATGTGCATTTCTCTTCTTTCCAATTCAGTCACAAACTTCAGGCTGCAGGAAAGTCACCAAGGGCAATGTTTTCACAGGGCTTTGTGTTCTGTGAAGAAATATCCAGTGACTGAGCTGAGGAGCTTGGAGGTAGTTGGGGAGAGGAGTGTCCATCAAAAGAAAGGGTCAGGAGATGAGGTGCGAGCCTTTTCTCTCTTGTCCATCCCATGTTATTGAACTTCCACCCTGATCCATAGACAATTCCGTCTGTTGCCCAGAACAGCTTTGCCCAAGGCTGCATGGTAATGACCAGCTGGACCATGGAGACTCTTTGTTCCTTCCCAGCTCAGTTTCCGTCAAACAAAGCCCCAGTACTTCTCTCAGGTGGATTCTATTCTGAACACAGTCTCCATCAGGTGGGGCAGAAGAAAGCCCATGAACTAGGAGCAGCAACCCCAGGATGGTCTGGGAAAGAGAAGGGCCTTGGATCCCTTTTGAAAACTGCAGCACAGTGAAAGTCAATGTGGCTACCCCGCTGAAGCTTATCTCTAAATTCCACCTGGGACAGACAGCATGCTCCTCCTGCCTACCCTGCACCAGGAGAACCAGGTGCTGTATCATGAGCCTCCACTTGAGACTCAAGTTCACAACAACCTACAATCATTGTATGTAGTATTGAGCTGGAAACATCATTAAGGCCAGGAGGTGGGAGGTATTTGAGGGGAGGAGAAAAACAGAGCTAATTTAAATGGAGTTCAGCAAAGAGTTAAGTAGGAGAAGACTCAGTGTAGGAATGTAGGACATGAAAAGAAAAGTACCATATGGGAATGTGTTTACAACCTAAAGTCAGTCATCTTTTCACCCTGAGGAGGGAGCATGCCTGTCCTTTGGATTGGCTGCGTGGGTGTGTGCATGTGGTGGGGCTTTGAGTTCACACCATGGACAGCAAGTCCAGCACTACTGCAGTTACAGCACTGGGTCCGGGGGGCCTTCAGAACCTCTAAGACCCTCTCCTGGGCAAAGTGTTCTAGTGTGAGTTGGTTCCACAGAATTTGATAGGAGCACAAATAAAAGGGAAAAAAAAAAAAAAAAAAACAGCAGCAGCAACAACAACAACAAAAAAGCAGATCCCAAGCTGGCTAGAAAGCCAGAGATAAAACCCTCACAAATTCTGGACCCACGAGTCTATTCTTTAAAGATTTTACAAATATACAGTATCTAATTACCATTACATCAGATATACAACATGCCCATTTATTATAATTATGCTGGATATATAATTTATATGCATGAAATGTAACTGTCTGCATGGCTAGGATTGGGACTCAGTGGAATTGGAATTTGGAAGGTTTCTTTTTTGGGCCATTACATGGTGAGACAATCATAGAAAATTACTGACCTGCTTTTCGGTAGACAGACACCCTCAGCTTTGTGTTTCTGCTAAGGGATAGAAAGAGATTTGCTACATACGGAATTTTAGGTTGCAAATGAAAGGAGAAAAATATGTTCAGAAACAGGGGACTGGGCCAGAGGAAAATACTATCAGGAAAAGAAACTCCTGGGGAGAAATCCAGGCTCGGTGAAAACCATGGTAGTCTTTCCTGGCAGGGGTTTTTGTGGAGTCAGGGCTTCCCCCAGTCCAGGTCAGCAGTGTGAAGCTGAACAAATTCTGGCGCTGTAGGTTCAGCAGTGGCAAGAAGCTGGAGGAAGAGAGAGCCTGTTCTCCCTTCCTATTTACACGCTGGAGACACCAAGATATTAGAATGAGTGGAGAAAGGGTCTAACAAGCATTTCAGTATATTTGTGCTTATTGAACACATCAACCCCACTACTTCCTACACTGAGAGAGCAGGCGACTTGTAGGCACTAGTATATTTTTATCTTATGAGTATATTTAATATAAACTAAATCTTTATTTCTCTGCCAGGCTATTCTTGTCCCTAGATCTGCCAGTCCCCTAGGAAAGTCTGCCCTTGAATTTGCTCCAAGGGTGAGGAAGACCAGGTGGATGGGTGCTGGCTGATAGCGAGTGGTCTGGAGGTGATCCCCAGCAGCCAGAAGCTTACCTACTTGCTACTGAAAGGTCAGCCATGAGGGCTGGCATGAAGGATGAGAACAGGGCCCCTTCCTGCCAGGATGGGGTGCTGCATTTCCTCCTCCCCATCACGGGCTGCATGAGACTGGTTCTGTTTGTTGCAATTGAAAAGTCCTAAATTGATAAAAATAATCAGATAATGCAGGTGAGCCCTTGGAAGGAGCCATCTACTACTATGGCTTTCTTTGACAGAAACTGATGCATGTCAGGAAATTTCCTCCGTTATCCCTTACTATCTTCAATTTGGTTGGGTTCTTCTTAAATCGTCAGTGTAGGGGTGGCTTTAAAAACAATAATGTGGATGGGACTGTCAGAGAAGTCTTTTCAGACACTGAGTTATTAGAGGTTATCTTGGCCTATAAGGCCACTGCAGTATGGGGTGCTGTGGCCACCCCGGTCCTTAATGAATATCTACAATGCTAGAGGTCATATCAAACAGTCACCTCTGTTTTGCTCGCTGTGCGGTAGTGATGGTGGTGTCCTGGAATATAATGCAGTTGTTCTACCGTGTTGTGCCGTCGGGAGGCGAATGCTTGGCGCTTGGCGGAGGTTGGGTTCATACCTAAGGTATTGTACAAGTTATTTGAGGCACTAGGATGGGAGTGCATTTTTGTCATCCTGTAGCGATCCAAGACGGGTGTTGAAACAAAGACGTCTGTGTGTGACAATGCCCGTGACATAGACTGCTCGGGGTATCCCGACCGCTCCGGGGAGAGCAGGGGGTCTTGGGAGTGGAGGCGCTCTGCGGACAGAAGCTGTTCGTCTGAGAGGATCCGTTCATAGGACATGCTAAACTCCTCGGGCATGATCCTCTCAGGGGACAGCACCCTGTCCTGGGACATGGCCCTGATGGGACGGCGGGGCCTATCCCTGTGGTTGGTCTGTTGAGACATTTTGATGACGTTGATAGGGAGCGTGCCGCGGGCTGCCAGGTCAGGCAGGTGTCTCCTCCTCATGTAATATTCATCAGCCTCTTTGTCAGCTGTGGGAAAAGAAGCGAAAGGTTAGAAATGTCAGAGCAGTGTCCCACAGGGTGAAACTGGGCTGTGTGCTTCACACAGCCATGGAGAAGCCTCCTAGTGACACCTGAGGACTGTCCACCAGCAGCCGGACCTGGCCATGGACATCCACACCAGCGTGCTGCCCGTCGAAGAGGCACCAGCCCTGCGTGGGTTCCATAGCCATGGGCTTACGGCAGAGAGAAACAGCTACAATTGCATGGAGACAGGTGTAACTCCCTGTGTGATGCATCACCTTGACACAGCAGGCTCCGTATGCTGCTGAGTCCAGACCATGGTATCACACGATTTACACAAACAGCAAGCTATGGAGAAATTGTCCAACGTCACCTTCATGATAAGCTTACAAAGAAAGCATAGGGAAGGTGAGCTGAGACAGGAAAGTTCCCCATTTGGGAAAACTCATGCCTTGTTTCTGGTCTCAGATGTGGATGTGCTGTGGAACTCCTAAGTGATGTCATCACATTTTTAATTATTGCTTTTAAATATTTGTAAATGTGGTCACAAAATGGCTCCGGTAGGCTCTCTCTGAGACACTGAATCATCTGCCTGAGGTTTTGTTTTCCAGTTTTTCCAGACATTTTTTTTGATATTGTAAAGTTTATGCCATAAAATGTTTCTTGCTCATTTTGCTTCTTCTCTGTCTCAAATGATCTCTTTGTTGCTCAGGAACTCAGCACACAGACACACACACAGAGTCCTCTTCTGGAATTTCAAATACCTCAGCCTTAGAGACGATGTCAACTGCCACAGATATATCCCAACACACCACTTTAATCCCAGAGCAGATGGAATGACCTGACTCAAGCAACTTGCAATGCGAAGACAAAGCAAAAAAAAAAAAAACAGCAATCAAACAAAAAAAACACCACCACCACCACCACCAAAAACTTTCTGGTTAAACTCATTGATGTTCACTTTATCTAAGCATGTAAGACATATAAGATTAAGCAGCCATCATTGGGTTTCAAAGCCCAATGCAGCTTGTGGACTGTCATGATGTGCTTGTGACTGCAGAGGTGTAAAGCACAGAGCACCAGTCCCTTACCAGAAATACAGTCATTAAGTGGAAGAGGCCCCCCTGGTCTCCATGAGCTGGGGGATGGAGGTGTGTTTAATGCTCATCACTAAGAATCTGTATGTGCCTTTCTTCTCCATTTCTTTTTCTGAGATGGTCCTTGCTGTGTCCATCTCCCATCCTTTCTGGCTCATCAGTGGCTTCAGAACACCCCAGAGTGAGAATCCTCCCAGACACGTGACAGGCAGCCTTCCTCTCATTGGAGAAGAAAACAAGGCACTAGCTGGTGTGCCAAAGGGGCTTCCCCATAAAAAGGTGAAGTGAAATTCTCCACCTTACAGAGAGAACAAGGTCTCTGCTGAAGTGACCTAATGGGAACAACTTGGCACAGGGACTGTAGAGTTGAGAACACACACACGACCCAATATGTTTCCTTATCAATCTCGAGCTGAGTGTTGATGGGCAAAGACATCATCTCCTAAATACCACAGCCATCTCCTGGGACCTGTCATAAAATTCCTTTGCAAAGTCTTTGTCTATAAGATAAATATGATAAAAATAATAAAAGAAAAGAAGCCCTTTGATTTTTCTCAGCTTCAGTATTTCACTCCATTGATGTAGGTGATGTAAGATGGGAAATTATCAGATGACGGCAGAGGAAAAATTCAAGTGTGGAGTTTCTGAGGATGCTCAAGTGTTAAAAAATGTTCTGCTGCAGGACAGTCTAGGCAATTGTGGGGTGGGTGAAGTAGATGATCCTCTCAGGGGACAGCACCCTGTCCTGGGACATGGCCCTGATGGGATGGTGGGGCCTGACCCTATGTCCTCCAATGTTTGCAGTCTATGTAGACATTCAACATATCTAGTAGTTAAACAGAAACTTGGCGAGGAAATTGTTTGTTTACTCTGACACAGACATAGATCTATAGGTTTTACATATCACATTGGCTGAGGAATTGGCTGGCTGTCCCATAAGGCAGAGTGTTAGCTGAAGAAATGCGAGTGCCTTATGATACATGACTGGGTGCTGACAACATCCCAGAAGTTTGCTCACAAGAGAACAGTTCAAAATTGGTGCCTCGAGCTCTTCAGGAAGAACTTCGATTGCTGTAAGCAGCCTGTGCTGGATGCTCTCACTCACTAATTTCCCCCTCTCCTCTCCCACATTTTGATTTCCCCCTCTCCTCTCCTCTTTGATGACCCCTGGGTGCTAATCCTCATGTTCCTGCAAACAGTCCATATAACCCAGTGGGTCCATCGGGAGAATGGTTGATCTTCCTTGTCTCAGCATCCAAAAATACAAGCTGAGAATGTGTGTGCTGAAGTGCCTGCCCTGTTGGCACCATCATTGCTGTCAAGCTCTTTTTTACAGCCTATGCACTGCCAGGGCATGAAGATTACTCAGAGCTCTCCTCTGTTGGCATGCTTGCCACGGACAGGGTTTGCTCATCAGAGTATAGATTGTAGAAATGAGAATTTTTTGCAATCAAAAACTTCTTGGGAGAATCTTGTTGCAAATTCTCCCCTGGCATCAAATGCCTTGTGCCTTTAAAATCACCTTCTGGGAAGCCTGAGAAGGACGGGGGAATTTTGTTATGGCCACGGTAATTTTAGACATTAGTATTCTACCATGTGGCCATAGATGGACTTGCACACACTTAATGTGAACAGACTTGATAATGATGTGTAAGGCTGGTTGCAGAATAGGAGCTGAGCAATTAGCACTCTGGCACTTGGCCTCTGCTCTGGATGAGAGAACTGCTGCTGGATTTGCCCAAGTGACTCTAAATAGATGTAATTAAAGCAGAGAACATCCCAAATGGAGATGTGCTTGGATGCTCACACCTGGCTGTGGTAATTGCCAGCAGGATCTAAACCAGCTTAAGTGAGGTTTGCAGCAGTTTGAGTCTGCTAGTGAGGTAGCAGAATCAGCTGATTAAAAGTGGTTCAAAGTTGTTCCTTGCTAATTTAGATAAAAAATGCAGCATGGTCTACACTGCAAAAAAAAAAAAAAAATGCCAATTAGAAACATAAAGAATATTCTTTCCTTCCATCTTCCATCTCTGTAAACAATGTAGAAGTCTGCATGGCCTTTTGCTGACAGTGGCTAACCCGTTCAGGGACCTGATTTCATTTTAAAGGTGTTCCTAAGCTCATACAGGCTGTCTCTTTTTCCTGCTGAGAGACACACGTAGATGTTGGCACAGCTATTCCGGAAATGTTTTCAGGTGTAGACAAACTTCACATCTCCATCTCAAAGGAGTCGAAACCACAAACCCTCAACAACAAATCTAGCTTAAGCAGGTGCCAGGCAGACACATAACAGGCTGCTGCCTCTGAAAGGTGGTGCCAGTTGAGCAGTACTGAACCAGCGATGGAGAACATAGTTTGAGGGGAGGTCGACCGTGTTGTATCACATGAGTGCCTTTGTGCTGAGGGGGAAGCTCTGCAGTAATGTTTCTGCACCAGGGAAGAGCAGAACCAAGCACAGCAAGGCTCCAGGTGCTTCACCCAATGGGTGGTGGTGGAACTGCTGAAGTCCGCTTATGTTTGTCTGCTAAAACCAGAATGTCTCCATGACCTGAAACCTTCTGGTCTGTTTCTTCTCATCCTTATTGCACCAGCAAGTTCACAGGGATAACGAGGCATTGATAGTGCTACCCCTTATCATTTAATTGATGCTCATGTGATAACTGACAATTTTAATTTTAGCCAAAATAAAACCGCAATCAAATAGGTTTCTCCATCCTGGATGTACTTAAAATTCAAAAAGGTGTCCTGAGTGGATTTCTAAAGGCCAGAAATGATGAGTAGGCAGAAGGAAATCACTGGTCTATTGATTAACGAGTTCTTTTTTCTTTTTTTTTTTTTTTTTGAAGCCAATATCATATTTCTGGGTCTTCACTCATGTTTTTCAAATGCTTGGAAGTGGAATTACTGGAAATCACATTTTCTAGCCAATTTCTCTCTCTCTCTCTCCTTTTTTTTTTTCCCTTTCTTTCTCCCTTTGTTAATTTCTGGAATATTGGCCAGGGCTGGTCTCACCAAACTTCAGGAGTGTTTGAATGCTTCATCTGACTTGGCTTTAGAAGAAGCTGACTTGCCCAAGAGGTTTTTTTGTTTGTTTGTTTCTCTCATTTGGAGGGACAACCCCAAATGATTGTTCTTCCCCATATGTCTCACCTCAGTATGTCTAAGATGAGTGAGATGAAACCATCGCAGTAAGGCAGAGCACAACACTGGTGGGGTTCTGGGAAGAGAGTGTGGAAAAGCCAAGGATGTTTTTTCTTCGCGTGGTTGTAAGTTAGTGTGATTAAAACGTGTGCGTGTCAGTCTGTAAGGTCATTGCGGCAATTTCTTTGCTTTTCTTAAAGGTAATTTCTCTGCTTTTCTTTTTCAGCAATTTCAGTGTACTCCCTCTTTGGACTTGTCTCTCCTGTTTCAATTGGCTTTAACATTTTCAAGCTGCCTCGTCATTTGTGATGATTCTTCAGCCAATACCAAGTGGTTTCATATGCCTGAAAATATTAGCTTCTTTCTGAGTGACCTTTCTCACTTGGCTGGAAGGAGTATTTCCCTGGAGTGCTGTGCAGGGCAGAATTAACACGGGTGCTCTTGCTCAGCTGCATGCTCCCACACCCCACCCACCTCTGCTCTTCCCACCCACAAGCCCAGCAGGGCTGTGAGGGCAAAGCTAGCATAGGGCATCCCATGGAGGTGCTGCCCTGGCCCTCAGAGATCCTCCTACCTGGCTCCACTGGTAGCAACCCCTGGTGGGTCTCCAGATCTCTGTGCCTTGAAGCAGGAGCCAGGCAGGTAAACAGCCATGGAAGACAGAAGCTCACTGCTCAGATGAAGCCCGGTTCTGGCTGTCAGGTATGTAGCCAGCAATCTGCTTCCTAGTGTTCTGGGCATCTTCAAACCCTTTCTCTGGAAGGAGAAGAAGCCATGGTGCTGCTTTCTCAGTCAAATGCCAGCCGAGGTGAGTGCTGGCCCTGCAAACCCAGAGGTGAGGAACTCCCCTCCCTGAGCTGGGAACATTCCCCAGGGAGGCAGAAGTGCAGGCAGCAGGTATAGCTCATGGCTTCCTTGTTGCACAAATCGCTTAGATGAGTCTCCTAGAGTGGGATATACTTCATTAAGATCTAGGCATCAAAAATTAGGCTTATTATCCAGCTATGGGCTAGGTAGTTTGCCAGAGCAACTCGGGAGTGAATGAGAGACTGGCACCTTCATAATACGGAGATGACTGTCCTTCACTGATTATAGAGATGCCTGGATGAAACAGAGAGACAAGATGCCTGGTGGCTGGATGGCTAAAGTAGGGTGAGGTGGATCTGACCATACCCTCACTGAGCTCTGGCTCCTCATCTCTAGCAAGGAGATAAATAATATTTCTTTCTGGAGACGCCTTGATTATTCAGTTCAGATATTGTTGGGCAGAAACTGTCTTTCAGTACTTGTCTCTGCTAACTGTGGGAAAACAAGTGACCTTTAGCTGTCTGGAAAGCCTGAAAAAACCAGACAATTAGGTGAAACACAGATTTTAAAAGTATCTAATGCCTTTTGTTCGACTCAAATAGAAATGTTATGTTTGTTAATGAGCTTTCCACAACATTCATTTTTTTTAAACATGGCAGGGAGTTCATTAGCAACAAATAATTTTAAATATTAAAAATCAAAATACAATAATTAATTTGCAAAGCCCAGGCTTTTTTTTTTTTTTTTTTTTTTTTTTCCAGATTTTCTGTTGTCCTTAGCTCCTACATATGCAATAGCAAAATGATATTGCTGGCATTTTAGAAGGGAATGTCTCCTTTGGCTCTGGAGAAGACCAGCTATAAGAACGTGATTCAGTGATCCTAGAGGTGCTGAGTATATGCAAGCCCAATGGGAGTGTGGAGTGCTTAGAACTTTTAGAGCTGAAACTACTTAGTTACCTAAACATATAGTGTGAGGCAGTTGGTTTAGCATTTGTCAGGCACTTTGCAAGGGGACAGACTGGTCCCTTGCAAAGGGGACTGAACTACATCTAGACCTGCCAGTGATGGGTAAATAGCTGTTGTTTCCCTTGCAGTATGCAGTGATTTCCTTCTAGGGCTGATGCTGCTGAAAGCGTAAGGGGGTGAATGAACCCCATGTATCTTCCACAGCTGATGGCTAGAGATGAACTCTCATATTCTTAGATTCATATTGACCGCCAGGTATCCCCTGAATGGGGAAGGGACACTAACTGCCCATAGGGTCAGGAATGGCTCAGGAGAGGAAGGCTGAGAGGAAGGCAGGTAGTGTCATCAAAGCTTCTCAAGAGCATGGATTGCTCATCACAGGGATGTGGGGAGGGGAAAATATTTATGGTTGGGAGAGAGAGCTCCAAATGTTATCAGGAAGCCAAAGTCATGTGCATGGTAGGATCCAATCCCTAAATACCTTATCTCTGTTCTGCAACATGGTTAAGCATATGCTTACTTTTCAGTATGTTAAATATACTTGCTTAAATGTTAAATGTAAGTCCCACATTGAAGTGCCAAGGAATGGGCTGAAAGTTTTATGTGCCACATTTCCACTGTGTTTTCTCTCCTGGAAAATCCTCCACATAGGGATAGGTTATGGACAGTCCAAGGGCTTCTCAGACACTTAATTTTGTATATCTCTCTTAGCTGGCTAAATTGGGAATGCAGATTTTATACAGACTAAGGAAGTAGGATCTGCTCATCAACCCTACCTACCTTCAGTGAAGCTATTGCAAGCGTAGACATCCAAGTTATTTTTCTAAATTAGGCAGTGTGAATACCTGGATGCACCCAGAAAATGTCCATGGAAACATACTACGGACTTGATGTCTCAGTCTGAGAGAGTATTTTTCATCACCAAGTATCACTTATTTCAAAATCCCACCAAACTGAAGAGATTTCCATGATTTTCTGAAGACATTTACCATCAGCAACAGTGATGTGCTGGAGCATTACATAAAAGTTGGCAGAACAATGTAATACATAAAACAGCAAGAAAGAACAGATACTAACTAGTGTGAACAGGGCAGAGGGTAACACACTAAGACATCAGAAATGCACCATAGACCAGTGTACGGCGCAGGTCAGGACCAGATCTGGGCGTACGCCATGAAACATGGTGGATCGCAGCACTGCTCAAGACAGGCAGAGGTGCTCCTACTGAAATGGATGCTCC
Source organism: Anseranas semipalmata (assembly GCA_013399115.1). NCBI lineage: Eukaryota > Metazoa > Chordata > Aves > Anseriformes > Anseranatidae > Anseranas > Anseranas semipalmata. Next base: position 39,186 of record VXAA01000756.1, read on the forward strand.
CAGACATTTCAGCAGCTTTTTGTTGGCATGGGTTTGTCACCTGGTTCCAGCTACTCCCGCAGATGGTGAGATATCTGCCCTGGGTGCACCGAGGCGAGCTTGGCTGATGTGAGGCAGCCAGCTTGGCTCATCTCAGCTCCGACAGAAAGAAAAAGGATTCTCAGATGACTCTATCAGGAGCAGATATGAGGCATAGTAGTGGAAAGCAGCACAGTGAGGAGGTCAGTAAGCAAATGTGCTCTCACAGTAATGAAGTGGCTCTTTCTCTCTACTCTCCCTCGATGGGAAGTGACAGTCAGGAGAATCATTACCGGAGATGCCAACTTGGGCAGTACAACAACAGAAGGAAGAAGATTGTTGCCTTAATGTTGTGCCCACTGCGGCTTATAAGCAAATGAGATACAAAGGAAATGAAATGCGTTGGCACCTACTTAGTCTCTTCAGAGAAGAATATTTACTTGGGTTTGTCTTGACGGCAGACTCGTAGGATGGTGGGAGGTGAGAAAGGTTCTGGAAGGACCGGGAGAAGGACAGATCATAAGGTTCGGTGGCAGAAGTAAGGATGTTGTTCATTCGTGGCTTGTCTGCAAAGAAAAAAAAAATGAGAAAGACACGTCCACAGCAGGCACCAAAACATGCAGAGAGAGGTGAGCCATTCCCACAACTCTGGCTAAGGAGAAGAACTATACCTGAGCCAGCCTCAGCAACAGACTCACAGTGGAGGGCTGCATCACAGTGTGGTGGACTGACCCCATTGCATCCTGCACAAGTTCAGGCACCATCACCTACCTTTGCCCCAGCAAGCTATGCATTTCCCATCCTCATGGCCATGGAAATGTGTCTAGGGGATATTTTAACGGGAGTTGATATTCAAATTGCTCTCTCATCATGCCAGATTTCTGGACTGTTCTCTGAACCTGGAAGCTCCTGTATGAAACCCAGTCCATGTCCCCAGAGATCTGGTGGGCTGCACTTGGGAAAGTGTGAAGCGGAGCTATGCAAGGCACATCTGGGTGCAGTTAGAAGATGAGGCAAGTCTTGGAGAGGTTCCTGAGGCAGGGAAGCAGGGGCGGAAGATGCCCCCTTCTGCTTATTTTCACTCTGTTGGTCACTGAGGGAGTCCCTGGCCAGCGTCAAAACGCCCTTTGTCAGGATGCTGATGCTAATACCAAGGGCACTGTCAGTAAAGATTATCACTGAGCTACGATGCTAGAATTCAAGTCCAGGCAATCTGCAGAGTTTGCCTCATAACTGAAATCACATCCCTTTGCCACAATCTGGATGGAAAATGGTCTTTCATCAGCTCAGCTGAGGGACATAGGCCTGTTGAGTTAAAGCATTTATAACTCCCAAGTGTTCAAATATTAAAATAGGCAGAGATAAGAGTGTTAAAAATAGCAAGAGCTGCAATTGTTGGGAGTAAAGCTAGAACAGGCTACAGGGTCATGGAAAGGGGCTCTGTGGGGGCTTGCAGCAGTGATGGGATTTCATTAGCTGGGTCAAAAGACCAAGGAGGTGTCCACTTCCAGTGTGCTCTGACAATGAAATCAGAGGGCAAAATGTTCTGATACAACTGGGGAGCAGCAGAATGCCTAAGTCTTGGTTTCGCACCTGCCTGTCACCCCTCTAAAGGATGCGCATGAAGAGCAATGCAACACATGGTCAGTACTCACTTGTGACTTAAGATCCACTGCTTCCCCTGATCTATGGACTGGTGTGAATTAAAGCACAGTTTCTGCCTCAAATTCAACTGTTTCCATTTTTTTTTTTTTTTTCAGGAGTCATACCATCGCCTCCCCTATTGCCTGGGTCCTGCCTGAAGTCCTGTTTGTGTTAGAGGGCAGGACATCTTCTCAGAGCACTCACATTTCACAAACTTCCTTGGTGTTCCCTGTTGCCTAAGAATGGGTGCTGCAGTTCCCACGCATCTGTGTGTGGGGAGGCAGAGCCGCCTCCACAACCTTCCTCCCGCTGTGACTTCCCAGGTATTTTAAAGCTTCTGTCCCCTACCCCTTGCATTGCACACATTTCTCAGTCAAGGAGAGGCTGATAGTCTTGTCTTCTGCAGAAGGCTGATCACAGTTTCCCAAAGCCAGGGTGCTCAGAAAAATCACACCCCAGAGCTCAAGCCAGAAGCACCTGAGCCATTTGGGGTATGCCAGGGCATCTGAGACACCCACAAAGGGTTGGGAGAACTGATGTGGGACCTATCTGAGACCTGGTGCCGCCCATGTTTAGGCACTTGTATTATGGCCACCAGGTCAAAAGAACCCAACCCTGGCTCCTTCCTGCACCTGAAGCTCCATGAGCTTCCTCACAATGAACAAATCATGCCGGTACACCTTTCCCTAGGGACATTGTCTGACGTATGACTGTGAGTAGAGGAACAGCTTTTGCTCCCCTTGATCACCAGCCTGACCCCAGCATGGGGTACCCCATCCTGTTTGGGGAGCACAGCTGGGTGAGGGGGAAGGAGATGTCACTGTTGGGGACAGCCAAGGTTAATCACCTCACAGAAAAGGAAGAGCCCAGCTCTCTGCCAGAGCATCATTTTGATCCTAGTTCTGAGAAATTACGAGGCACTTTCTCACAGAATTTAGCAAAGGCGAAAATTTCCTCTTTACAATGTAATAACCATCTTGGCTAATAATGGCTTCTTTCCTATTGCCTATGTATGTCTCTACACTCCTGGAATAGTTATTACCTGGCAAATAGAACATAACCCCAGGTGATCATATAGCTAATGTGTCATCTCTCTGAGAGCATTATTTTCCTGCTGATGACTTCAATCCACATCTCATAGACTGACCGCAGGATTAGGAAGTGCATCATATTCATCAGGGAGGGGGAAACAATTGATTAGATGTTATCCAGTAAACAGAGACTATATCAGCATGGAAACTATATCCCCACTCCTATTTGTGCTTGTGTGGCAAGGACCCTGGGGTAACATATCTCTGCAAATTTTTCAGTCGGAACCTGTATCTAATCTCCATTTTGCATGAAGGTTTAGATGAGCTGAAATAAGCCCAGTCATATGTATGGAGCTTGTGTTCAGTGCCAAAGTAGGAGACTTAATTGACTGCTTGCATGAGGTGTGTGAAATTAAGTGCAACACATTTATCTGATGGGCTTGTGCAGAATCACTGCATCTTCTTACTGTTTTTTCCATCCAGTCAGCCAGGAGCAGAGCATCATGATTTTGGCAAATGAGAAGTCACCTTGAAATCCACTATTCATCATTTAATAAAATAAGGCATAAACTGAAATGACCAAAGATAACTTCAGATGTCTTTTGCATAATGTAGTTTGAGGGCAAGATCAGAGAACTGAGAGGCTCTACTAAGGAGAAACATCTTGTACAATTTAAATTCTGGGACCAGTTCAGCAGAAGTTTCTTAGTAGATTGTTACTACTGCAACGTATTTGAGTCACAACTTTCTCTGCTCTCTCTTTTTCATTTGTGCTGCTTATTGGCTCCTATGGAAGGTGCAAGACATAATTAATTAACAGGATGTAAATAAGATCTCCCCATTTCCTGCAAGGCAGCTGAGGTTGCATGCTGCTCTGTTCCCCAGCATTCCCATCCCTTCCAGTTCAGCTCTACATTCTGGGCACTGGGAGATGTCCACTGGAAAATGGATGATTACTTATGGTTACTGGATTTACCTTTGAAAGTCAGTATTAGATCACGTTTGCCTCACCTCCATCCTGCAGCCACATGCCAGTTTGTGCCTCTGTGACACATCATGCTTTCTGGGCACAATTTGCAAAGCTATTTGCAGAGGAACAGGGAGGAAATGAAACTCACTCAGTGCATAGCACACTACAGAGTTGGGAATATCACCTGCCTCATTTCTACTGGTTTCTAAATTCTTTTTGCTACAGCATTGAAGCAACCACACCTTTTTACAGCCAATGCAACAATTTAAAATTCTGAAAGTGTCTCTCTGATTAATTCAGGGCTCAACCCTGCAGCATTTCCTCTTCTGCTGAGCATCAGTGGTTTCACAGTGCTGCTGCTGGAGTGCTGCATTGCTCCAGCCACAGGCAGGACTGGTGGCATGGGACAGCACTGCCAAACACACCAGGCTGCACAGCGTTGGCACCATAAGCTCAGGAAGGGAGCAGCCTTCTTTGTGGGCAAAGACTCATCCTTTGCATCTCTAATCTTTCTTCTTGGAAACCTACCAAGCAAGAACAGTGCATTTTTTTCTGCTTCATGGGCCAGAACTCTTGAGCCAGTCCAAACCCTGTTGTATTTCCACAAGAACCAGTGGGCTCATGGGCCAAGCTGAGAAAGGCTCCCCTGCGCCATTTGGACCAGGGTCTTGTACGAAGACTTGAGAAGATGCCACCCTGGGGCAGGTTGGTTCAGTGAGGTGGGTGCCAGAGAGCTCTGCTCCTGAGGAACCAGGAGCACTGCTGCACTGATGGACTGCCAGAGGAACGCCTTTCCCACAATGACCTTTCCAACGGCTGGCATGTCACCCGCATGGGTTTTAAGGGGCTGCAGCACTTCCCTCCATGCGCTGGGGGTGGCGATTGCAGCTGGCCTCTGAATGGACACTATAAATTCACTCCTCTGCTTTATGCATACACCCAATTGCTTTATAATCTATGAAGGAAAGAAAATCACTTGCAGTTGAGGGAGAGCCTCATTTCACTTTCAACACTTTGCAAACTCTCTGCAAGCACAGGGCTGAGAAGCAGTCTCAGGATTTTTAAAGCTGGAAGCGTGTGTTGTGGAGACCAGACCTAAAGTCTCTGTGAAGTGTCTTGCTCTGCCCCTGTTCTTTGAAGGCAGTTTCTCTTTCAAAGTGTGTTTACATGAGGCACAGAACCTTTCTTGTACGAGGAGAAGAGCAGATGATAACCAAGATAATAAATAAATAAATAAATAAAAGTGAATTTATGGCAAAGTTTTAAACAAAGCTCAAGTGGCAAAAAGGATGTGCTCCATATTTGCATATGAGTCTGCACATATGTTGTGTGAATTTTGCAAGACATTTCAACAGATGCCTTTTAAAACATTCACCCAGAGAAAGCAAACAATGTCACCTAGGAGAAGCTGATACAACCAAGCCTTCTGCTGCTCAGCTTCAGCTCATCATAGCTTCAGTCCTCTGTCAAAGCACACACTGCTCCCCCAGCACTGCCTTCTGCTCAGCCATTTGAAGGCTCAGACACAAAGTCTTCTCTGATTCTGATGCAAGCTCTTACAAAGGGACACGTTCCTCAGGAAAATCTGGTAGTAGCTGATGACGTTTGGTAGCCTTCTGTGCCAAGACTTAGCACTGCCTGAGCCACCCTGGGAATAACATGCTGCTATAGCAGGCACAGAGCTGATGTTCACACACTGGAATGAAAATTTACAACTTGTATCTTCAGCTTTTTTGGGGGGAACTATCTGTGTTTTCACACTTCTCTTCTTCATGTTACAAACACTGTTATTAATAGTCTTTTGCATCTCTCACAAAGAATCTCGGAGAGGTTCATACTTTTCTAGCTCAGATCCTCTGTGGTGTAAATCAGCAGCTCTCCAATGAATAGCTGCCCTCATTTATAGGAGCTGGAGATGTGGGATTTTAAATTCAGTTAGTGGAAAATAAAACACTTCTGCATATCAGGATGACTTTTGGATTAGGTCTTTCAGGGCTCGTTGCTGAGTATCGAACAGCAGTCTGAAGGGGTAAGAAGCAAAGAGGGTGAGCTATACCAGTACATTGCAAGACGACACCCTTATATGTTACCATATAGGCACACAACATAATAATATACCTGAACTGTATCACCCAGAGGCTATTGACATGAAGATGCTTCTGAGTACGCTGTGTTTAACAGGGCATAGCATAGTTACACACTGCAACAAGGGGTGAGAGGAAGAATGTTGCCAACTGAAATCAAAAGGAAAACTTCAGAAAGTCTGATTGAATTTAGCAATCACAGCAAAAGATAGATTCACTTCTCCTCGGGTTGGTTGCCTTTTTAAGGGGATGCAGAAAACAACCCATGGCTCTGGCACCAGAGCAGCCAGCACATAGAAAGGTGCACAGCTGGGATCAGGACTCATCCCTGATGAATTTGAGACTGCGCAGTCGGAAAACATCAGCCTATTAACTCCTTGCACCTCTGCAGGTGCCTGCTGCTCAAAGCTTGCACTTGCAGGGAGGAGAAGCAGACTCAAAGAGGCAACTGTATCAGCAGGTTTGATCCTGGCAGCAGTATAGCAAGGTGAGCAAGTCAGTATTAGCTCCAGCACTGAGAGACACAAATCGTCCATCCTGGGTGGGCCAGCTGGGATTCTCTCCTTTCAGCCCTCTGGGACCAGAGTGAAGAGCAAGCACCCAGCAAGCTGGAGGTGGTGCCGGGAGCACCACAACCTTCTGGCTGAGTCACAGGGAGCTCCACACCAGCAGCACTCCTAGCAATGCAAATGGCAAAGAACCATTGAGCCTCACAATTTTGCATGCTCTGATTTTTATGATGCTGTGATTTTGCCTCCAGAACTTTTGGTCTTTTTCACCAGTCTCACATCCACTTAGGATAAAGACGCTGCTTCGCCTCATTTATGGTTCCAGGTCTGCTTCTTCTGTAAGAAGAGCCTGAGGCCAGTGTCAGAGCTATTCAGCTCATGTAGCCCTTCGCTTCACAACTGTGTTGTCACAGAGAGAAGCTCGGGTTCCTCCCACAGGTGAGAGTTCAGACAGAGTTGCACAGCTGGGTGGGCCATGGGCCACATCATGGGTGTCATAACAGCATCTACCTGCAAGTTGAGGCCTCCATGCTCAGCAGATGGGCTGCACACAGAGCTGGGACCCTGTTTTAGCCCCTCCATAACAAGACCATTAAAACAGCGATTCCTTTGTCCAAACACACAAAATATTTAGTCTAAAAAGCAAAGACCAGTTGCTTCAATGCTGAAGGCCGTAAAGGAAGCTGCCATTGAAGCCCTCTATCTGTGCTCTGTTCCAGGGTTGTCCTCTGCCCTCTGCATCGTTGACTAAAGGAAGGTCAGCACACAAGTTATCAGAGCCTAGTTGCATCCCTTAAGTGCACCCACGACCCCAGTGAAACAAATACATCCCCTGCTCTGAGGGTGGCTCTGCACTGTAGGACATTACTAGCAAATTTTCAGGTCAAGACAGGTAAATGGCAATCCTGATTCACTAAACATTTTGCTCCAATTTGCCTTGTGCTTGTGTAACTGGAGCCGTCCTGCAACACACCAAGCTGTGTGTACTTTGCTTTGCAAAGTTTGTGCACAAAGTGGTTGTCACTGATATCTCCATCACAAATGGTGACTTGCATGCATCAGAAAGTTGGCACTACGTTGTCCAGTCCTCCCAGATTACCTGGTTCATTTATCTTCCCACTTTCATTAAAGCCCTGCTGCTTTGCAAAAAGAGCAGTGTAATAACGTGTCTACTTGTTCTGTAGGTTATATTCTGGAGATCTGATTATCTTTAATTTCCTCACATATATTTCTACTGGGGATAAATCTAATTTAAACAGTCCTTAATTGTTATGATTTTGTAAACAGTGTCTTAAACACAATAGACACAGAACTCTCAACAAATTGCTGGAGGAGATGTGACAGTATAGGGAATCATTTTCATATCCTCTGGGATTGTCCCAAATCAAAGCTTCTGGTCTGATGTTAGAAAATTGATGCAAGAATTATTTTAGCAATATATCCCCCAAAGTCCTGTTACTGTGTGGGAAGAAAGATGCCCTGAACATTTGAAATGAGGAAAAGGGAAGGAGGGAGGAAAGAAGGAAGGAAGGAAGGAAGGAAGGAAGGAAGGAAGGGATATAAAAAAGATGCACACATACATGCATGTGTACATAGGAATATGTTTAAAGTTCACATGGGTACTGTTATAAAATTGAATTTACCTCTGTTAGAGCAAACCCAGACATCATCTGTGGAAAAACACTTGACCAAATTAAAAATTTGAAGTGAAGCCATTTTTTGCTTATGATTTTTGGTTTTACCAAGTATTTTTGAGATGATTGTCAAATGCAATGAACTGACATAAAAATTATGATATGAACTTCCTACTAACTATATTATTAGCAATTTCCTTGTTATTTATATAGACGTAAAAATGTTTATACAAGACTCTTGGCAGTTTAGCATAATTAAGTATGCAGTAAATAAAATGAGATTAAACTTAAGTAGCAGTAAAAAATAAAATATTAAGCTTTACAGAAACTGAACCTGGGCAGTCAACGTATACTTGTTATAGTTAATGCTACACTGCTTCAGTTCTGTACACCTAGCTTCTTTTTTTTTTTTTTCCATATTTTAAGGCTTTTATAAGAAATATTTTTTATGTGCTTATTTTGTATAAAGACTAAGTAATTAAACAAGATAACTTAATGTATCAAAAGGTGTACCTGCATTTCACATGCAAAATATAGTTGCACATAGAAATGAGTACTGGAGCACTCACATTCACCTTTTACATACAAAATCCCTACTTTTCCAAAAACAGTTGTAGAATTTGGAGCTAAAAATCTGCAGCTAATGTAAAACTAAAGTCTGGAGCTAAGGAAACCACATCAAACTTCTGATTTCAGTGGAATTGAGGTCTGAAGAAGGTTGCTGAAAGCAGAATTTAGGCTGAGGTTTCTAAAGGCCTGTGGATATCTCTGTAATAGGACATTCAGTGCCCTAGGAATGAATTAGGTACATGAACAGACCCACACCAGAAAGAAAATCAACAGCCTTCTTTCAGAGGTGGGATGCCAAAAGTCACACTGGGGAGCTCAGAGCCCTCAGCAACAGCAGAAGTGAAACCCTGGGGTGGCAGAGCGTGGGCTGACAGACCCACTTGCCCATGGTCATTCCTCTCGATCTTCATTGCAAAGTGTCTTCCCCAGCATATCACATTCTCCAGGACAGGGCAAACGTGCGTCACTTCTCTGCAAATCCTTTGTGCCAGCCAGGCAGCAGGAAAAGGGAGACTTTCTTCTCACCCTGCATTGGCGGTACTGCAAACAGCATTAGGTTAATTAAATGATAGCAGCCTGACAGAACAGATTATGCACAATCCTGTCATTAATTAGTAGTTATTCCTTCCTGCATCGGAAGAATTTGGTATAATCACATCACTGATCGCATGGCTGCATGACCCAGTGTGACGGGCATACCCTTGCATTGAGAAGCTGTGTGCCACTACCCCAAGCCAGGTTAAAACAGAGGCACTTGGGGTTTTAACTCTGGGAACAGGTGGTTGCCATCCTCTGACTGTCTCAGCTGAACAAAAGCCATGTTGCAGATAGTGGTACAGAGGGTTGTTTCCAAAACACTGTTTGGTGGAATGGCTGCTCCACTGCAACAGCATATCTGCATCACTCCTGCATGCTAAATCCTGTTACGATTCCCAAGACCTTTGGGGAAAGCAGTGGTCTGGTGCCATTTGCTCTACATTTACAAAGGATTAGCTAGTACAGTGTGGGGAAAGGAGAGCATAGTGGGCTTGGCTTTCGTCCCTCCTTGCAGAGCCCTGGGCCCCATGTCTGCCACAACTGGGTTGTGGAGAGCCTTGTCTGCTTATTCCCAGAGTTATATGACTTTGGAGAGTCATTGTAATGGGAATAATAGGAGAAAGTAAGGAACTGTGAAGTTGCTAGGATGGTGAGAGATGGGAGAGTTCAGCCCAGAGCATCTGAGCTTTCATCCTGACGGGTATTCCAGTTTGCAACAACTCACTCTCCCCTTCATAAACCGGGCCAAGTGCATCCCTGCTGGGTGAGGCAGCCTCTGGGGTGGCTGTGGGGAGCTCCTCCAGACATGGGAGGGCTTTTCTGGCTGCTCAGGCTGAAGTGACTTTCCATGTTAACAGTGTTGTTTGTTTAGTGGCATGTCACCTACATCTGCTGCCCTGCTTGCTCTGTGCTGGTAGCATAAGAACCTTTCTCTGCTTGTTTTACTTCAGCTGAGAGTGAACTTGGGCCTTGTGTGATGCAAGACATGTCTTGAGCCTCGCACTGGCTTCTTTCCCTTCTTCTGCTCTTTGCAGAAGGTGTCACAGTGTGGTGGGTGTGAGAGGCAGGCTAAGGGACAGAGCTTATGATTCAGTGCTCAGAAAGACAGCTCATGTCCACCTACAAATTTGCATAATCACACAGAAAATGTATGCCATGTCCTACCCTGGAAGAGAATTAAATTAAATCTGTGGCTTTGCTGAACTATCTCAGAATTTCAGCAATAAATTATGAATACTGAATGCTCGCTTTTGATCCCTTATTTGAAATGTCCAAATATCTCTTTAAACTCACCAAGCAATGGCTCACTAGCAACAGCACACACCTATATCATAAATGAAAGTGTCTATGACCATATGGATAGCTTAGGAACAAAATATGACTCTGAATCATACAGTTATTTGTAGTCAGATCATTCAAGTTGCTTTGTATGGCCAAATTGTTAAGATACAGTAATGAAGAAAAAAAAAAAACAACAAAAGTTTCTAATCCAAGATCATGAACATATCTGCTTTGATTTTGTCTCTCAAGTAGATAAAAAAGAAAGGCATCTGTCAGGTTCAGAGGGAAGTTTAACCATTCTAGCACATGTTGTTACCTTGAATTATTAAATGCAATAGGGATCTGGTGGTGAAGATATGTTAACACCTCTGCACGCAGACACAGGTAAACTGGGCCCATCTGGCTCTGCTGGGGCAGATCTGGGATCCCAGCCTGTTGTGGATGTGAAGTAGTAGGACACAGAAAGAAGACAATACAATTCCAATCCTATTACTTTTGTTATGAAAGTAATAAAAGAAAGAAAGAAAGAAAGAAAGAAAGAAAGAAAGAAAGAAAGAAAGAAAGAAAGAAAGAAAGAAAGAANGAGAAGAGAAGAGAAGAGAAGAGAAGAGAAGAGAAGAGAAGAGAAGAGAAGAGAAGAGAAGAGAAGAGAAGAGAAGAGAAGAGAAGAGAAGAGAAGAGAAGAGAAGAGAAGAGAAGAGAAGAGAAGAGAAGAGAAGAGAAGAGAAGAGAAGAGAAGAGAAGAGAAGAGAAGAGAAGAGAAGAGAAGAGAAGAGAAGAGAAGAGAAGAGAAGTTTGGCGAGTGTTTGAGGCTGTCAATTTGTGTTCAATAAATATTCCTATATTACTGCCAGGTCTAAAGCTGGCGTTATTTCTTCATTGTTCTTTGGGAGATGGAAAAGAAAATAATGTAGTCTTAAAACTGAAAGTAACTTGCAGGCTGAGCAGCAGCAAGACCCACCCAGTAGGAAGGGGAAACACCAAAGCTTCGAGGAGACTTTTCCAAGGGCAAGTTGTTCTCCTGCCTTTTTTTTTTTTTTACAGCAAAGAGTGGAAGTTCCTATACAAGCACACACAACTTTCACAATAAATCAATTCCAGAATATTTGTCAAGATGAATTTACAGAGTTAAAAACAAATGCCAAAATAGAAGGAGTAACAAATACAGCAATTCAGAGCTACAAGAAGAGAGAACCAATATATATTTGGATGAGATCTACTCATCACTTACTGGTTCCTCAGCAGAGGGGAGGTTCCAGCTGCAAGTGCTGGAGGAATATCTCACGTTCACAGGGTAAAGGGTGCAGGGAAGAACAAGGAGGAGACCAAGACAATGCACTAGGTGAAGAGGGAAGAAAGCACAGAGGACTGGGGTGCATTCAGAGATTGGACTGATTGCACAGAGGCAGGAGGAACCAATGACTGGCTGGGGTTTGGATGGAACCGGGAAGCTGCAGGTGGTTTGACTGGCTGGTCTGTGACTGCTGCGATGCAGGGAGGGACGTGCTGCCCACACTTGACTGCTAATCTTGGGCCAAGGAAATCAAAGCAAGGAGGGATCTAAGGCAGAGGAGGCAGGAGGGCTGGAGGGACATGGCTGACTGGAGAGGGGCAGTGTTTCTGGCCTTGGGGAAAGCAAAGGCACATCTCCAGGCTGGGATATTTCCAGTAGAAACAAGGAGGGAAATGAAGGACTAACTTTGAAGAGCAGTTGAAGTCTTGAAAATCACTAAAGGATGATGAGGGGCATCCACAAGTTTACTAAGTCAAGAGGACAGAGGGTTGGATAGAAAGGTTCCAATAAATGCGCTGAACCATATATAGAGGTAGACATGGAAATTGTGATCTTCTGGAGTTCAGCAAGAGCAGTGTCAGAAAGGTGTTTACAACGTGTGAAGCTGTTTGGGTTGACAACCAAACCAAGGGAAGCTTTGGAGATCTCTGGAAAGGCTGCTGTCAGATGGACAGGCTGTATGGTGGTGATTGCCTGCCCCAGACATCTCCTGAGGTGTCACTTCTGAGGTCATGAGGACAGGTCGGTGTCGGTCCACCTTGCGGTGGGTGTAGTGATGTGACAGGTGCTCTGGGTTTCATAAGTTCCTAGGGTGAGGGAAATGTCCAAATCTCCACAGTAAAATAAAGGGGATCTGGAAGGGTGTGAGAAAGCTAACAATGGAAATGGTTTAGAAAGAGGCACTTCTGTTTATGAAAAGTGGGCAGGGGGAGTCCTGGGTCTCTTCATGGTCTTTACCTACCCTGCATACAAGAAACTTGAGGGGGATTTTGTAGTGAATCTGGGCTTCAGTACATTATCCCAGACAGATCCGTGCAAGTATGGGTTGGACAGCTTGGAGTGAACCCAAACTCTGGCCACATATTGTGATACCAAAATCATGCCAGGTTAAGAGCCCTTACCCCATATTAAGTGTCCCTTTAACTTATCTTAAAAATACGCACAAGCAGCACTATGAGTTGAGTTGCTTGGCTGACAAGATGGACTTTTCTTCGGTTATCATTTTTACTGTTTTGGATGGTTAAATCTGACACCATTTGCTGATGTGGAAGTCAGAAAGGAGCAACCAGACAAGGGGAAACACAAGGTTGATAGGTAAAGCTATAAAAGATTGGGCCATATTTAATTGTGTGTGCTAATGAAAAATATGGTCCTATGTTTAATGTTAATGGAATCCATCATTCATGCATCATTGCCATAGGAACCATTCTATTAACATTAAACATACTTTGATACCAGTAAATGTTACTGGCTGGCAGAGGAAAGTTACAACACGTGTAATTTTGCTCTTTGTTTTCTCTTACCATGTGTAGGTGTCTGGGTGGCACTGTTTAGTATCAGGTGATTATAGTTTTGTTCTTGGTCATCTGAAATTCACAGAAAAAAAAAAGATCCCTTTAAGAAACAGCTTAGCAAAACCACTGATCTGCAGATGATAATTACAGCTCACAGTATTCACAGGAAATCTCAGCATGATTAAAGAAAGGAGAAGAAAATGCTTAAGAAAGCAGAAGATTCTGTTATGTAGTTCACTTAAAATTCCAGATGCAAGAAGAACATGATAATGGCAAACTGCTCCCCTTCTGCTGAGCCTGCAAATTAGAGTTGTCTGCAAAGGTAAGAAGCATGTCCAGCCAGGAACAAAACAGCATCAGTGGTGCCTTCCTGGGAGCTGCTGGAACCTCACAACCCCAGCTCCACCCCTCCTTCTCTATCCAGCATGGAGCTTTTCAAGACATCAGCCCAAGCTAGGTAGAAAACAGACTCTCCCACTGTGACCACAACCATACACAACAGCAATGTCACATGTGAGTCCAGGGAATGATCAAATAAATAGCCTCATAAATGCAGGAGGAAGAGTTCAACAGCTGCACCTGGGCTGGAGCTCTCTCTCCCCTGAGAGGTGAGGCTCCCGTAAGACTTTATGCATTCACTATTAAATGCACCATGCTGAAAAGTAGGAGGGAATTGGTCAGACAGCATAACTGCTACTGTTGTGATTAGTAAATGTCCTTTGGGTTGGAAAACATCTTTCTCTCTGTCTTACTGTAACAACAACCATTAGACAAGCGACTGATGATAAACTTCTGTCATCTAGTTTCCAGAAAAACCTTCAATAAGGAATTAACTGTCTTTGTCCAGATATTTTTATCTGGTTAGAGGATTATATTAAAATAGGGTGAGAAGATTTGAAGAATCTTACATCTCCTGCCTAATGTCCAGTCTTTTATTCTTAAAAACCTCTCATTGATATTTCACTTCTTCCCCAGGAGATCTGTTTCATACTATCTTACTGCTTTTTTAGGCTTCTTCCTGTCTACCAGGGACATGCAGAAAATCCCCGTTCTTTCTGCAATAGTTCTTTATGACAAAGTTATTATTTTTTTTCCCTTAAATTCTTCAGGCTAAATGACATCATTTCCTTTGTTTCCTTATAAAACTTGCTTTGCCTTTGATTGTTTTCATTCTAGTGTCCTGCATGCTCTACGATTAACCTAGATCCTTCTCAAGTCTGGTACACAGCCTGGGACATGTTTCTGGGAGGAGGCCTTACCAGTACAGAGTCGAGTGTGTAGATTTTTCCCAGTGCTCTACTCTTGTTCACACAAACTTGCATGGTATTTTCCTTTTCCATAATGATGCAAAATTCCTGGTTTATGTTAACTTTATGATCCATTATCCTTTTCCTTTTTTTTTTGAAAGAACTGCTACTTTTCCATTTATTCAGCATATACAAAGCTTTTTAGTATTCCTGTTTCAGTCCAATACATAGCATTTTTCTCCATTTAATCAATTTATTTTCAGTCTATTTCTCCAATTTGTAAAGAGTATTTTAAATTCTAATCCTGTCCTCTAATAGACTTATGGTCATCCAAGCTTCATATCATCTGCAAATTTAATAAGCAAATTCCTTTTCCACCAGTAACAAAAAGACTAAATGCAGAAACACATCAGTTCATCTTTCTACTGATATTTACTCACCTTTTATGGTTAGTCAGCCATTATGGCATCTACCCTATAGAAGTTCATTAGGACCATGTTTCTCAAATTAGTCTCACATTACTTTCCCAGAAACTACTGACAACCTAGCTAAAGTCATGATCTCTTATACAAGCTATTTCTCCCTGGCCAAAAAAAAAAAAAAAAGAAAAAAAAGAAAAAAAACCCACAGTAAAAAATAATAATCATTAAAAGAACAGCTTGACATGATTTGTCTGCTACTTTATCTCACTGGAAACTCATCTGCCTGCACAACATGCTGAATGTCTGTGTACAGCCGGGATTAAAACCACAGGTTATTTTTTTGGATGTCAACAGATTAGGCACCTTAACTTACTTACATCTCCATCTAGAAAATAGACACTCATTAAATACACAGCCAACAAAGGTTGGAAAGGTTATTAGCCTGCCTACCAGTGTGTAATGAGCAAACCTTGAAAGGAAGTCAGGTTCCCACAGGCACCTAAAGTGCCCTTCAGTAAGTGGCCTACAGGTCTCCTAAGACAGAATTTTGCTTTGGATCTTGCACTGATGGTTACTTTTAGCAAGCAAAAATCCTGCAGTCATTACTTTTGTGATTTTATTTCAGTTTCTGCTCCTCCATACTGTCTCATTTCACTTCAATGTGAAAATAGGATCAGAGGATGGGTGGGATAAATTTAAATCTTTGATATTTCTGGAATCCCTCTAACAGTCTGGATGGACTTTCAGAGGTTTGGGATCAGCTAGGACACTTGTCACCCAGTTTCCAACAAGCAAGGCACAGAATCCCACTCACTAATTTCCGCACTAAGTTTTAACATTTTCTGGAGTTCAGACAGACCTTTTTGGTAATAGGATTTTAACAGACTTTATGTGATGGTAAGTCTGACACATACTTAAAAGAAATAACTGCAGTATTTTTAGTCTTTGCTACCAAAAACCACAATATACTTTAGTTCTCAACTGAATCATCCGTCTTCAACTCCTATTAGATCTTCCATACTTTTTGGCCAGAGTAAGAAAACAATTTATTATTAGAAAACTTATCCAAAAGTAGATATTTCTAGATCAAGAGGCTTGTCTATCACCAACTTGACTGTTCTCTTAGGTAGTTAAATATTTTGCACTTTTGAAAAGCTTTGGAGATAAGGCCTGGGCCAGTATGTATACACTTCAACTATATTCAGTTCATGACACTGTCAGGCAGAAATGTGTTATGGATATTACCATCTGAGTGGTGTTTAGTCTTTACAACCAACAGCTGGGTTGCTGAGACTGACAGACACACAACTTTGGAGCAGTCTCCTCTACACAGAATTTGTAGTGTCTCTGTTTGCAAAGGCAGACATTTTGCACAGTGTGCATCAGGGGTGTCTGTGCCCTGAGAGCAACTGCTTCTCTCTTACAGCTGGTTTTCTGTTACTGAGTTCATAGAATCACAGAGTTGCTGAGGCTGGAGACACCTCTGGATATCATCCAGTCCAACGGCCTACTCAAAGAAGGTCCAGCTAGATCAGGTTGCCCAGCATTTGGGATTTGAATATCTCCAAGGATGGAGACTACTTCCAGTGTTCAAACACCCTCATAGTAAGATTTTTTTTTTCTTACATTTAATTGGAATTTTCTGTATTTCAATTTGTGACCATTGTCTCTTGTGCTATCACTGGGCACCAGTGAAAAGAGCTTGGATCTGTCTTCTTTATTCCCCCCATAAGGTATTGATACACATTGATTAGATCCCCGCAAGCCTTCTCTTCTCCTGGCTGAACAGTCCCAGCTCTTTCAGTCTCTCCCCATACAACAGATGCTCCAGTCCTTTAAACGTCTTTGTGGTCCTGCTCTGGAGCCTCTCTAGGATGTCCCTCTCTCTACTGTACTGGGGACCCCAACACTGGACGCAGCACTCCAGATGTGTCTCACCAGTGCTGAGCAGAGGGGCAGGATCTCCCATCCCAACTCAGTGCTCCTCCTAACGCAGCCCAGGATGCTGGTGGCATTCTTTGCCACAAGAGCGCATTACTGGATCATGTTCAACTTGGTGTTCATTATATATTTTATCAGTTATTTTATCCATCATTTATTACTGTATTTATAAATTATTAAATCTATTTTTGAAAGCTGCAAACTAGATACTGAGTAGTGAGCCTGTTGTATCTTATGATGACCTCTCCTTGATATTTGCACCTGGTAACTTCATTGAACATGACTGAATTTCTACACAGCCATTTCTCTCCTGAAAGCCTTAGAAAGTGATATATTTCACCCAGGAGGTCTTCATATTTCCATGTGCTTTGTATAGCAGCCCGTGGTACCTATGCTAGTTCCTCTGGGTTTCACCCAGGTGTAGGGTTGCAGTCATGCAGAGTAGCTAAGGAAAGCAAGGACTTCCAGCATGGCTATGGCAAAGCTGATTTTCCAATCAAATTGCTGAAAAACATCTAAAGATACAAACTGTTTGTCCTCTTCTCTACAAATGCTGCTCACACACTACAGGAGCTGACAGATAAAAGGTTATACAGAGATGATGGAGACACTTGTGGGTGTGAAATGCAAACATTTAAAACAGTAGCTGGTAAAACTTTAGCACATTAACTGTTCCAGAAGGGAAACAACAGTTTTCTCTCTCCTCCAGACACGGAGTACTCCAAAGCAGTGACTTGCTCTGGCAACCTCACTCCTGGGGCAAGATATGTCTTCACTGAGGATAGTGATTATATCAGCATGAGTAGGAGCCATGGTCTTGTGACTCAGCTGTCTGTTTCACCCTACATTCCTTCCCTTCCCTTCCCTTCCCTTCCCTTCCCTTCCCTTCCCTTCCTCTCCCTTATTTTTCATATGAAAATCTCATGTGCTTTTAGGTTACTGTTTAAGAAATGGCATCCAAAATAGTCATATCCTGAGTTATTGGCATTTTCATGTTGCTGAGCTAATCAGGCATCTGAATGCAGTGCTGGTCCTCATTTACAGCTTCTGTAGCCTATTGTAAACACTTTCTAAGCAATAAAATGCTTTAAAATGATGGCTGAGCCTTCCTACCTCTTCAGGTTTAACAAGATAATGCTGTTAATTGTGAAGTGCCAGTTAGGCAGAAGCATATCTATTGTAGAGACAAGGATCTGAGTTCAAAGCTATTTACTAGGAAACTCCATTAGTGAAATAAAGGATTCATAGTGCTCTGAATTGCCAGACCACAATGCGAAATTTCTGAGCACAGCTGGAGGAGTGATCAGATACAATAACCAGCAGAAAGAAAGAGGCATTTTACAGTGAGAAGGAAAAACTGTGCTCCCAGACCCTTGGCAATCTGGGAGAAGCCACATAGACAGACAGGGACTTTAAGGACTTCAAGTTTCTTTGGGTTCATGTAGTTAGAGCAAAATGCTTCATCCCACGGGATTGTGTCTGGTCTACACGTGAATCCTGTAACTGCTGCTTGGGAAATAGAAGCCACATGGGGATGGGGGCTGTGGTGGGGCGTGTTTATGACAGGAGAGGGGAAGATGGTGTGGGAGGGATGGGACGCTGGGCCTGCATGAGGAGCAGTGCAGGTGGCTGCATGAAGTGTGGCACAGGCCGAGGGAGGGCTGGGGAGGTCATGTCCCTCTGAGGCGAGGAGCAGACTGAGTCTTTAGGAGAGTCTAAAGAAAGAGAAGTCTGCAGGTACTGGGAAGTGCTAGGGGACAAGGACCTGTCTAGATGGGCCTGCTGCCTTGCTCAGGTGGCCCTTCTGCTGCAGTTATCAGGCTGTCCGAGCTCCCCAGAAGCTCTTAATGCTACCATATAGGATCCACTTGTAAGAACCTGCATTAACTTAGACAACAGTGTGACCAACCCAAAAGTAGCCTGCTCCTGACACCTCCTGCCTCATCATGTCCCTGCAGAAGACCCTCTACAGCCGCCCCGGGGAAGTGGTCCTGCTGAAAATGCAATGTGCATGGTGCATCCAGCCAGAGCAGTGCCCAGCCGTACTCCCCATCCTCCACCCCCATCAACACCAGTGCCAGCACTGCTGGGGATGGGCCCCAGCACCCTACTTCCACCAGTGGCAGTGACATCTTGGACACTGAAAAGGAGACAACCTCCTCCGAGGAAGGTTGTTGGTCAGCACTGAGGGCATCAAATGAGTCTGTGCACCGTCAACAAGCTCCCATTGTCTCTTCTCCCTCTCGTTTCCTCCTGTTTCTCCAAGTCTCTCCTGGAGGTGACACTCTGAGATGGGCTGGCAGCCCAGCGCAGCTAGGTTAGGTGTCTTCTGCAGGAAGATGGTTTCTGCTGGGCTTGGAGTCAGGCCTCAAAGAGGTGTGTGGGTATGGGCATGTGAGAGGGGTTCAGGTGCTCTCCTAAACTTCCCCAAGATCCTTTCCTCAGTGTCCCCAGCCAGTGTTTCCAGATGGACAGGAGAAATCTCTCAGTTAATAATCCCTCAGATTTTGCTGAGAGTGCACATGCATTTTTTAAAAGACTTAGCCTGGTGTCAGCTGTGGCATCAAATGATTGATTTTAAGAAACACAAATGTCTTCTCTACTGTGGATGATAAAACACGAAACTGTAATTTTCCCACTGAATATGCAGAGCGCTTTATGGTCGTCCAGTAGATGAGCAACTTTGACGTTGGGACAACATGAACTCCCTCAGAGGTCTCTGGGCAATGGGCATCGTAAGTGCCCAGAGCAAAATCAGGATCGGGCCCCTGGGGACCTGAGAGCATCCCTAATGGGCAAGTGAAATCAGAGCATCTGGGTCAGCTCCAGGGGCAGGATGGACTGGACAGCCCTTTATCCCCTCTTCTCAGAGGTGGGTCTCTTCATCTGCTGAGGTATCGAACTCAACATTGAAAGGATCTCTTCTTCCTGTGGTCAGGGCTGACAGCTCTAATCTGCAGCACAAATTGCAAAGTCAATTGTCTGCCTCAAGGTGCAAAACTTTGAGTAATCGATGAAGAAAACTTTAAATACACCCCAAAGAGTTCCTATTGCACTTCTTATCCAGGAGATCCTCTTAAGAAACAATCTTTTTTTGTGTAAGGACTTAACCTTTCCTTTGGTATGTTGTTTTAGTCTACTCTAGGGTATATTTTTCAGTTTCAGGGATTTCATATGCGTTTATCGTTAATAAAAACTAGATATATTGTGATCTATAATGGAAAAATAGCAAGTGTCAGAATACAGAAAGAGAATGCTGTATTTTCCCATCTGTCTTCCCTAAAAAAGTCCCTTATAAAAACTGCAAAGGAAGGATATTTTTAATATATGCCATCTATATTACAGATGTATGATAGTTCTGAAAATCATGTAATATTTTGTGTTAGTTTTGCAGTATTTATTAAAGGACTGGGAACTGTTCTGAAATCCATATTTGACAGGACAAAAGAAATGGACTCAACAGGAACTATTCCCCTATGAAATACACTTTCTTGCCTTCTGCCCCTCTGGTCTATTCAGCAGCCTCAGCATCTGCCTACCTTCAACCTTATTCTCCAGCTGAAATATTCAGCAAAAGACATAACAAGCAGTTTATTTTTCTGATGACAAGATAACTGTTTGGCATCTGCATTAATGAAAAGAAAATCCCTTTCAAGGGCTAATATTCCAGAGTACTTAAATACAACAAAAGACCACAGGCTTTAGGAACTGAAGGAGTTGCTGAGCCACAAGGCAAGGAAGAAAGCAGACCAAGACGTGATGATAAGAATGGAAATACTTGTGACACAAAGCTACAAGTTTATCATCTTCCTGTCCCCATTGGGCATTGTCTTTTCACAATTTGTAGTCCAGAGGGGGACTCCTAAGCCGATGTCCTTTATCTGCTGCCATACTGGTCAGACGAAGCTGGGTGAGGAGAGAAGACATCAACCCTTTGCTACAGAAAGCCTTTTCCCATTAGTTCCAATCAGACAGGGTGGTGGCAGAGGGCATCTCCCAGCACTGGGGACCATCTCAGGGAACTGGGGGAGGCTGAGCCCATGGTCGCCTCCCAGGGGAGACTTGCCCAGCCAGCCAGCACCCTGCAGTGCCTTACCAGGTGATAAGCATATGAATGCTAAGCTTAATAATCACTAAAACCCAGCTGTCTTTCATGTACATTAGCCAATAATTAATTACTTTATACTTTTATGCTATGGATATCCAGCTTGTGGAGTTTTTCTGCACCTGGCTAACGATACCCAAACAAACTGACACCCCAAAAAGGCACTGTAGCGTTGGACGTATGAGTCAAAAATTAAGCTACTAGTGAAGTCAGAATGTCAGTCATTAAAGGGGCCTGAGATGCCAGATTAAAGGCTGTCCCCAAACCCTTAATTCGATATTCATTAAGTCAGGTTTTTGTTCCACCATTCCAGCCTATTTTTCAACTGTAATCCTATGACTCATTCATTGAACAGGATGCTCAGGGAATAAGGCAGCTATTCAAGAGTTATTTTAATCCTCATTAAGTGGTGAATAGCCCTGTTCTTTAGTATCCCACGCCATCCAAGTACTGCACTGATTATGGAACTGTTATTTTCCATGCAGGCTTCCCTCTAGTTTTCATCTAAGTCTCACAAATGGTTTCCAGACTCCTGTTGCAGGTAGGGTGGGCTCTGTTAGCCTCAGATTTAAGCTGAGCCAGAGAGCAATTGTACCTGCATCTGCAAGATTTTATTACTTTGAGGAACCACAATGGAACAGGCAGGTCAAATTTTGCAAATAACATTGGGGATTTTTAATAGGATTTTGCAAGCATAAATCAGATGCTAATTAATCATACCACTTTTGTGGGGACGGTAAGGCAGGTGCAATCATTTCAGGTTTACATGGGGGAAAGGAGGAAGGCAGGTGAAAGCACTTCCTGAGACCATGCAGCAGCACAGGGAGGATGGAAAAACTGGAAATGCTCCCCCAGCCCAGCCCAGCCCATCCCAGCCCCAGGCTGGTTACTGTCCTCCCCAGCCCCGCCGGCCACAGCAGCAAGAACTCATCCCGCTTATTACGGCTGTGGCACCTCGCTGGAGCTCAGCACTTCTGAAAATCAGGTGCTGGAAACTTAAGCAACGAGAAACCAAAGTGACGTTGAAAGGCTCTGAGTAACCGACTAGCTCGGCTTCGTCCAGGCCGCTCCCACGAGGCAGACCCACACCAGCAGCACCTCCCCAGCACCACTGACATAAGTTCCCCTCCTGCCCGCCCCGCTTCGGGCCCCCCGGGCAGCACCACCAAGGGCACCAGGAGCCGTCGCTGCCAGCCCGGCTGCGAGGAGGCTCTGTGCTTAGCTCGCATAGCAAGGCCAGGCAGGAGGTGAGTGTTTCTCACACCTGGGGCTGCTGCAGACTTGCCAGAGGGATTTGCATGGTGGGCTTGGCTGCTTGACCTGCCTGGCTGTGGCAAGAGAGAAGCCAAAGAGCGTGCCCTGCCCGGCTCCAGGGGCCGTCAGGTGGTGCCTCATGCTTCTCACATCTCGGTGCTGCCGCTCCGCTATGTGGTAGAGACTAATGCCCAGAGCTACCCTGTCCAAGCAGTGCTCGAGGCAGATATGTCTTCTGGAAAAAAATCCATCCTGTGTGTGAAGACTGTATGAGCTAAGATTTCACAGGAAACTTCAACTCAGTCATTAGCTACTTTTTGACCTATTGTTTTTGCAGCTGAAATTCAAGTCTTTCAAAACTGCAATTACTTCTCTGTGCACACATGCAGAGCCTAGTCTAGCCACCGAAGGAAAGAAATGGCAGAATCCAGTACCTGCTGTAACAGAGCAAGTTACTGATGGAAAGCTAAGATTTTACTGTCGGGCTTGTTACAAACTGTTTCTTATCAGCAGGTTTTTAATGTAAGTGCAAATGTATATCTGCAGGCACATAATACATAATACAGATGCTGACATACACCTGTACAAACCACCTGTGGTGTGTTTTGCCCCATGCTCAGTGCACAGCCCAAACTGGAAAACTCAAACACCTACAAGCACCAGACCTCTCTTCCCAGAAGGATCTTATTTTGGCTATTGTAGATCGCATATTGCAGCTTCAATTCTTTCTGTCTGACTTTCTATGCGCACCTCTGGAACCTGTCAGCATTGGCAGGAATTGTTGGTTGCATGGGGGGAGCTGAGGGAGAGATGTGTTAGAAACAGGTGATTCAAAGGCAGATGGATGCGGCCGTCCAGTCTGAAGGCTGAAGTGCTGGGACAACCATGGTTGAGGTGGTCCTCATGCAGAAGAACAAAGTGTATGTGGGGACCGGGGACATCTCACTTCCTTTGAAATGTTCCGCTTCACTTGGCTTTGCAACAAGTAGGGCTGTGCATGGCAGCCGTAACTGCTTCACATCAATGCATATTGTTCATTCATTATTTTAAGGCTACAGGAGATGGAGGCTTAAATGAGCAGTAAGATATCAAGGAGGAGGCAAATGTACAGCTGCAGATTGAAAATATTCAGCTTCAATGAGCTCTGAAGTTCTGGAGTTCCAGTCTGACCACTTGAGAAAATTTACACGGCCCATTGGGCTACACCAAAAAACAGGTGGAAGATAATCCTTTGTGGAAAATTATCCTCCTCCCTGAACATCTGAGCAAACAATGATAGTGCGAGAAGGATTGTCTCATACAATGGGGCTTCAAGTTTGCTCACAAAAACATCTGTCTTTGTTGAAAGCACTCAGAACTCACACACATTCACAGTGGAGTCTCTTCCTCCCACACGTCTTATAATGCTACACATACTGTGAAAAGCATGCACATCCCTGAACTCCCTACACACAAGCACATCTCTCCTTCACAGTGCATTTGTGTAGATACTCTCTGACTCTTTCCAAAGCATCAGCATGCCAAACTGCAAAAGAAGACTGTCTGGAAGAGCTCTCTATGAGGAAAACACAACTTTTGTTTTTGAGCAACTAAAGCAAAAAAATACACCTACAGAAAAATAAAACTACAAAAAGAATATTTCCCAATCTTGGCTAAAATGTTATTTAAAAAAAACAACACTGCGGTGAAGATAAAGGTTATACAGAGCTTCAAATATCTCTCTCCAAGGAAGCCAATGCCTTTTGAAGCATCTTTGGAGAAGCTATTTTCCTGAGGAAGAAGTGTTTTTCCTCCATGTAGACAATGGAGTATGACATCAATGGAAAAGGGCAACTTTTTCCAGTGCTAACCAGACTCACCAGCAGGAGACTCTGGAAAAGAGACCTGTCCTGCTTGGAAAATTCTCAACAGCAATGCCTCTGCATTTAGAAAGCAATAGTGACAATGAACCCCCTCAAAATGGGAAAGTTTGAACTCACTATTAATCTGGATTTTAAAATCTGTCTGTAGCATTTCATAGTTTATTTGCTTTGGTTTTCTTGATTTTTTTTTTTTTTTTTTATGTAAGGCTGCCCTTTCTTGCATGTTCCAGCATAAAGCAGGAAAAAGAAATGGTGAAGTGAATAGAAGAAGTCCAGATGAAGAGAAAGAGAACAGGGACCTTCTCTCTGGGACAGAAAACTGCATGGCTGGAGGCAAGCTACATTGGGCAAACTTAGCTGGTGTTGACAATCAGTGCCTGGGATCTCCTCTGTGTTTGAGAACTTCTCACCGACTCTCCAAACACAAAGTAATTAGATAAATATGGACTGGGTTTCTCAAAAATCAAACAGCTGAGCAGGCTGCATGACTAACATTAGACAGCAATGCACAAACAGCATCTGGGGGAGCAGTCCTGGATGCTAACCTTTGGAAACACATTTAAAATACGCAGATCACGGTGAAAACATATGGTCAGAATAGAAAAAAAAAAAAGTGTCCTTTAAAGGGCATTACTGAAGATGAAGTTGATTTTAGAAGATATAAATAGTGTGGGTCTCTAAAGCAGAATTAGTTAAATGCAATCTTACGTGGAACACAGCCAGCTATTGCACACTCAGAGTGGAAAGAGAATTATGCTAAGACTTTCGGAAGAAACACGTGGTTGTTTTTAACCCTATGGGGTTATAACCCTATTAGCAGGAAAGAGAAGGAAAGGGAACACAAAGTCCTTCCCCTATTTTCCCTCTTTCATGAGGTATCAAGAGAACCAAAAAGTGAGGATGAAATCACTGCAAGAAGGGCTCTCCAGTGAGCCAGTGGGGCTGGACTGTACTCTCACAGCGAGAGCAGGAAGCCAAATGCCCTCCTCAGTGCTTTACCTTAGGGAACAGACCAGGGAAGCCTGACCTTCCCCTCCCACTCTTTCTTTATACAGAAAATACAGACGACTTAGCAGAAAGCTAAAGCCAGAGGCCACCTTGCTTGTTACATTCTGAGCATAATTCACTAGTGACAGCTTTTCTTGACAGACAAAAAAACTTTATTTACATTCCCATGCAACCAAATAGGGTTTCCTGAAAACTGGTATGCAGTCAGTGACGTGGTCAATGCTCCACTGAAACAATGTCCAGTGGTCCAGTGTCTTGTGTCATGGGCTAGAAAAACAGAAAGCCCAAGAGATGCTCTAACATGCCCTTGTGCTCTAGCTCCCCATGTTAGGTAGAAGAACAAACACCGGTTTGGGGGTTAGCTCTTAGGAAAAGGGAGTTAAAGAGCAGGGGATACAAGCCTGCTGCAGCGTGGCCAGGAGGCTGCTGGAGTTCAATAACATCTGTAGCACCGAGGGGCAGAGAAGGGAGCCTGCATGGTGGTTGGTGAATTCTCAATGTGCCTAACCTCACATGCAAAAACAATCAGATAATGAAAGGAAAAGGAACTTCTAGCCCCAGAAGCAAAAATCCACCCCACATGAGACTGTCTCCTGACTAGCCAGGCACAGCAAGGACAGTAATTAATTCACTTCCTTTATACAAAGCGAACTTACAAGTTGCAATTTTATCTGTAAGCGAATATGACACTCAAACTGCTGACAAGGGAGGAAAACATATCTTTATGGGTCCCTGAGCTTGGACTGGAGACAGGGAACTCTTCCTATAAAATCACTCATATGTCCAGCCACCCAGATGGAAAAGCAAAACAGACTGAATCTGCTTGAGAAAGATGCTCTTGCTGCAAGCCCAGATGTGAAGTCAGTTCCTTTCCAGCACCTAATTAACTTCCTGGTCAGAATTTTTATTTCCTTCTCAATAGCTTGGGATAGGTGCTTGTCCTGTCACCCAGGGCCTTAGGGGAAGATGCCCAGAGACCACAGTGAGGAGGGTGGGCTGCAAGCTTGATTCTGGGCAGGGTCCGTCCAGCCTCTGCTCTGGCCTTCTTATAACCAACATGATGATCAAGGAAAGCAGATTCTTAACTCATCAACTGATTTTAAATCATTCTCAAGATACAGAAATTCACTTGCTGTCAATCTGCCAGCGAGACACGGTCGGCCTGAAGATGCTTGGACAGCGAAGCAGGGACTTTCTCATTATACTGCACAGTTCTCTGCTAGGGGCCAGGAACAAAAACGTGTGTGTCATGATCGTTTGAAGTTTAGTTCTTCCTTTTGCTGATTTCTGGCATTTTCTGTTCCCAGATGTGGGACTTGTTTGCATGCTTGTTAACTGCTGAACATTGCTTTGGGCCAGCACTGTATAGACAATTAAGACCCTGATACAACCTAACACTGATCATATTCTTAACTTTAAGTATATAAGTGAAGTCACTAGCACTAATGAAACACTTAAAATGAACCATAGGCATGAGTGCTTTATTAAGGCAAAAAGAGAGTGGCACTATGTTAAAGAAGAACTAAAAGCTCTATTTAAATCCATCCCTAATCCTAGCAGCAATTAAGCAGATGGTTAACTTTAAGCATCTGCTTAAGTCTAACTGAAGTCACATTAAATGGTGGCTTTCAAAATAGAACTCCTGTAGAAATATCTGTATATGCCAGCATCAAAATCTAGCTTTTTGCTATTAATTATCTGTACTGTTCTTGCAGTGTTTCCATTCCATCAGATTTGATGTGGGAGAGGGAGACACGTACTCTTTGAAATAGCTGAGGACAGCTGTATTAACTCTGACCGCCAGCAGTACGACGTTCCTCCTATGAAGCACAGATCTTTGGATATTTTATGCGTGCTTGTTATTTTAATTTTTTAAAAATAAATATTTAATTAAAAAAGCCCGTTTCCATATGTTCTAATTAGAAATTTTCTGCTTCGCCAACTCAAAAACAGCTGAAATGATGAACTACTATTTTTTTTTTAATTATTATTATTATTTTTGGTATATTTTTAAGTCTCAGAGAGACTGAGATGTTGGGAAAATCAGATGATTAATGTTAAAGTGAACAAAAAGTAATTTAAAATGAGAAGATCTGGATGTGCTTTGAAGAACTTGCTTTCCTATTTGGGGAAGCAGGAAGGAGAATTACAGAAGCAGGAGCTGAGTGTGATCTCTCTGTACAGCCAGTATCAGCCTAACACAGAATTTAGAGTCCAGCCAGTGCAGGAAACTTGCCTGGATTTCAGTGTACCAAATTGTTTGGCACACTGAGAGGTCTCTAAATAATTAATCTGTCTATACTGATAGTAAATTACAGAATTCATTGTATTTTTAGTTTTGCTCAAGTATGTCTTATGTCTGGAAACCCTATGATAGCTAGTGAAGTAATAGCTTTAAAACTAGCACTGATGTTATGATGGAATTGTTAGTTTGTCTTCCACTACATTTTTGTGGCATCCTGGTTTCTCTTTCAATAGAAAATTAGCATCACCTCAAACAAATGCTTTTTTGTTGAACTATCTCAATTTTAGCAGAAGTGTAGTATTTATCATAAGCATTTAAAGCCTCAGGTCCTTGAATCATTTGATTAGGTAGGATTTTCATCTTTTCATTAAAGGGAGATCATCACCTCCTTGTTTGTTAAAGGAGAGGCAACAACAGCACATTGCACCCTGAAGGCAAAAGACAACCAAAAGAACTCAACATTTATTTATTTTGAACCTGGGGTTTTTAATCCAGCCTCAGATTTGTTTTCAGCTCTCATTTGCAGTTTCTTTAACAAGTGCGGTTGTAATACTGAAACTCCCTTGATAACTTATGCAATATTTACTACATTTCTGCATTGAAACCTGGCAATATGGCAGAGTATAATATTTATAGCAGTATGAACTACTCTCCTGTAGGTAAAGCAATTTCTATCTATTTACTCACTCACTGCCTTCCATGGGAATACTTATATTAGCAAATTTGATGCTGAGCTATGCTTGCTGGAACATAGCTTTTTTATTGTTGTTTTATTTTATATCCGCACCAAGTTCACCAAGACCAAGCAAAGCAGTTCTGTGGGCATATTAACAGGGTGTAAGTGCACGATGCTACTGTAGGAGGTGGTCTTCATCCTTCCTCAGTACTCAGCCACACACTCCTGCCTCTCTTGTGCCTGTGTTAATGTATATATGATCTTGCAGGAAATCCTCAGCCTTTTTTTTTTTTTTTTTTGTCCAGGTTAGTTTTTGGCCAGATCAGCTTCCTGATCTCAGTCTCTGCCCAGTCTCTCAGGGCTGAGCAGCTGGAGGTGGAAAGAGGATGCTGCTGTGCCTCTCAGAGGCAAATGTTATTTATGTCAGATTGGAGGGATCAGGGCATTGTGCCAAGTGACTGGCTTGCTTCAGCAATTCTGGACCAAATGTGAAGTTGCTAAAGGAACAAAACTTCAATAAGCCCCTGTCTTTACTCTGTGTCTTCAGAGTAAAGATCACAACTACATTTCGATAAGAAAATTGTGTTTGTCCAAGCTAGACAGTTTTTTCAAGCCTCACAACCCAATTCTCTAAAGAATTGCAAGTTCCTCTAGTTCAAAAACTGCTCAAGGACCAACCTGTAGCTGGAGGAAATCTGGCCTCTGCTGGACCAAGGCATTTCAGATGAGTTAACACAGACTGACTGAATCCTTCTGAATGTGACAAGCAGTCCTGTCTGCAGCCTTTGGGTAAAATAACCCTGAGATATGGAATGTCAAGTAATTAATTACACTGCTTATTGTGAGGGCTGTCCTTGGAAAGGGTGGGCAGTAAAGGTATGAGAAAGAAGACAGAGAAAATGGGAAGAGAGCTGAACTACAAATGAAGTCGAGCAAGGTGTGCTGGGATGGTAGGCCTGCGAAAGTCCTACTTTGTGGCTGCTAAACCACACAGACCTCATTGCCTCCATCATGTGTAAGCCTCTCCATAGCATTCACCAACAATGCTATTCATCAACAAATGAGCACACAGTAATCTATGGGTAGAATTTAAATGAAAGCACACTTGTCCAGAGTAATGCTGGGCAGACAGCTGGAGCGATATTTATGTCCAAATATGTCTGTCTCCCCTTTGCTGTTCTGGCCTCCTTTCACAGTCTGCAGAGACAGGCCATGCTTCTCCTCATCTGAGATTCAAGCAGATCACCAAGTCAAGCTGTAGACAGGCAGACATCCTTCTTTCTCCCCGTTGACTCTCAAAAACCACCAGCACTTTGGGGAAATCTCTAACCTGTTTTTCGGACTGAGAAGCTGGGGGAACGTAGAGGAGGAGCTCACCTAATACCAAAGTGCTTCTTGCATGATGCAATTATAATG
This sequence comes from Anseranas semipalmata, assembly GCA_013399115.1. Classification (NCBI taxonomy): domain Eukaryota; kingdom Metazoa; phylum Chordata; class Aves; order Anseriformes; family Anseranatidae; genus Anseranas; species Anseranas semipalmata. The sequence continues at coordinate 68,448 of VXAA01000756.1, forward strand.
TGCAGGACATTTTCCCAATGCAGAAAATCCTTTTTCTCTGTTTTACTCTCCATCTGTTTTCGCCCTTCAGTGCTGTGGTGTGTTGTTGTCCAGATGGTGCTGACATACAGCAGAGTATGAAGTCCAGATGCAGAGCACATCCCCTGGGGAAGGTGGCTCCCTCTGCACCAAGAGATGAGCTGCAAAACTTACTGGGGAGGCACTTCTAAACCAGAGACCGAGCTTCTGGTCAGCAAAGGAGAAACCTGAGTGGGAAGGGATTTTATCTGAAATCCCTATACAGAATTGCAACCATTTTGAACCAATCCAGGAAATGTAGAGCCAAATACTTTGTTGGTACTGCAGATCTTTGTTGAAGAGCAAACAATTACAGGTCTTGAAAAACATGGGTGTGCGAAGTAATTCCTAAGGGGAAAAGTGGGGTGCTCAGTGTAGGCAGTAAGAGGAGGGGGTGCCCTATGGGGACATCACTTTGGCACTGATCACATGCAGTATGTCATTTAAAGCATGTGCATGTGTTTCAGTACAGTCTGGATGACATTATCCTCTCTTTTGCACAGCTGTCCTGGTTATGGGCAACATCTGCTCGATTAGGAGGATGTCACTGAGGTACTGACACACAACTGGTATCAGAACCACGGGATCACCAAACCTACTGTCAAGTCCCTCTGAGCCCCTTCTACCATCCCCTAGTTGACACAATCTCCTGCTGTCTCAGAGCTTGGAAAGCTCGTGCTCTCTGGGCTGGTAACTCCAGCTGCTTTCCTTGTGCAAGACATTTAAAAGTCAGTGTGCTGGTTGGTCAGTGTCACTTAACCTGGCATCTTCAGGAAACACCTGACTTCGTCACACCTGGTGTTTTATGACACCAATTTAATGCTGTCAAAACATTTTGTACATGAGGCTAGCAAGGTGTCAAGTGCCTGCCAGACAAGCCCTCTTAAACGAACTGGCTAACAGCTAAGTTGGACACAACTTTCCTCTTGGCTGTTTCCTTTCCCAGGCTCTTTTCTGGAGCACTTCACTTTGGAAGAAGAGATACATTTCTCCAAAATCAGGCTTGGGAAATTCTACCAAATGCAAACTCAGCCTCATCTCACATGACCATTTTGATATTTCATGCATGAGCTCTCCTCTTCTCAAACAGTGTTTTTGCTTAGTGATGTATGTATTCATGCTGATTTCTTCTACCCAGACCACCTGCAGCTTCAGCTCTAAATGTAGGAAAATCAGATCCACCGGAGAAATGCATCTCCTTGGAGAAGTACTGGAGATCCTTCAACACAAAAAGGAATGAGAACCTGTACTATGGCTAGTAATGTCTACCGTTTATTATGTGAAAGTCAATGACACTGTGAGAGAGAGAAAACCACAGCAGCCAGGGGTCAGTGTGGATTCTCCCTGCCTGGGGTGAGCTGGTGTCCTGCTGCGGTGGCACTGCTGGCTCCTTCCCCCGGCTCCCTGCTCTTGGGCTGCTTCGTGCTGAGCCAGGTTGTGGGGACCTAAACTAGACTGGGGCACGGATCTGCCAAAAATGTTTGTTTCAGAGCTGGATGAGGCCCACAATTTGGCTGACCATATACAGGGCTGAGGCTGCACTTGTTGCGTTAAGCATTGTACACCCACAGGCTTAGAAAAGCCAGGCTGTGTAGAACTCTGCCAGCTGAGGTCAGCCAGCCCTCAGAAATGGATGCCTTGGTGCGGTCGGCTGTCAGAAATACAAACATCTCAGCTGTGATCCTGCCCCACGGCTCCCGGGCCAGGTCTCGGTGCAGCTGATGGCTGCTTTGCGGCGCAGGGCAGCCCAAGTTCAGCGGCAGGGGCACAGCGGAGAAGTGCCCATTAGATGGCAAGCGCCTGCCTGCCGTGTGATGCGCTCAGACGCGTCTCTGCTCGTCTGCTGGCTTAGGGCACGTGTCTGGGGAAAAGACTTGGGTGTGGCATGGGATAAAAGGCCTTCCAAGAACTGTACAGCAGGAAATACTTGGAGGGAAATGCAAAATCGGTGTCCTTGCAGGGAAGGGGCTGCCCCAGAGCTGAGCCAACATCAGGTAAAGGGGGGCATAGGTGAGCTTTCAGAGACGCTCCCCACCTGCTCAGGAGTTTTCTTGGTTGGTTTTGGATCAGGCTTTCAGCCCAGCTGCTGAGAGCAGCTTCTATATGAACCCGCAGCCCCTTTCCTGGGACAGTCACATGCTTCTACATTACTCTGCTGTGGCTACTTGTCACCTTTAAAACTCATCGTGCTTCACAAAGCAAACCAGGAATCACTCCCCTGAGCTCAGCCGCAGGGTTACAAGCCCTTGGGAGTCCTTGGTGGGCCCCAGCACTGGAGTGCACTGAACGCACTGAAGATGTTTCTCAGCTGCTCTCCAGGCAGAGCAGCCCCACAGCCCTCAGCTGGAGCCCCAGAAGCCAAGAGGGGGCCGTGGCAGCCTGCAAAAAAGTGAACAGGGATCTCTGAGGACAACCCTCTCCTCACCGCCTTCACCCACCCTAAGCCCCCAGGGAAAGGCAGTGCACCAGGCAGTGCTTTTGGCTGCATTTGAGAGAGAAAGCTCTGTGCCCTGGTATGCAGGAGCGCAATTCAGAAGGGCTAATGTAATTGCTTCACCTTTTCCAACAGGGACAGTTCATTGAAGGTCTGTCTCAACTCTCTCTCCTCCTCCCAGATCTCTCCTGGACCCCCTGCCCTGCCTTGCTGGGGTGCAGGCTCGCCCCAGGGACCTGTGTGCCCTCGAACACCGGCACTGCTCTCTGTCCTGCACAGGCTGGAAAAAAACGATTTTCCAAGAGCACTTGGAATCACAGCCTCTGCATTCACAGACTTTGCATCTTCTAGTTCCTCTTTGCTTAAAATGTCACCAATGTTTGCTTTTGTGGTTTTGTTGTTGTTATTGTTGTTGTTGTTTTTTACCAGTTTAATATTTTGATCAGGCTTATTTGCTCTGAGAGACTCCAGCAGTGACTCACTGTGATTTGGGAATCTCTCTCGCCAGTCCCTACCCGCACACACACAGCTAATAAGGTTCACTATTTCCATTCCACCCAGCTCTTTCTGCTGCCCTCGGCTGTGCCAGCAGCCTGGCAGCTGCCAGTGCTTCCCCTGGGAGAGACCCGTGCCCCGCTGACTGCTGGTGGCAGGAGGGAGGGATACAGGAGAAAACGGTGTGGGGGGACATCCCTTTGCAAACCTTCTCTTATCAGGACAACAAGCAATTATCTGAAAGTCAGTTTTCTTTTCACAGCAGCCCTCCTCTGTGCACAAAACCCATGTGTAGCAGGGAATGACTTCTAGGGAGGAAGCTGTGGTGTCGGTCCCAGACACCTGAGGGATGGGTGAAGGGCACTGCAGAGAGTGGTGTCTGACCAGACATCCCTCTAATTATTTTATTAGCTATTTTATGTTATATTATTAATTACTATTAATTAATGGAAACAGCCTCTGATTCTTGTTGTCAGTATAAATCACTTTTGTTTTAAACTCGGTTAACTTTTGGCTTCAAAACTTCTGGATTTTACATGGGCTTGGGTAAAAAGATCTAAAGATAAGATTTAAATTTGTCACTTTTAATGCTAATGAATGACTCTTGTTGTGCAAAGAGCAATGAGGGAGGAGCTGATACAAAATCAAATGGATCTGATCTAGTCATGAACATATTTTAGCTGGAAATTAGGAGAAGAACTTGATCCAGCCACAGAGCGTGGCTCTGAAAGCCACCAGGTAAGAGGAAAAGAGGCGAGAAAAGTGATGACGATTTTAAAGTGGGAGAAGGCGGGAAGATAAGAGACAGCTGCCTGCGATGCAGGGTACACAGTGACACAGGGCAATCCCTTTGGGGTTGGAACAGATGAGAGTCACGGGGGTGGCACCCCCCTGGCGCACACATCAGTTGCATGGTGAACACCAGCACCTCTCGGTATTGCTTGCAGGAGGCAGGCTGAGAACAAACCTTGTGCTGGACTTGGGATTTTTCCGATTTCTTCTCCCCGGATATTTTGCATTCTGCGAGTGAAGCAATGAATCGTGATTCATTAGCTCCTGACCAGAATGCAAAGGCTGGGTCTGGTGGTAATAAAAGCAGGTGATGAAAACACCATACCTTCATTGAGACGCTCCCTCCCATGCTGTAGCGGTGCAGTGCTGGGGCTACGATGCCGCACTGCTTCGCTGCAGCACAGCGCAGCTCGGCATGGCCAGAGGTTCAGACACGTTAGCGTGGAAGGAGCTGATGAGCAGTGAATGAACATGGCATCTTACAAAGAATTTTAGCACACTTGAAAAAATATTGCTTTAAATCTTTAACACCCACCACCAAACACAGCTGCTTTAGGGTGGAACACTGCAGCCGTTCAACAATTCATGACAATGCTAAAAATGGATGAGTGGGATTGTAGTAACCATGAGTGCAATTTGCTCCTGGACACAACTGCTGAGATGCGTACGCAGATGGCAACTCCCCAGACTCTTGGGAGACAGCAGCATGATCGGGACTACAAGCAGCACTTGCAAGTCACACTCTCTATGAATGATGCTCAAGACAAGAGTTTCTAATGCAGAAACACAACCTGAGTGCATAAGAAGGTCCAGAAAAAATCTCATCTAGTCTTTGTCTCATCTCTCTGTCCTCCCCCTGCTCTCATCTCTCTCCTACTTTGCAAAAGAGCTTCTTTCTCCAGAAACCATGCAGACAGTATAACATGGACGGCAGGCAAAACGGAGATGAGCAGACAAGCCAGGCTGCAGGCTGTACAGTACAGGATGGGCTGAGATGTGACCTGGCCCATGGCAGTAGCTGTCAGGACTTGTCATCTCCATCATCTCCCCACCACTGCAACTGAGAAGCAGGGGAGAATACAGTGCAGAGCTGCAGCTATGTTTAGGGCAAAATCACAATTTCCTGGGGAGGCCAGGCTTGCTGGCTTGGGCAAGGCTGGTGGGGCTCAGCTGTGAGGAGCTGAGCTGCAGGGTGGGGTGGAGAGGGGTTGTACCTGGGAGGCAAGGCGGGGGCTAACACACCCTGGACTCTCACTGGGTTCTGGAGGGGCTGGAGCTTCAGGCTGGGACTCCTTGGTGAAAAGTGGAGTGCAGAATTAACACCACAGATGATTTTGCTGATAGAGGGGGTTTAAAAGCTGCTTTTGAGATGGGGCTTGGAAGTAGAGGTCAGTATTCCTTGGGGAAAGGGTTCTGTGGACTGGAACTCAGCAATCTGTGGAGGTAGGAGAACGACGTGTGGAAAAATTAAGAGAAGGTGCTCGTCCTCAGGGAGGCTCCACGGTGCTTAGCTCATCAGAGCCAGCCTGGGAAAATGCTGCAGCAATGGCATCTGGCTTTGAGGCTGCTGTAAATGGCACAAGTCCAGCCTGCTGCCTGGTAAGCAACATGCAGCCCGTGAACGCAGCATCAAGCCAGATCAGGAGCTGTTTTTAATGTTACAAGGTTAATAATAATAATAAATAAATTGCGCACTGCAGATCCAGGCAAATAAATACTGCTGTCCCTGAGCACAGGGTACTGAGTGGTCTTTGTAACATGTGAGCTCTGTGTGCCCTCAGTCATCCATCCCAGCCCTCTGCCAGAAGTGCCACCAACCAGCTCATCACAGGAGATCTTGTGCTCCAGAAGCTTTGCTTTTCACTGCCCCTTGACCTGCACTGCCACGGGTAGCTGCCTAAGCATGCAGTGGCCCAGCTCAAGGCTGCCAGATGAAACTATTCATATTCTCAGGTACTCTCTGAGGCTGGGAAGAGAACAACCATTCTGTGAAATATTTGAGTTTTTCAAAATTTGCTTTTGCTCCCTCATGGAAGAGGAGTTACCCACTGCCAGAGACCCCTTAGCAGATGTCTGCCGCGATGACATAGGAAACTGGACAGGGCTGTTCCCACCCTGCAGCAGAAAATCATCTTGTGGACAATTAACTCTGATGGTCACTGCTGCATTGATCCCCTCATACTTGAGTCTATTCTGGTTTGAAATAAGCCTAGTGTTTGAAAGGTTACCTCACTCCCAGCAGCCTCAGTTCGTCTTGCAGGAATGCAAGTTAAAAAAAAAAAATATCCAAGATTCAGAGACCACTGACTCCAGGCATCCAGCAAGGGCTGCTGGTGCACGGGAGTTGGGGTCCCACTGCCAGAGCCAGCAGTGACTCACTGCAGGATGCTGAGTAGGGAAACAGAGCCCAAAGCACTTGGGACTGAGTCCCAAAAACCTCCCAGCTTGTGGCAATGCCAGTGGGTCACACGAGCTGTGGCTTCTTCCTTATGGGTCTTTTTGCCAAGAACCCTTTGGTGCCTCAGTTTCTCTGCATCTGGTATGGTGGTGGGTGACCCCAGCTGGTCTCTCTTTGCTGGTCTCTCCATGGCTGTGGAGCGTGGAGAGAGCTGAGCACAACCAGGTGTGAAATCCCTGAACCAGCCCCAGAAATGGAGGGAGAATGACCCATCAAGAGTGCATCCCTCCCCCTGCAGCCCCAGATCTCCCCTTCTGCCCATTACTTATAGTCTGTCCTTCCCCCAGCTCCTAGCCCTCATGCTGCATCTCTAGGTGTGGGGTTAGATGTTGTCACATGCTGCCTTCTTGCTCCAGCTCTGCCACCTATGTGTCAAAGACAGACCAGCCTGCAGGATGAGACACTTCCATGTGCACCCTGTGCGCTTCCAGCTATGGCCACCATCCAGTGCCATCAGCTGTGTCTCTGCTGGAGACTGAAGCATTGCCTGCCCTTGGGGCCAGGGATGAGCTAACCCTGCTGTACCAAGATGTCCTCCAAAGTGTTGTTATTCATGTGGTGTGGTCTGCAGCTGCCATGTCCCATCTGCCGTTGCAGATATGCCAGCAGGTAGAAAAATGGGTCCTGGGCAGAAGAAAGGCTTTGGCAGTGCCTGCAGTGGGGGCAGATGGGACAATCTGGTGCAGATGGCATCTCGCTGGGGAATCTTGAATAAAGCACGGGTCTGGGAGGTTCAGTGGAGATGCAACCACTGGCCCAAGAGGGCTCTGCCATGGTCTCAAGCTTCCAAGGTCATAGCAAGTGCTGTGGCACTGGGATCTCCTTGCAGTGTCAGAACATGACGGCTGTGGCTGCACCTCTGCAACGTCTGCAGTGCTGCTGGCAGAGCAGAGAAGAGGAGGGGAGGCAGCCTGCAAGCTCCACCATCAGCACCCTGTGCCAACAGGTTAGGGTGTAGGGAGGGTCTCTTCATGCCTGAAGGAAGCTGCAAATGGCTTTCTGGCAACTCCTGTTTCCTCCCCACCTTCCTGATGGAAGGCTCACCCTTCTGTTATGAGTACTGGGCACATCAACAATTTTGCTGCAGCTCCACCATGACATTCGGCACATGGGTGTGCACAGGGGCTTTGTTCAATGGTGTCACCCCCAGGGACAGCCTGAGAGTGCAGAGGGGATGCACCAATGGGGCAGAGCTTGGGATCTGAATATTCAGGGAGTCTTAAATACTTCCCTGCTTGCTTTTTTTCCTACAGCAACCATACCAGGGAGCTGTGCTTGTTCAAGAGCTCTGCTGTGCAGAGAAGGTCTTTAGGAGAGGCTTTCTGGAGAGCAGAACTTGCTCTGGCTGGGACAAGGTTCAAAGCCATGAGGACCCATCCCAGCAGATGCTGAGCAGCCACACCAGGCTCTTTGGGTCTGATCCAGGGTCAGGGTTGTAGGACTAAGGTCCCACCACATTCTGAAGAGAATCATAAAACAGAAGCCCCACTGAATGTTTCCTTTGAAGTCTCTGAAGGTCTGAACCTTCTCCTGTGAAGGGATCCTGAGATAATACGTAGTTTCTAATAAGAAAGTTTCTCTAAAGAGCTTGCTGTCCCTGCCTTTCTGAACTGGAGCTCAATGAACGTTTGAAGGACAGAAGAGCCGGCTGGTAAGACTGCTTGCTGAATCAAGACACAGGCAGCCCTGTCCCGGGAGTGTGGACCTGTCCCTGGACTTGGTGCATGGGATGAAGACAGTAAGGGCCATTTCAGAGCATGCCATATAGTAACAAGGCAGTCCTGTGTCTGGCTCTTCTGACTTTGTGCAGCGTTTCATGGGGCTCAGAACAACCCTTTTGTATCAAGCCAGGCTCCAAGCAAGCTCAGGGGGGAGTTCACTGGTGGTGTTAGGGTTTCCAAGCACGAGCATCTTCCCATGTAGATTGTGTTAGAACTCATACAGCCATCATGGCACAGACCCACATCCCTGCACTGACAGTCTCTTCTCTGTGTCAAAGGCAGCTGCTTGCATGGAAAAGCATCTTTGGACACATTTCCTCTGTTTTCCCTCATCATCACTAACATGAGCTCCTTGCCACAAACACAGAGCGTGCCACCTAGTGCCAGCCCTGTGCAGCAGACTTCACACGAGCGTGTCCCCTCACCACAGTGATGAGACAGCTCTGGGAAAGCCCCGCTCAGCAGACCAGGGTTGGAGAAGCAAGTCCTTGACAAGCTCTGTGCTTCCAAGTCCCGTGACATTCCCCATCTGTCAGCCACAGCCTTGCCCTGTTCCTGTCTACCTCTCCCGAATTAAAAGCCTGTTCAGCACTTTGCACATTGCAGCCCGGTGAGTTGTGTCTCCTGATTTCCAGTGCTGAGGAGGCTCCTGCTCACAAACAACCCCCCGAGCCGCCCTTCCCCTCCTAGGGGGTGGAGGAAGGATGGTTTATGCAGAGCACAGAGGCATCAATATTTCAAAGCTCCTAATGCAGTCTCTCCATGAAGTCTCTCTGCCGCTCTCCTGTGCATACCCCTTGCTAGATGAATCATTAGCAGGGAAACCAGACAGGGCTCTGCAGCACTCAGGCTGACAGCAGAGCCCAGTGACATCACTTGGTCCCCATCAGGAAGTCAGTATTATTGCAAACTGCTATTGTCTAACAAAACCGTCACCCGATCTGTGCTGTGGGCTTCCCAGAGCTGTGTGACCAGCATCACCCCTCTGTTTTCCTTATGTGTTTGGTAATAGATTCCTTCTACTAGTGCAGTACTGTATCTAGAGCTGGGCAGTCCCATAGACACCCTTCATGGCCTGTTCACATCCCTTTCTTAGTTTAAGCACTTTGCTGTCCATGATATTCATGTCCCTTCCCACACACTGTGTATGAGGCTGTTGTCCTTGATGCCCTCACCTGTCCTGCACACACTTTATTACCTGCCACCTGTGACACATAGCTCTTATCATCATCCCCTGCATGCCTGTGGCCCTTGGTGCCTCTCCAGACATGTCCTGTTCAGGCCCCCACTTCACCTGATTTCTTCTTGCTCTCCTTCCAGGCTGTGGTGTCTATGATATGTATTCATTGGAGCTGCTTAGGAAGGTCTGACTGAACTGCTCAGCTGGGCATGGCCAAAATCTACCTCCAGCATTTCAGAAGAATCCTGGGTCCTGTTCTGCACATGCAAAGAATTCTACCCAGCATGTACCAGGAGGTCCGAGCTGGACCTTGCCAGTGAACAGACAGGAACCAGGCAGCCCTTCACTGAGTGAGTCCTCTTGTATTCATGGGATAGGTGCACAATTACATCCCCATTACAGTCTCAATTTTATTGTATTTTTGGCACTGTCTTTTTTTTTTTTTTTTTTCCTGGATATGCCATGTTCTAAAAACTTAAGGGTGCCACCAGCTGCCTCCCCGGACTGTGTAGCCCAGCCCTGCTTATTTTGTCTCACAGGCATCAGCAGATGGAAACTGATTTCTGAGACACTCAGTCAGTGTGACAAAACCCAGACAGACATTATCTCTGTATAAAATTGAGCCGTTGCTCAGCCCTGAGTACAGCGCTCTCGCTTCCTCCTTGCCCTCTTATTTTCTTCGACCTCTTGAATTGCACTTTCAAGCAGAGATCGATTTGCTAAACTTCCTCACAGCCTCAATACTGCCCTGGTGGGCAATGAAGGGACGATCTTGGGAGGGCAAGCCCAGCACTCCTACCAACCCAATTAGGTTTGCAATCAGGACCAGCCATCAGGGTCTCTTTCCCTGAGGACAACAAACCTCAGAGACATAATTTCATGCTCTTGCTGTCAGCTGCCTTGCACAATTTATCTTCTCATTACCTCTTTAACAGCAGTGCTAGTCACTGACTGATCGAGGAAAATAATTCTTGTGATGGAGACATTGGCTTTGGAAATAAAGCAGTAAGTAATGTTACTTTGCAGCAATATATATGTTTGTTTCTGTAGCCAGCACCCAGAAGAGTCTGGAAAGGTGGAGGACAATTGGTTCCCAGTGTCCGGTGTGCTGCTGGTGTTCAAAGGTAATTCTCCCTGGCTTGTCTAATGGCATCATAAGATAAGTGGCCTATCATAGAAACATTTTTTTTTTTTTTNNTTTTTGGCAAAAGCAGCAAGCATGTAGCTTATGGTGCCTGCAGAAAGACATCTCTGTGTGACAGCTTTCCCCATGTTCTTCTACAGTCACAGCATTCATCTGAGACCATGTAGTGATAAGGTAGCTTCTTTCTCGGTTGAATCTGCCACTACTGAAGTCCCTACTCAGCCTCGCAGTTTCTTCTCTGTGCAATCCCCCAGCTTTCCTAGAACTCACAGAACCTCCTGCAAAATTCAGTTCTGAATAGTGCTGTAGCACTTTATGGTAGGTGCAGTTGTAGCTGTGGATTTTTATGACGGCTTTCTGGTTGTACACCTTCTCCAATGGTACACCAGTTTCTCCCTCTAACTGAGCAAGAGTGCATATTGCAGGAGTCCATGGCTATGTGATTTGGCAAGGAACCAGAAATGCTTTGATTCTGAGGCATTCTGTTTTAGAAAAAGCCTCAGCATTTTCCCTGGGCAGCAGACACTTTTTATGGCAAATTTCACTTTTCTGTGAATTCAGCTTGCAACAAAAAATAGTTTTAGAAATGTTTTGAACAGCTCAGTGCACATCCAAGCCACTGGAACTGTTGAGGCATAAGGAGACACCTGTTGCCAGGTGTGGGGAATGGGCCACCAGCTCCTTGAGTTGTGAGTGGTCCTGCAAGGACACAAACTTTCTCAGCACAGCTAACTCAAGCTACATGCAAGCAACAATATAGAGGAAAACAACTTGCATCCTAGTTTCAAGCTTCCAAACAAGTAACTATTGTTTTTTTTTTTTTTTTAGGGTATTTAATACTAAAATTAAAGTTCTTCACCTCATCTGTTCACTGTCCTGGAGGACATCAGGAACTAGCAGACACATCCAAGAAATCCCTCAGACCTAATCTCAAGATAGTTGAGTTGTCATCTCATGATCAGTAGGCAATCCTTGCTGCAACAGGAATGCCCCAGGGCTCATGCAACCAGCAAGGTCCCTGTGAGGAGGAAGGTAAAGAGCAAGTCCTCCCAGGTGCTTGTAGACAGGAGGCAGCTGCTCTTGGTCTCTGAAATTCTACTCAGTGGCGTCATGAGATACATGAGAACTGGAGTGTGACCTGCTTTGACAATGATGTTTTCTGTCAGCAGCACCAGCATCAAGATGATCAATTATCTAAAACCAACCATTTCTTTTTCAAATGAGTGGTCATGTGTGGGATATGACACTGGTTACTATGTGCAGTGAAACAGGTATTAGTTAGTACGTTTGCATGATGTTAGTATAAAGAGCAACCAGCCGACACCAGAGACCAGTGTGCTAAGCACTGTTCGATAACAACCTTCCAGTCTAAATAAGTGAGATAGGTGATGGATAGCTTAGTGATGAGCATGTGAAGAGCCCAGAAACTGTTTATGAGTGCTGTGTCCAGCAGGTGCTTTGCTGGGTCAACATCAAGGCTACAGCAGGGAGAGCTTGAAAGGCACTCTTGCCAGCAGGGATAAGCCCAGCAGTTATATTGGCCTGTCTCTGAACAGGGCTTTGTCTCATTGCCTCCAGCTTCCCTCTTTTAGGAGGAAAAAACATACTAAATAAAATATAGACACACCAGCAAAGATGCTGTTGGCACAGGAGTTCCCCTAGCTCCATTTGGTCCCAGCTCTCTGAGCTTGTTTTGCTGTATTTGCTTCCACACACTCCCCACATGCTGCTGTGTTTCACTCCCCGAAGTAAGAAGGGAGCTGTCACAAATCATTACAGCATGAACATCTCGGTATCTCCCTGCATCCCTTGCAGGGCTGTTGGCACAGCTTGTCACTACGCAGGAGTTTACCCAGGCAGACCCTTTGGATTACCCTGCCCTGTGCTGCTATACAGCTGCTGAAGACAGTAGGTGGTGCGGGGAACCCTGGAGTGTCCACTGGAGTGGAAAAGGCTGGTGCAGTGAAAATGCTCTCCCTCCCCACATGGCTAAGACAACAGCTAAGGGCTGATCTGAACTTATTCACTGCTCCCACTGGTTTCATACTCCATATCTAGCCCTTACACAGCAGCCTGCAAGAGCAGAAGAGCTTGCCACCTTGGCGTGGGCTCACATTCTGGAGGGGTTGCACATGAACTGGGCAAAGGTGTCCTCTACCCAGCAGTTATCCTGAGCTTGATTCCTCTTAAGCACATCATGGATGCCTTCACCCCACCTGAGAAGTGGGCTGCACCCAGCCAGGTGGGCAGGCAATGTTCCCTGGCACTGCTCACTTCACAGCAAGGCTGTGGCCTCCAGACATTCAAGCCTGGCTGGGGAAGCAACCTCTGAAACAAAACAACCACGCAAAGCCATCCTTCCCACACTGAACTACACTCCCTGAGATGGAACCATTGCTACTCTACTCGATGCCCCACAGATCTTGAAAACAAGGTCTGCATCTTGTGCTGGAGGGTCTGAAATGTCCTCCTAAGCATGGTGACCCAGTTCAGCATGGTGCCAAAGCACCGATGAAGACACGAGATCTGAATCCTTGGCCAGCACCTCCAGCATGATCTTGCCCATTAACTCTGCATAAACAAACAATCACTTATAACGTCAGGGAAAATAATCTCACCCATAATCACTGATTAGAAATGTTTGCTTATGGCTGGATATTTATAGCCTACAAGAGGTAAATGTCACCCTCATTGCCTGCATTGCATGGGAGATATTGTTTAATTAGCAATCACAGCCTCTGGGCTGCTGCTATTTGGAATGGGAGATGAGTGCTGCTGTGCTTTATTTACCCTTCCCTCTTCTCCTGTTCCTGTTCAGGAGTGGGATGTGGCCAGACCTTTCTTATCTGCAGTTACTCTCAGACCCACAGAGCAAACAGGATGCTGTTTTGAGATGCCCTTCTGCAGAATTTGTGTTGCACACATCACCACCACAGCCACCTTGCTCAAGTCTTCAGCAATGACCTACGCTGCATTTCCTGGCCACTGTGCTGAGGCCCTCAAGTTCCTCAGCTACAGCACTCCAACAATGTTGTCCTTTCTAAGGACATTTTGTCAAGTGGGTGGAAGAGATAAGAACAGTAATTTGATACTGAGGGAAACAAAATGACCTTCTCAATTTTGGGGTAGGATTAAAGGTAGTTAGTTCCTTAAAGAAGTCCAGCCTGAGTAAGGCATCTGAGACTAGCAGTTCAACCACACCATGGAGGAGAATGGGCTGGAGCAACCCTTGCTTGGAGGAGACCAGTTGTGAGCTGTGTTCTGCAACCCATGTGCTACTGGAGGAAGTGCAGGAATATAGTTTAAAGTCAGTCACAAAAGCAGAGGTACTTGAGGTCCTAGCACATCCAGAGAGTTTGGCAGGACCTACAAGAGTGGGTGTGAAGGATCTTTGAGGCCTCAAAATAGCCTGAGTTTACTAAGACATCAGACAGGCATCTGCACTTCACACTTCGGTCTTGCGTGGGATCAGTAGTAAAGTGGACTTGCCTGTGGGCCTCTATTCCAGCATCCCAGCTTTGTTGTCCTTGATGCTTGCTGAACACACCCAGGCCTACTCAAATCCCCCAGCAGCCTTTAAAGACACAGCCCATGATTATCTTGTCTCTACAGACAGGGGGTTTGTACATGCTCTGACAAACCAAACCCTGCAGCAACAATCTGTCAGCAGGAGCCTGCTTCCATCTCACCACCTCACTCAGACCATGGCAGGGCTGAGTTTCTTGCAGAAAAGCAAGAAGACAGAAGCCCATAAAACCCATCTCTCTCTCTCTCTCTCTCTCTCTCTCTCTCTCTCTCCAGAGCATCCAAACATGTTGTTTCCTCATGATTCTTCTACCAAGACTGGATGCTAGTGACAGAAGTATACTCACAGCATCCCTGTCACTGGGGAAATGTCTCATACCAGATAGACCCAGAAACACCAGAATATGTGGCAACGAGAGATGTGAAGTTCATGCCACTGCTAGCCATCAGAACAACAGTCATCTGAATTCAGTGCCAAGGAGACCATCTGTGCTACTCTGCTCCTGCAGTGGAGGAGTAGTGAGCTGATTTGCAGAGGCACACAAGGGTCTTCTGCTGGCAGACAGGATCTTAAGGCAGGAGCACATTTGGTTTGACATTTGTGCAGCACAAAGCAGCTCACCCACCAACACCTGCACACCGTCATAGCCTATATCTGGGCTAACCTGGGACTCCCATGGTACAACCAGAGGCTCTACTCCTCCACATTTGCCTACAAAAGCCCTTGCTCGTGGGCAGCATTCCCAGAGCCTGGAGGAGTTCAGAGCTCTCATCTTCTGGGACAGAAATGCACAGGCAGGGTACCGGTCCTGACACTGCTTCTGTGGGACACCTCATGGCTGCACAAGTAGGATGCAGAGACCTTCTATTTAGGTACTGAGCTATAAGTGCAGCCCTTTGGCATTATCTGTAGAGATAAGTCTTTCTTGTATCTGACTGATGCTCATACTTTCCTAAGTAGCTGTTTTCAGTGTAACTTTAGCCACTGCCTCATTTCCTTTATATTCCCAGACTATCCCAGGAGACTGGGAAGAATGTATTTGAAAGTTCTTACACTGGACAGAGTTTTACTAGCTAGGCAGTATTATGGGGCTGCAACTCTTCCACCCACCTTCTCAGCTAACAGACAATCTCCTATCACACAATTCAGCTTTCCCCTCTTCAGATCAGGCCCTGACATGGCTCCTTGAAAAGAATCTGCCCTCCAGCTGACTGCACTCGCCCAGACCAAAATGTCTAGGGATAAGCACTGTTTCCTTAATAGCAGTCACATGCACTGCTATAAAGCATGGAGGTCTATAAGGTATGGAAGTCCCAGACTTTTTGAAACCTTATACATTGATGTCTACCATCAGTTCTTTTAAGAACGGCCTGACATGAATTTATTTCAGAGAACCTAATGTTTCAGAAAGTGTTTGGGCAAAGATGTGCAAGGAAGAACTGACTTTGCACTTTCCCAGTTGTTCATAAGTCTTAAGAATCTGGATATTTACTTGGTGCAGGATGCATCTCCCTAACTTCAGCCATCTGGAAGTCAGGCAGGGTGTCTGGGCTCTGAGCTATCCATGGAGATGGCTGCTTGTGTTTCTGATAGGATTTTGAAGAGTCAGGATGAAGTGGTTGGTGTGGGTCTCTGGTAAAGAAGGAAATAGAACCTTTGTCCCATCTCACCTTCCCCATTGCTCCTCTCTCCCCAGATCTGCAGCCTAGCACACGAGCATTAGAACTGTACTGGGTTTAGACCACATAGCTGCTCCTTTGGTAGACTGCACTGCGTCTGAGCAGGTAATTCTGCCTTTCTCTGCGGAAAAGGTCTGTTGTAACTTTGCAGCTGTAGAACAACATCATCTAAGCTCGTGCAGGGGCCTTCGCTGTGGCAAATCCTGGACAGAGATCATTTGTTACCTGATTTAGCCACATTGACTGCCTGGTTCCTGCACAAATACTCCACATCCCAGACCAAGTGCTGGCTGCAGCAGTGAAACATCTTACAGCAAACAGAGAGCTTATGTATTACTACTTAGCTTACTGCTTAGATGGTGACAGGAAGCACAGGTATTCTTCAACACAAAGGACTTGCTAGAGACCCCTGGGCTGCGAGGAAAGCTGAGCTGGCCAAGTTAGTGTCTGAGTTAGTCTCCATCAGCCTCAGACCCTGAGGCCAAAATAAAAATAAATATATAAATAAAACCTTCCTGTGGCTGGCAAAGTGATTACAGGCACACCAATGAAGCAGCAGGCACATCCCCATCTCACAGAGGGGACAGGACTCTACAGAAGCAGAAGCACAGGGACAATGAAGAAGGGATCCCATAGGATTACAAAGGGAAGGTTTTGGGGAAGCTGTGGAGGGAGTGAGGAGGCTGATGTTTGCAGTGGTGGGTTTAGCCTCAGGTTAGCTGTGGTGTTAGTTGGTGGGGTTTCAGCTTGACTCATTGCAGGTGCAATGATTATAAAGGCAGGATATTAACAAGAGTTACCTTGCATTAGAGGACCAAAGGGTAAACCAAGGTTTGGAGGGAGGCGAGAGATGGCATTGTCACAGCTGGGCAGGGAGGCTGTCTTTGCTTTGTGGGATGGCAACAGGGTAACAGGAGTTCACAGGTTTCCTCTGTTACAGGTGAGTAACAGAGGAAACCACAGGCTTGTGGGATAGTTGCAGTGACAGGAAGGGGCTTCAGCCTTATTGGAAAGAGGCCAGAGCATCAGCTGGAGTTCAGGGGACTTGGGCAAGACAGGTACCTGTGCAGAGAATGTGACGAAGCCTGGAGACAGGCAATCCTCTGATGTAGGGCCTGGCTGAGCTGATGCTGTGGGAAGGTGAGCTGAAAGCTCCCCATGGTCAGTGTAGCTGGAGGAGCTGGGCTTCTCAATGCTCCATGCCATCCTGGATGTACTTTGTTCCCACCTTTTCTTAGCTTCATCTGCCAGCTGATGAGTAATGGGCTTGATGGACCTTTGTACTGGCCTGGAGTGGCCACTTGTGCCAGCATTTCCACTAGGTGACTGCTAGTGATATAACATCTTAGAAGGAAAGAAGCCCATGGAACGATGAACTGAGCCACCCAGTAACCAGACTTGGGGAGGGGATATCATCCAAGCAGCTTACAAATGCGTCCACTGCAAAGCTAAGCACAGCTGAATATAACCTTCTCCAGGTTGGCTGAGGGCTTAGCCTGCCAGGCTGTCCACTGGTGCAAGGCACACTTATGTTTTGCTAAAGACAATTAATTACAACCTATCAGAACAATACAGATCAAGACACCTGTATCCTGCACTAGCATGTGTCACATATGCTTAAAACAGCATGGAGAGCTGCAGGTGAATTTGGGTGTAATTGGCAGCTCCACATCCAGATATACCTTTAGTAGGCTTCAGGTTGAGAAGCAGCATGTAGCCGTGCAGCAGATGCCCTACTAGAAGGAGCACCAGAGAGGTTGGAGCTAAAAGCCACTGGGAGATTTTGAGTGCTATAGGCCTGAGCACAGGAATGCCACTTCTCTCTATTTACTAATGCATTTGGCTGTCTCTGGGTGGACAACAGTTGCCTTGTGTCTCTTAAACATGCTCTATTAACTGCCATCACATTTTATCACTCCTCTGGCAATATCCAGCAACACCTCTATAATTTATTGTCATTAGTTTTATTCACAACCATCACAGAGGTCACAGCATGGGGGAAGAAGAGCACTTCATCCATTTCACCACTGAACATGCTGGAATAATAGTTTTTCAAGCAGCTGATGTTAAATAGATATGAAAAGATAATGAGTAATGAGGGATAAGGGAGATGACCTTTATTTTTTTTTCCAACGAGAGGCTCTTTCAACATCATGACACTCGAAAGTTGGGTGAAAAGAACCAAGACTTCCAAGCCTGTGCTTTCTGACACCTCTGATGCAGACATCTCCCTCTGAGATAATCCGCTCAGGCTCCCTTTGCAGGCAGGAGGAGAAATGGGAAGCACTGCATTCAGATACATGAGATGAATTGTACCGTAGAAATGCCTGTTTCTTTCTGGTGACTCTGAAGAGACCCTGGTGAGATTGACTTAGATGGAGATATCTGCAATGGCCAGATACTTCCTACAGTATAAGACAACCTGTACTTAGTACTTATAAGCTCAGAGAAATGGAAACAGGCTTTGCCCATTCTCCCTGTTGCGGTGTTGTTCCCAGATGACTCTATTGAATCTGCAAAGGGGCCCTGCAGAACTCACTCCAGGGGCTGTTGGGGTTTACTGTAGATATCTTTCCAGACCATAGACTGTATATTTTCTGTATAGAAGACAGAACATGAAGAGGGAGATATGTGCCCAAGTGGCTCTGCAAGATATAGTCAGGATGAGACCGGATTCACACCCAGACTTAACAGCGGAACAGCACATCCAGGACCCACTGCTGAAATGATTCTCCTGTGCCTAGGCTAAAATGAAGATCCTAAACATGTCAAATGTGAGAGAAATATGGATTTCCATCACATGCACAATTCCAGATAGTGACTTTTTTCCATTCTGAAGTTAGTACAAACATTGGAATTATCCCCCCATTGCCAGGAGCAGAGCAAAAGGCACTGTATCAGCCCCAGTATGCCGCAGGAGAAGTAGTCTGGCCAGTAAAAAGGCCTGTGGGAGCGATAAGGACACAGGACACCTACTTGTACAGATTTCAAAAGATGCTTATTATTAAATACTTCAGAAAAAGATGTTTTTTGATTGTTTGTTTGTTTGTTTGTTTGTTTTTCCATGGGGGAAAGGGAAAGAGGGAGTGGGAAGGAGGAAGAGTAAGCTGTTCCCAGGGCAAACACTTGCTCTCCTGTATTTGAAGGGAATACAGAAATGAAGCGCCTCAGGTAATTGCCAACATCGCTGTGGCTCCCATCCCAAATCTACCACACCTGTGGGACAGGGCAAAAGAGGGAGTCTGACACAAGCTTGGCAGTGAGGTAAGTGAAGAATCTGTTCATTCTGATACATCTTCAGCAGAATTATGATTTCCACTCCTGGAAATCAGCTTGTCTCTTTCTGTAACTGAGAGGCAGAAGTGACAATGGGCTAAAGATGAATAAACTCATGGTGGTTTAGCCTTGGTTAGTCCCCAAAACTACAGAAATTTGGATCAGCAGGAAGACGTCCTACAGAAAATAAGAAAAATTGAAGGAAGTGTTCTGGATACTGCATACTCTTGATCGTACAGTGGGTATTTCTGAGGTTTGTGTAGCTCCATGCAACCTTCTCCTTCCAAAAGCTGATGGTGCTTCAGGCAAAGGGCTGCATCAGAGCCATTCAGCCACATGAGCCATGGCCATCCATGGCAACAACCTTCACCCCCTGCCTCTCCACTCACACTTTGGATCCTGAGCTTGTAGTGCACTGAAACTGAGGTCAGTCTTGTCATGCTGAACATATCAGCCCTGAATAAATGTCCAGTGATGGAGAAAGTCAGTGTTCCCTGCCTGCAAATGAAAACTCTAGGATATCCTGATCCACAAAACGAATCAACTTGCTGCTAAATTTGAAAATATCTACAGGGAACTCACTGAGAAAAAATAAAATCTCTCAAGAATGCTGTAGTTCCTAAAGCTTAGCCCCAAGTTGAGCAGTGCCTGAGAAATGATGGACATTTCAGCAAGCCGGACCAAATGCTGCAATGGAAAACTCCAAAATAGCAACAAGCAGCTACACCCAATGGAAGACCTAGACACAGACTCCTGGGTCAAAAAGGCTCCTCTGTTTCTGCTACAAGCAGCATATACTGCCATTCCTTTCATTAGGTTGGAAAGATCCAGCATAATAGCGACTTTCCCATTTACTCTTCCTATGGAAATACTCTTCCAAAATCTCACTGCTTTGGTGGCCAGGAACATCTCACTCTCACCTTAAACATATCCACAGGCAGGTTCTGTTCCAGTTTTTTTTTTTTTTTTTCTTTTTTGGAAAAATGTTTCTTCCAGTTTTGGTTTATCTAGTTCTCAGGACTGTCTGCCTCTTCCCAGTGTCCAAATTGTGGCTGTATTGACAGTGTTCCACAGACATTTGTAATTTGCACTCTACATATTGGTATTGAGATCTTCAATGAAAATATTAAATAGGATTGTTCCTAAACCTATCCCTTGAGGAGCTCTAGTAACCTCCTTCCTGACTCCTCCCTTTCAACACAACCCCATGCTGTCTTGTCCATGCAGTTCCTCCCTTCCCTTATAATTCTTCTGTAATCCTCTTTTTCTCCAGCATCACTAATCAATTCCTCATGTGACACCATATCAAATGCCTTCTTAAAGTCCACAAAGATGGTATCTAGCATGTTTCCTTTGTTTGAAAACTCCATTACCTTATCAGAGAAAGATATCGGATTAGCCTGCCACAATCTCCTTTGGATAAAGCCATGCTTCGTTCTAGCCCATTTCCCACTTATATCCGTGCCTTTAATTACTTCTGCCTTCCAAATCTGTTTCAAAGCTTGCATTAAGCTGAGTTCATCTTTCAGGCTCCAGATCAGGTTGTCTGCCCTTTTGTATTGAGACCTCTTGCTTGTGGCAGATGGCTTCTGTTTTGTCCCCAGCAAGGGTAAAACCAGGCAGGGTGTGCTCCCTGCTGGGCTGCAACTGTGAGGCTCGGGGTCAGGAGGGGAGACAGGACAGAGCCGAGAGGAGTTTCTGGCAGGCTGGGTGGCACAGACTGCTCAAAAAGCTGGGAACAGGCTCACAGACAGACCTCAGAAGTGGCACCAAGATACGAGCCCAAGAGGGACTGTGTAAAGTTTTCCACTTCTTTCAGGCAATTGGACTCACCAGGTTGGACAGAAAGGCCCTACCGGTTCCAGTTGCTGTTCAGATAAACATCAGCTTAGCTTGTCTGAAAGCTGTTTTTGTCTGTTTGGGGCAGCTTCCTTCAAGGAAAATGTCCAGGGAGATTCCCCTCAGAGCCGGGGATGGGTGTGGGATCCAATAACAAACTTCTATTCTCCAAACACGTAGTAGCTGGCCTGAAGTGGAAGATGAACAAACCCTGCAGTCTTCTGTGCTGATGTTTGTTTCAGAACCTGTGATGAAACCTCTGGTGCCTCTTGGAGGTGTGCATCAGCTCCTGGAGCATGACTTCTGCTTGGTTACACTTGCTCTATCTCTATCCTTATGTTCTTTCTGTCCATCCTGCTTCTGATATCCTTGTCAACATCCACATCATTTAAAATGGAAGCCAAGTCTGCCTTTTATTTTGGAGCCATACTGAGTCTGGCTTTAATTTGGCCTCCCCCTCATTTCATGGTGATCTCACTTACTGTTTCCTAATCCTCATTTCGTTTACATAGCCAAAGAGCTTTTTTCTCTGGCTTAATACCTAACTCACTTTGATACGTGACAGTTCTGCCTTCATCGCTGTGCTTCTTTACCTCTAAGATGTACTATTTTGCTGATAAATCTTTTTTTTTTTTTTTTTAGCTTGGGTTCCCAAGTTCAAACCCAATGGCCAATTTCAGCCCCACCTGAAAGGACAGTAGAAGCACCTATGATCATTAAGACCCTGAAAGATTTTCAAAAAATTGGCAGCTGAGTAGATAAGAGATATTCAAATTAGTGTCTCCACCTAGGGAAAATTAAGTATCTGCTGTTATATATTCAGTTCGGCAGCTGCCTTCTTGTCAGTCCATGCATGCTGTATTGCCATGCTGTGCCTCTGAAAGAGCATGTATGTACCTCCAGGCTACTCACAGCTTGTCCAGAATCTTGCCCACTGGGAATAAGTGGCATGGGAGACTGCATTTAAAATTTTGACATTGGGGTTTCTGTTGTTTTGGTTGTTATGTGGTCTTTTTTCAGCAGATGGGACTGAGGAAACAACACATCTGTAAGCAATCATGCTTCCCAGGTTATGTTGCCTGCAGAATGAGTTGTTCTGCTCCTTTACAGGTTCTGCTTACTCCCAGTCTGCCTTTTTAAAATTCAGTTAATTGTGGAGCCCCCTTCACTGCAAACTTTGCTTTGGGAACAGTCTCCTAATTGTTTTACACCTGGAATTTGATATGCTGTTTCTGAACTGAGGTCCTCAAGTTCTTCAGGCCTTGCTCAACACTTCCCTGAATTTATGAGAATTTTCCCTTTTAAGAGTTTTACCCCCAGATCCATCCTTTTTACTATTATTTAATTTCAGTTGAAACCTTTCATGATCATTCCACCCAAGGTTATTTAGTTCAAAGAGCCATTTGTAATGCCTCACAACCCCTCAGTGTAAGTATTGGCTCTTGCTTACAGAGTGATTATTTGTTAAAGAAACATGTTAATTATCATGTCTAAGACACCAGACATTTGCAACTGTGAGTTGTTCTGGTTCTGTAAAATCTATGAAAATAAAGTCACCCATGTTGACAAAATTCCTCCACTAACACTCCGTTAATGTCTACCCATATCCAGGCCTGATCCTGCAAACTGTCAGCTTGTTATAAACACTTCTCCAATAGAAGTTCTTTTTCCATTTTGTCCCAAATTAGGGATGACAACGACAAACTTTCATCAGTGTGATCTCCTTATTTTTCTTTCCCATCTATCATATTACTACCCAACTTGTATAGTTCTCCACGTTTACATACCCAAGAACCAGTCCCAAATACTGCAGGTTGGTTAGCTCTACCACAATAGCTATGATCTTCACAATAGCTATGTTTCTTTCTCTTTCCAGAGAATGAACACCCCAAAGCCTCTCTTTTAGCACCAATATTGAAGCTATCTTTTACTGATTATTTTATCATGTCCCACCCGCCGCATGTCTCAGGACATCCTACAAATCTCACAGAAATTTACTCAAAGTTTTCTCTAATCTGGCACTTTCCTCACTTAATTGAGAATGCAGCAGAATCATTTGTCTCAATAAGAACTGTGACCAGTGGTTACTTTCTTACATTCCCTGACGCTTTTCAATGCCATATCTACACCATATGCCCTCCATCCTGATTTCTTCTGGTGAAAGTCCCACTGAAGTTCTTAATAAGCACTCCTCAACCACATAGAGCTTTCTGTTGTTCTTTGTGTGTTTCCAATCCTCTTCCTTTGTCTTCTGTCTGAGAACATTCCCCTTTTTGCTTTCCTATTTCATTTTCCATATACTCTGCCCTCTGTTTTTCTTGGACTCTAAGTCTTGTTACTTCTACTGTCTCCTTTTATTTTTATAGACTGGGGTGCTTCTTCCCTCTCCACAGCTACCTCATCTGCATTTGTGCTGATTTCTTTTGCACATTCTTTGCTGCAGCAAATCTATTCCTCTTTCTTTTTCAGAGCTGTTTCTTTTCCAGCATCTGGCCTCTTCCTCTGCTACATGGCCTCCAAGTTCTCCTGATCATCTTATGTCTACAAAATGTGGCTTTCCTGCAGTCATTTCTACCATAATGCCATCATGTTCATCATGTTCATCTGCCATCATGTGCTCAGATTTCCATGTAAACTTTATCATCCTGTCTCTTTGTTTTCAGCCTTTGCTTTCCTCTGGCTCAGTATGTATTTGGCCTTTCAGAGCAAGAGTACTGTTTGCCCAATCCTTCTAGGTTCTATCATTCTTCTGAACACTAATAACGCTTCATATCATTACCACTGCCCAAGGTCTATAAATTGAAAGCGAAAGCAACACATACAAGGATGTGAGAACACAAAAGATAGCTCAACTTTAGCTTTACTGCACACTGGGGCTATGGAGAAAAAAAACAGCTTCTAGCAAAGGCATAAAATCCCGTGGCAATTCTGGCTTCTCAGAACTTCATCTAACTGGATTAGCCTCATTCGGGGAAACTGGAAACTGGCAATTAAGCTGAAGTCCACTTCTACACCATACAGAAAATGACTTAGGCCTTCTCTCTTCAGTCACCAGATAAAGATACTCTTCTAGTGCTCATAGGTTTATTGAGGACAATTCTGTCCAAACCGTACATCCAAAAAGAAACCTTTTAAAGACTGGACCTTGAACAGTGTAACTTGCTTATCAAGTAAGAAAGAAATCTGCAGTTCAAATGTCCTCTCTTCTGCGTCTGTTCTCTGTGAACGACTTTTCCAGCCTCCCTGGCAATCTGGCTTGTTAATATAGGGACACATGCAAGAAAAACACCATGCTCTGAAGAGGGTTAAAAGCCTCAAGATACAAGCAACTGCCAGATATTTACACCCTTAACTGTGGGTTAATGAAGTCCTTAGCCTGGGAACAGAGCAAAAATCTGAGTAAGGCCTCACTAATCATTTTATTATCAGTGCACAGATCAGAAGCTGCTCTCTCCACCTCTCTTTTGATATACAGGGAGGCTCCGACACAATGAAATCAGTTCCGTTGTGCTGCTGTGGGATGAGCTGAACACCCCTCAAGAGATGCTGTGGATCGCTGTGATTCTGTGGAGCTGAATGCTTCATTGCACACAGCAGCACTGGTAGGAAGGGAGTACAGTTTGCACCATTTGTTGCCAGGCTGAAAGAAAGGTAAGGCAAATGCAAAGCAAAGTAGCCCATTTTTAATGTATATTCACGTAAATTAAAGCCAGAGTTTTCAGCCTGGGACATCCCATGGGCAGATGTGCATAGGTCTTTTACGCAGAGGATCTGGTGCTGTGAGCTGTGTGGTGGAACTCATGCCCTGGAGGGTCCTGTTGTAAGCAACTGGCTTCTTTTCTTTGCTTTAGGTTTTGAAATAGGTGTTAAAATTCCTGAAAGCAATGAACAGAAGCTGGGCTTACAATGCCCTGCCTTCCTTCACAGCTTCAAATCCTTGCTCAAGGGGTAAGTAGCATCAAATGCTGGTGAAATGCCTCTGGCTGATACAAGAGAAGCCCTCTGAGAATGGATCTCACTATTTACTCTTTCAACAAATATTTTCCTGATGTTTGGTGCATTTCAGCAACTGAAGGAAGGTGAGAGATGTTTCAACACCTGAGCAGGGCTGCAGTTAGTGAAGAATTGGGAAGTTATGCAGATTCAAGAGGGAAGCTGAGGCCCTTGTGATGGAGAGTTGTGGGCTGTAATTATTTCCCAATTGGTAATTCGGATGTGTTGCCTTGGAAAGCAGCAGATGGTAATTACTTTCCATTAGATGTTTGTATTTATTGTGGAGCTGTTTCAGTCCTTTCAGTGTGGGGTGGAGCTGGGGCCTTGCTGAATGGGCTGGCTGACATCCCTACCATGCTTTGGAGCTGTCACAGCAGCTGATGTTTGTTGGGAAAGCGGGTGGATGCTTCCACAAAGCAAGACAGGCAGGGACAGGAGGAACCCTGGTGACTGTGGATCAGTCTTGGGGTCCAGGGTTTGGTCCTTGAGAGCAAAAGCAGTATAATGCAGCAAAGCATGAGAAGGTTGAAGCATGAGGAGCCGTCCTCTCTGGCTGGGGACACAATGTTAAACCCTGTCTCCAAGAGTTTATTCCTCTTGGCTCCCATATTAACATGCCCTTCTCATTCTTCATGTGCTACATACACTTGCATTCTCACCATCCTGATTACATGAACCAGTGTAAGATAAAGTTGTATTCTGTTTTCTTGCTCTCCACAGCATGAGTATTAGGTTCCTGGCACCTTCCAAGCAGCACTCAGTCCTTTCCTGTGCTCTTCAAGTGGACAGTCTTGCTGCAGGAGCAATAGCTTTGCAGAGTTTCTGTTATGAATGTATAAAGGAAGACTTTATGTCCTTATTTTCAGAATTCTCCCAGCTGAAAGCCTAATGTGGTAGAGTAGGTTCCCAGATATCTTCTCACAGACCCTCCAAAGGAGCTTTTCTCACTGTGGAAGGCTCTGCTTCAGCACACTTGTCAAAGTCTGTGTTTAAGGATTTGAAACTCTCTGAAAGGCTCAACAAGACTTTCTTAATTTTTATATTCTTTCTTCTCCATCTTAGCTAGGGAAATTTAGCCAAGATGGATTAGATCACAAGTTAACTTTTTCTGTAAGATGTTTCACTTCCCATTTATCAGCAGATATAGGAATGGCCAGAAAGGATAGGTCTATACTGACATCAGCTTTGTCCAAAAGGTTCAATAAAAAGGCTACGATTTTTATAAACTGCATGTCTATAACTGAATGAGTGGCTGTTGCTCACCCCTGAGAATACAAAGAGACACAGGCAGCTTGAGAGAGAGAGTAAGCTTGGGAAAATATTTCAAGAACTTTGAAGGAAATAGCACAGATTGCAAATACTTGTTAGGAAGGGAAAAATGTGCAGTGATTACGGGTAAGAAAATCTTGGAGTAGAAGGGGACAGCAAATTTGACACAAATCTGCATACAGGCTACATGAAAGAATCACCCTACAGTTTTGTAGACAACACACACAGCAGGAGTCCTGCGTGACCAGGGGCATGCAGCAGGAGATCTGGGTGTGTTGGCAGCACAAGGTCATAGACAAGCAGAGGACATTCAAAACAGCCACAAAATGATTGAATGACAGGCTAAATAGGAAAGATTAAAGGAACTAAATTATGCATGGCTTGGCCAAACAGTGATTAAACAGCTGGGCAAGGAGCAAAATTGTTTAGTGTAGTCTGATGAGGGACAGCCTGAAGTTAAAAGGTGAGACTGATACTGGAAAATGGGGACTGTACAACAGGAAAAGATTTCTAAGAAAAGCTCTAAGACTGCTTAATACTATATTTCTGAAGGGCGATGGAAATCCAATTATTTAAAAAAGGACTTGACAAAATGCTGGAGAATATGCACGGGAACAAGGGTGCTTTGCCCAAGGCACAGTACCAGAGCTGCCTAAGAAAGCTAGCGGTGCCACTTCCAATGTGGCTGTCAGTGCTCACTGTGTTATTGCTGATCCTGTTTGCAAAGACGTCCTTGTGACAGGCTGCATGCAATTGAGGGAAGGTCTTCAAAATACAGTTCCAACTTGGACCGAGCCATCTCATTATGACTGACATTGTAGCAAAAATAAGCAACCCCAGTGAAGACTGAGTGGCTTGTGGATTTTTCTAGCCGAGTCTTGAACACCTCCAAGGATGGAGAAGCTGTTGCCTTTCTCAGAGACCTCTCTGGCTGCATGACCCTCCCAGGGAAACAAGTCCCGCTCCCTCAGCATCTGCTTAAAGTCCATGTACACCAGGCCCCTGAATGTCCTGCTATCTGTTGGAAATTTGCAAGTTCTTCTACCTCCTTCCTGAACTTGGAAGCCACAGACTGGATACCATGCTCCAGGTGTGGCCTCAACAAAACCTGGCAGAAGAGGATAATTACTCATTCTGGTCTTTGACACCTTCCCTGGTGTCACAGTGGGTGGGTGGTTCAACCACAGATTAAATGCGGAACCAGCTTCTCACTCCCAAACAGTTTTGCTTTCTGTTCCTCATGCTATAGCACCATGTGCACACTTTGTACCCTCCCAGTGGCATGCAGCCTCTACGGACTGAGTCACTGGACTTTGTAGCATGTGCTGTAGAAATGAAGAGGATTGGGAGGCCTACGGGGATCCTTTAAGAATAACTTTTCTTTCTAAGTGTAAAATATTATTCATGTCCATGATAATTATTAGAATAATAAAGATCTCATTACTGAACCAGCATGACTATTCTCAGGTACTGCATTGAATCTTCCTTGGGAAATGCATCAGTATAAGATATGCTGATATTGCCTTTTAGCAGTTACATTTGAACAACTTGTGCTAATTAACATTAATAAATATATGCTAAAAGCATAACTGGAAACCAGGCTACAGCGCATAGTTTTGGCTACTGATTGAAAATTATACCACCAGGTAAAATTTTCTGCTCACTATCATTATAAATCTTCAAGGGACTTCTATTATTTATGTTTGCAATCAATGTAACATTTGGCTTCTGCTGTGGGCCATATCTTCCCAGCTCACACAGTTGTTGGTATCCATTAAAGCAGCATCCAGAAGCCTCACAGCCTGTTGCGTATTTTTCCACACAAATGACCAAAGAGATATTTTCCTTACGGAGACAAAGGCCTAAATTCTCCAGCATGTTCAGGTATTCCTTCCTCACTGGATATTAAGGCCATATAGTGGAGGACCACTGTTCACACAGTGGTAATCCTGAAGGCTGCTTGGTTTCCACCTCTGCTGTCCCATTGCACATCACAGTTAACAGACAGTTCAGACCTCACTTGTGCCAAAGCCACCGAGCCCACAGGAGCACTCTCAGCATCTCCCTCCAGGAGAGGGTTCACGGCTGAGGACCAAAGCACAAATTTAGCATAGGATAGGTGCCCACTTCTAACCAGATCTGATGTTGATGGGATGATTATTCACTTTCTCATTCCTTTCCCTCTGTGTTTCAGCCCCAGCTGCCTACTCAGTTTCTCAGGATACCCTGTGGGGTGCTAATAGGACACCTATCCTGGGCATTAGATATCATCAGACCAGCAACATCCAAACCTGGGTCACCCACAGGGCTTCCTACCTATTTGATGGGATGGTTGCTTTCACACAACCAAAGCAAGAGGCATTCTTCTTTATCAAAATTACACAGAAGCTAAGGAAGGGCAGGAAAGCATGACTCACTGTCACACAAATGAAGACAAAGAAATTGCACGGGTATAAGTCAGTAAATCCAAAAAACAAAGAGTTAATTTCAAGGACAGGATACATCTGAAAACACTGGCTGTCATAAAAATACCAGTGTTCCTCCACAGAGTGACTATCCCCCTTAAGACCAACTACATTTAACAGGCTGAGTGTGAAGGTCACCTTCATCCCAGACTGTGTGCTGCTGCCAAGTGTCAGACCAGCGTCGACCGTCCTGCATCAGCTACACAGACCAGCTGCTCCAGCGCTCAGGGTGCTCCCAGCCCGCTTGGTGCTGGGCAGACACGGATCCCCTTTACACCATGATCACAAGGAGCATGTTTCCCATCTGAGCCAAACAATCCCATTAGGCTTTTGGGCAGTTTCAAGGCTTCGAGTAAGCATCAGGATTTCTCCACTCAGCAATTTGCAAAATTACCTTGGGAAATGATGTTTTAATAGTGGATAAAACAATCCAGTTACTCCTCCCTGTAGTCCTGTAAATTCTGAATTAAAATATGTTCCTTTCTTACCCAGCTGTTTCACCTGCCCTGGGGTTTGCTGAAATGGGCATGGTGCTGAGCGATAAACCACTCCTTTCCCACAGACTTCTGCATACCAGCTGACTTCCTCCAGCTCCCCTGCTCTTGGATGCTCAACTGTGACATCATACCCCCCTTGTGTCCTCGCCAGTGCAATGAGTATGTACAGCCATGACATCATACCCCCATTGTGACCTCAGAGGTGGAATGAACACGCACAGCTCCTGATGTGATTACATCAAACCTCATCCTCTTTCAGTGCTACTGTCACCTCCGTATGCAGATGAAGAGTGAGGCACTGGGGCAGATGCTGAAGGTTGCCTGACATCTGTGTGCTGAAAAATAGAATCCAGCCTGGAAGCTTGGGCTAGCACCTGGACCACTCCACTGCTTGTGGCAATGCTCCTGTGAAGCTAACAGAGGATCAGCGGACAAAATCTGAGGAGCAGTGAGTTGTATCTGGACATACAGGTGTATGGAAAGAGATTTCTGTTTGCATCTGGCAGTGGTAGTCCTGATAGACCAAACTAAGTGGCCCTTTGTACCTTTGGATTTTTGCTTGGGCCGAGATTGATGGAAATCTGCAGACTCAATTCATCATTCTTCTGAAAGTGCCAATTTCTCTTCATTGACTAAAGAGGGAGCCTATGCACCTCACATACAACGTATGCTCCTAAATGAGACACTTCAAGTAAATGCTTGGAATTAGTCTAGATGAACCTCCACCTCTGAGTGATATGTTTTGTTGAATAGAGACCAAAGAGGTGAAAGAGCAGAGGAGAGCATTGGAGGCAGCAATAAGTATTGGTGATGGGCTGAGCACCAGTACTACAGAAGAACACCCAGAAAAGAGAATATTTAACAAAGAGCCTCTAGCACACTTTGAAAAGGTCAACCAAGCAATGACCAGGGCTCACTTCTTCTGACTGACCTTTGTTGCCTGTTGTTATAGACATGAGTGACATAATGATGGGGAGGGAGAATATTCAAACTGCCACAGTCCTCTGACAAAGTTTCAGGGGTGACTTGCAAGAAATAGAAGGTTAGACCAATCCTCCTGCCATGAGAGCACAACTGGATGCTTGCTGCAGTGCTGGAAACCCTGTTAGCACACTTTGCCTCACATCTACTGCTGAGCAAGGCAAACATTTCAATGTAAAGGAGTGTTCAGAATTATTTTAAATCACAAATATCAAAACAAAAATGCATTTGCCCTGTTAGAATATTTTTGATATATTAATACTTTTTGACATTGATATTAAATGAGATATACATGCCTAATAACAGAAGCAACAATTTTTTTTTTTTTTTCTCTGAAACTGTTCTGTCTGACATACTTTGGTTCAGAAATGAGAGGCAACCCTGTTTGGGGAACAGTATGTCTCCTCCCTGATGCAGTATCTCACTAGGAAAACTGCTTTGAAGCACTGTGGTATCAAACACAGAGAAAAGAAAATGGAAATCTCACTGAGGAAACTAATGATGAACTAATTTATCCAAGTTAAAGAAGAAGACTGAAAACAATTCTAAGCAGTTTAATGACAAAATACTCTAATCCAATATTGGTGTTAGAGTTTCATTTGTGGCATCTTTTATTACAGAAACTGTACCCATGGGAGTATGGTTGTGAATAAAACATTTCATTTTATGGCCACAGAAAGGAAAAAAAGAAAAAAAAAAACTTTGAGGGGTTTAAAAGCTCTTTCATCATTATGCAATTGTTTTGCAGAGCTCAGGAAATCCTCTAGATTTAGAACAATTTTCCAATCATATATATGTTGGTCTCTTTGGAAATGCCAGTCAGGTTTGGTGCAGAGACTCAGCAAGGAGTCCCACTTTCAGTGCCCTGGGAGACATCCTGGGGAGATCACTCAGGGAGCTGCACAGGTCAGAGTCCTAAGAAACTAATCTCAGCAATTAATTTTCCAATGAATGTGTGAAATTTATGATTATTGGCATCTGGAATGGAATCTGCACCTGCAATGGCATCTCTGTCTGTACAAGTATCTGCAATGGCATCCCCACGTGCAATGGCATAACCTAAACAAGGTTGTCCCTTACAGCCCAAAGGCCTGTCCTGGTTGTGTCCTGGCAGCTGACAGCAGATTCATGGGGCAGGCAGATTAATCCATCCTCAGATTCAGCATCTGCTTTGGTAAATGTGCAATGCGTGGGCTCAGGGGAAAAAACAAAGCCTATTGGCATATTTATGATATATATCTGGCACATGGTGCTGAATCCAAAGGATTTCACAAGGTAAGCAGATATGGCTACAAATCAGTTGCCTCCCTGAGGGAAAAAAAGTGAACAGAAACAAGGAGTCAACATTCCTCAAAACCTTTTAAACATCAAAGGAGAGTAATTTCAGAGAAACTTAAGGATGCTTCGTCTGCAGTCTGAGACACCAGACATTCACAACAAGCTGAAGCCCAGCCACGTTCCCTCAAAGAGAAGAGAGACAGCTCTTCCAACACACTTTCAAACTTCATTTGCATTCTGCAGCAGCAAGTAAACCATGAATATAACTGGGCAGGGAAGAGGCCTCCTATCACTCTGATTTGATTTGCAGAATCCCAGAGAGAGTAGGGAAAGCAGTTTGAGTAGAGAGGGACTCTAAGATTACATTTTTTTTCTTATGATTTTGCTCTTTTACAACTGTACTTTCAATTTTGTAACCTGAAACTACACCTTCTTTTTAATACAGAAACTCATGCAAGATTTCACATTAAACTTGTTAGCTGTTTTGAGCAAGTACAGCTGGAGAGAGTATGTTTGTCTGAAAGATATTAACCCCCATCTACAGGTAAATTCTGAGGCCGTTGGAATCCAGAATGACTTAGGAAAATTCAGTACATTGGCACATTTCTTGCCAAGCTGCAAGGAACATCTGGAAGCCTGCTTATCATCAGCTGCAGGTCTTAGGAGGGCCCCTGGGAGGCACCTGCTGACAAGTATTGAAGGCACAATTTGTGTCACTAAGTGACATATCATAAGTAACTAAGCTGAGTCATTGTGGTGGCTTTACCCTGATGGGCAGCTGAACTCCACCACAACCAGTCTCACTCTCCCTCCCCTCCTCTAAGGAACAGGGGGAGAAAATGCAATGGCACAGGGCTCAAGCGTTGTGATAAAGACAGGGTTGAGATAAAGACAGGCTCACCAATTACCATCATGGGTAAAACAGACCCAGTATAGGGAAATTAATGTAATTTATTGCCTGTCATTAAGACTAGAGCAGTGAGAAACTAAAAGCAAACTAGAAACACCTTCCCTCCCATCCACCCTCTTCTACCTCCTCCCCCTGAGCAGAGCAGTGGAATGGGGAATGGGGGCTGTGGTCTGTCCAGAGCACTTTGTCATCTGCCGCTCCTTCACGGTCACTCTCTTCCCCTGCTCCACGTGGGGTCCCTCCCACGGGATGCCATCCTTCCCAAGCTGATCCTGCGTGGGCTTGCGACAGACAGCAGTTCTTTGAGAACTGCTCCAATATGTGTCCATACCACAGGGTCCATCCCTCAGGACCAAACTGCTCCAACATGGCTCCCCCACGGGCGGCAGCTCCCGCCAGATCCCCTGCTCCTGTGTTGGCTCCTCTCCAGGGGCTGCAGCTCCAGCCTGGGGCCTGCTCCTGGGGGAGCTCACACAGGCCACAGCCTCCTTCAGGCCTCATCCACCTGCTCCACATGTTCTCCTCCACAGGCTGCAGTGTGGAGATCTGCTCCACTGTGGTACCCATGGACTGCAGGGGGACAGCCTACTCCACCATGGGCCTCTGCATGGGCTGCAGGGCAACTTGGCTCAGCTCAGCTCATAGCTCAGCTCTGGCCAGCAGCGGGTCCCTTTTGGAGCCAGCTGCAGCCGGCTTTTCTCTCACTCAGGGCAGCTTCTGAGCTCTGCTCACAGAGGCCCTCCTTGGGGTGCTCTTTCCTGCAGGTTAGCTCTTTCCTCTCTCCTCCTATTCTTACACCGCTAATACAAAATGAAGGCGAAGGACTGAGTTCATCCTCTAACAGGCACAAGCTCATTCTCCATGCAACCAGTTTAGCACAAGGGCAATACCTCTGAGGATGCCTAGTACAGACTCTGCAAGGCCTGGATGCTCTGGTGTCCTCAGAGGGTCACTTCACCTTTCACCCCACATGTGACCGGGAGCAGAATGCAGCTGGTTGCTCAACAGCCTGAAAAACGTCTGCTTTTAGATCAGGCATAAATTTCAACCTATTTTCTATGAGCTGGAAGATACAAGTCAGCTGAGGTCAGAAAGCACCCTTGAATCAGGCACTTCAGCACTCAACCACTCATTTTACTCTGCAGAAGACAGTGGAAGAGCTGCCTGGAAAACTAATGGGAGTTTTTTTTTGTTTTTTTTTGTTTTTTTTTTTTTTTAAATCTTTGAATTTGTTCCCTGCTGTGCACAAGATACACTCTGAGTAAGAGAAGGCAGCAAGCAGGGACCTTTCTATAGCCCTGGAGAGAGAAAGAGATTGATGACAACTGACTCTCCCTGGAAGGAGCTGCCGGGCTGCAGGCTGGGAGGTGGGGAGGCTTCGAGCCCTCTTCCCTCCATCCAGAGGTGGAAATCTGTCCCTCTTGGCTGAGCTCTTTCCCTCCTTCCCAGGGGTACTGTGACACCTAACTCCTTTTGGAGGAAGCACTTGTAAGCGAGTTCAATATGGACTTCAGAAAGGCTTAGCTTGTCTGCTCCTACACTGGTACCTGACAAATTCCAAGTAATCATGATTTCCTTAAGATCTGAGGCAGAAGCCTCAGCTCTCATTTGTGAGTGAAAGGATAGCATTTGAATTTGACAGAGACCGACAGATGCACAGACAAGACAGAAAGCAAAACACAGAGCTGAGGTCCAGAAATTCTTGATCACAACAAAACATGCAAAGATCTGGTCTGTAAGACTTCGGGAAGAGCAGCCACATACCCATGATTTACATTTCACAGGAAATGTTGTTTTTTGAAATTTGGTTTCTGACTGAACTAACATCTTGCAAACCAGAAATTCAGAGAAAAATTCATTTTGGCAACAATAATATGCAGTGTTAACAAAACAATATCTGTTCCTGGTAGTTGCTCAGTGTAATTGATACGAATTGCAATGAAGCAGACAGAAATGACTATTCCTCCCTTGGGTTCCCTGCACAGCACCTCCAGTTAGATGCAAGCTCCTGGACTTTCATGTGTCCCTTTTTGCACAGACACTCTTGGAGCCCTTGTGTACTTGGTTATCATGGAGACAAAGATTTGGAGATCCTTGGGAATCACTGAGGAGAGGTGTCAGACTCAAGAGACACGTACCCTGAAATAAAGTCTTCCAACACAAGACAGGTTTCCTCGTGGGTCCATCTAGAATTATAACATCTGGGATGACCACTGAAGAGAGAAGTATTTTCCAAGTTCTCTCTACGAAATACTTCCTTCTTTCCTTTCCTTTTAAGTGGACAGTGGTGCTGCGCTGGACAGCACCTAAATGCGTTTCCTAGATTCTGCAAAAGTTTGTACAGCTCTGAAGTGTCCAATGAAATCCTGGTGGATCAGCTAATCATTTGTATACTTCTGCAAGGCTTTATTTTACTGGGACATTTGCAACAGAGCCAGAGTTACCCAGGTTCAATTTGGATTGGCCAGCTGGACTGCCCTGTGTCTTCCTCGAAATCCTTTGGTCACCCACAGAAACAGTTACTACCACTGCCTGTTTGGTTGTGGTAGTGATGAGTACCTGCCATAAGATGGACACCATGAACTAGTGTGGTGGTTTTACCCTGCTGGACAGCTGAACTCCACCACAACCGCTCTCTCACTCCCCCTCCTCAAAGGAAGAGGGGGAGAAAAAAAAACTAACAGGTTGAGATAAGGATAGTTTAATTAGAGAAGAGGAAGGAAAAAAAAA